>CADEHL010000370.1:0-536497 GCA_902827135.1 Harpagifer antarcticus
AGAGAGAGAGAGTTCCAGGTGGAATTGAGGCGGATAGTTTTAATGTTCAGAGGTTGTTATGTTTAATAGTCATGAGAATATTTGTCATTGATAAAATGATAATAAACAAACATTTGCATAAAGCATATTTGTCCACTCATATAAGAGTATTAAAAACGTAAAACATCCCTCTAAGGTACATTTAGAACAGATAAAAAAATGTGCGATTAATTTGCGATTAACTATTTGAATCGACTGACAGCCCTAATTATTAAAACTTCCCAATTTGTCTTGTGATTAATTCCACTTGAATCTGTGGTGTTATACTAGGGCTGTGCGATTATGGCAAAAATCATAATCACGATTATTTGGGTCAATAATTGATATCACGATTATTTTGACGATTATTCATTGACCATTTATTGAACTTTAAAACAAATAATATTTTACCAATAAACAAGAATGTTGGAGCGCACTTCCAAAACCATACTAAACATATATTATTAATATGAGAAATAAAAAATAAATGAAATCAAATATGATGCTGTCACAACCTACTGAAAACTCCTTAACATATAGCCAACATTTTGGTAAAACATATTCAACATATTCCACTCAGTTAAACATTGAAGGCTGGCCAACCGTCATGGTCCAGAAGTAACAGGAAATAAATGTTGAACTACAATTTAAGACCAAATAAAAAAATGTTGGCCACCATGGTAACGCTGGCAGGGCTGCTCATGTCATCTCTTAAAGATTTTTTGCAAGAAACACCAGCCTGTTTACATGGTCTGGATTCAGAGATGAGCGCAGGCAGGTGACAATATTGCCACCTGTACTGAAGACCCTCAGCCACGCCCCGACACATGGGGTGACGCCGACCAATCACAAAGCTTTGATGCGTTCAAGTGCATTATTCTGGCACAGGAAGATTATGGTCCAGGACATTAACGATAAAACAGAATATTGTTGTTCCATTTTTAGACACATCTCGCGATCGACTAGTTGGGCACCCCTGGGCTAGACCATAGGTCCGTTGTGGTGGCAAAGTAGTCAGCTGAAGCCACATCTCTCTCAACTTCCACACGGCATTTGTCATATAGCGGAGGCAGCGCAGACCTGCTGAAATAATACCGAGACGGCATCGCGTAACGCTTGTCCAACGTGTTGACAAGTTGCTTAAAGCCCTGGTTGCTAACAGTGCTAACTGGGCACATGTCTTTAGCGATGTGAAATGTAATGGCACCTGTAATATCTCTGTCTCTGCGAGCTCGTCGCGTAAGCCGTTGCTCTGTACAATGCGTCCTGAATCGATGATGTGGTGGATGAAGTCGGGTGGACATCTGCTTTTTGTTGTATTATTGCCCGGTCGTATTGCACTTTGTGGTTGTATTTCAGATGATTAAAGAGATTGGTTGTGTTAGCGTGTGGTGCCAACACAACCTGGTAACAAATCTTGCACTGTACTTTGTTTTGCTCCACGTCGGACTCCTGAAAGCCAAAGTACTTCCAAATAGTGGAAATAGTTTTACCCTTCTTTTTAACGAGTTGCTGCTCTTGTTCTGACATCTTCGCTCGCGCTGAACACTCACAACACATGTCACTCCCACGTGGCCGAGTGGGCTTTTAGGGAGGGGCGAAAGCGCACCCAGCAAAATAATCGTATTTTGTCAATTATGCGGTTTTCATAATCGTCGCAAACCATAATCGTAATCGCGATTAAAATATGATTAATTGCACAGCCCTATGTTATACCTTGAAAAGACTGAAGATTATCTGCTGATGGGCTTTCGACAGAACAGGGAAGCCCTTCTTATTGGTTAGGAAGATGCTGGTTGGGAGAATGGCCGCTTTGATTGGTTCCCCGAGCCACTTATCGATCACAGCGTCTGACGGCATGTCTGCTCCGACTTCAATAGCTTCAGGAATACCAAAAAAGAGGGGAGTAGATTTCAGTAGCAGACACGATCATCATTATTTCTTAATGCACTGACTTTAACCCAAGCTGGTGCTTCACTTTGTGCGCTCTTACCGAGACAGATCCTCTTGTTGTAATCACAAAGGGTTCTAAATGAGTGCCACCTAAAGGGAGCAGAGGCGAGTAAACAAAATGAGTCACGATTTCAAAAAGGAAATCAATAGCGGCTATTTGAGCATGCAGACAGATGCTGAGAGAGTGGGTGTGAAACTCACCAGCCCCAGGTCTTCTCGTCAACACCCGTGTCATCGACGCAAGGGCCCGGTTCGTTCTCAATCACGTCCTCCCGCGTGTCCTCTGGCGCCATCAGCGGGACACGTATCCAGAACTACATCAGAGGAGTACAACAGTTAGAAGATGAATTTAGCTTTTAAGAAATCTAAATGTGGCTGTCGAGATGTTTAATGCTGCCTTACATTTGAGGTGTGGTGTCCAGTGTGGATGTGGTTTAGCAGCAGGCGGGCTAGATTGGCACAGTGAGGGCCCTTCAGGTGGAGCATGAAGACAGGCAGACCCAGGTAGGCGGAGAAGTTTAACTCCTGTGTCAGAGCCTGAGAGAAACACAGGGGAGAAGAAGGATGAGAGCATGTGGCTCAGGGGGGAAATTGACATTGACTGTCAATATGCAAAATACTTTGAATTGTATGCAAGTTGCTTTGGATAAAAACAAAGCTAAAAGACATTTCATGACAAGAGCAAAACGGGGTTGAGAGGAGAGACTGGACAAGATAAGTTCACTAATAGAAAATCTTGTTGTAACTTTGTTCATGCTGCCCTTCTTGGCCAGGTCACTCTTGGAAAAGAGATTTTAATCCCAATGAGTCTTTTACCTGGTTAAATAAATGAGATATATAGATATATATATATATATATATATCTATAAAGCTTGAGGTCAAAGAATCCTTTTTAACTATCAACCTTATGGCTGCCATTCGAAATGTTATCGCAGTCTCAATATTTCTAAGGGCAATATTTTTGCCAGAATATGTGAAAATATGATTCTGTATAAAGTGTTGTGGTGCTGTAGCATTTACTGCAATTGCAATAATAGTCAGAACATTCCCAATTAGTTATTTCTTTCAAAATCATGCAGCCCTATTAAAAATCCACTTGTACATTACAGAAATGGACCAAGATAAGGAACTTACCGCTTCTGAGTTTCTTCGCTCGGCCTCGACTTCTGCATCTGGATCGATCCATTGAGAGAGCTTTCCAACAATAAGAGTATTCCAATCTAGATAAAGCAAAATGGAAAGTTTAACATAGCATCAACTGAAAACTGATTAGAGTTTCTTATGAATCACTTGACTCAAACAATATCTCAATAATAACATTATTAAATAAAATATATATTAAAGTAACTAATGTTACTTTTTAATACATCATTATTGCATCTTGGCTTATTTTATATCATACAACTGTGATCTACCGTGATTGTCTTCAATACTAAATACTTGGTCTTTAACAATTATATTAAGATAATTAGGGTAACATAATTATAATGTCTAGCTCTGACATTGCATGGAGGAAAAACCAAGCTCTCCCAGGTCATGTCATGGATTTAATAGATGAAATACATTTGTTGACTTTTTAAAATATTATACATCTATTCCAAATACATTTTCAAGTTATGATTTTTTGAGTGGGAACGTTTTTCTTCTTTTCATTCAAGAAGGGTCTGCAACATGTATTTAGACAAAGAAAGCTCAAAAACCTCCATTGGTTTTCACTTCCCATACAATGTAGCACTATAGGATTTTGTCACTTTATTGTAATATAGGTTTTCACACTATTGTTTTAAAGACTATCTATGACTTTAGGAGGCGTGTTTGTTTGAAACACCCAGCTTTGTGTTCTTATTTTCCAAAAAAAATCCCAATCCATCATGGGCCTCGCACAGCATACAGTGGTGTACAGTATTTATGTTATTTGTAAAGCGTGTAGAATAGGTAAATGACTAATCACGCATGGCGTTATAGAAAATGAGAAGGAAGAAGCACTAACCTCTGCCACACAGCAGCAGGTCAGACCGGGTATGGGCACCGGATCGGGTTTTAGCGGGCTCCAACTCAAACTCTCTCTTGAACCTCGAGTGGAACAGGGGCATGCACAGGAAGTCAAACCTGCGCAGCAAAGAAAGAACAACGTTTTAACATCGGTATGCTTTATAACTACAAGTAGAGGTGACATGCTAAACAGTTTAGTCACATATCCTCCAGCCAGCTCACACAATACTATCAGGCAGGCCTATATGGATATTATAAACACTTCCCAACAATAGGAAGCATCATTGTGATTGGGCACGTGTTGGTAATTCACCGGCTAGCTTAGCAAGCATCACGCACAATGCTAGCAAACCCGTGCACGGCACAGTGCCAGCAGACCACAGGTCACTCCACTAAAGCTAACTTGCACTTAAAAATGATTTGCAAAGCACAGCATTGTCCTTACCCTAGTTTGGCTACCGCAGCTAAGGTGTCAGCTACCTCCGGCACACAATTCAAATCTCTCCCGCAGGACACCCTGCTCCCGGTACTGCCACACGCCATGGTTTTCGCAGAGTGAAAGGATTCTGCTGGGGCCTAGTTGCTCTATCTTACGAGGAAACTGACGCCATCTTGGATCTGCACCGACGTAAATACTCATTGGGTAGCAAGATGGATGTAGACCCAAAATGGCTGTGCACGTAGGACAGTTACATTTCTCGTAAAAGATCGCGATAACTGCTCTATAGTTTATTAACCTTGAATTTAACTTTTGCTGTTCATGTCAAAGCCTGTGTCCATTTATTAATTGTCTTTCTACAGAAATATCCTGCTCGTATTTCGTTTTCTAATACCGTTAAATATAGTAACTGTCACATTTAGTAATAATACAATATTTTGTCAGATTGATATTATAAACTGAATTAGGCATAGGCCTATCCTCTAAATCAGGGGTTCCCAACCCCCGGTCCGCGGACCGGTACCCTTCTAAGCTGGCTGTGGCGAGGGCGGAGTTCGTAACCATGGAGCGCCTGGGCATTGTCCGCCGCTTCGACAGTCCTTGGGCTTCCCCCCTGCACGTCGTCCCCAAACCGAACGGCGGGTTCCGCCCGTGCGGGGATTACCGCCGACTCAACAACGCCACTACGCCTGACCGCTATCCAGTGCCACACATTCAGGACTTTTCGGCGCATCTGGCCGGTACAGGGGTGTTTTCCAAGGTGGACCTGGTGCGTGGATACCACCAGGTGCCCATGCACCCCCTGGACATTCCCAAGACGGCAGTGATAACACCCTTTGGACTTTTTGAGTTCCTGCGGATGCCTTTTGGACTCAAGAATGCCGCTCAGACGTTCCAGCGCCTGATGGATTCGGTGCTGCGGGACCTGCCGTTTGTGTTTCTACCTAGATGACATACTCGTCGCCAGCGCTTCAGTGCAGGAGCACCTGTCCCACCTCCGAGCCCTTTTCACACGACTCAACGAACACGGATTAATCATCAATCCTGCAAAGTGCCAGTTCGGTGTGTCTGATATTGATTTCCTGGGGCACCGCGTCACCAAGGGCGGTGCGACACCTCTGCCAGTGAAGGTGGAGGCTGTTGCGGCTTTTCCTCGCCCGCTCACAGCCCGGTTGCTCCGTGAGTTTCTGGGGATGGTGACCTTCTACCACCGTTTCATCGCTCGGGCCGCACACATCATGCGGCCGCTGTATGAAGTGTTGAAAGGCAAGACCCCCGTCCAGGCGATCGACTGGACAGCAGAGGCGGACGTCGCTTTTGCTGAGGTCAAGACCGCGTTGGCTCAGGCGGCTTTGCTGGCACACCCATCATCTACGGCTCCCATTTCCATCACCACGGACGCGTCGGACTACGTGGTCGGCGCAGTGCACGAGCAGTGGGTGGAGGGCGTTTGGCGGCCGCTCGCCTTTTTCAGCCGCCAGCTGACACCCAGAGAACGCAGGTACAGCGCCTTTGACCGAGAGCTCCTTGGACTTTATTTGGCCGTGCGGCACTTCCGTTTCATGCTGGAAGGCCGTGAATTTACGGCGTTTGTCGACCACAAGCCGCTCACCTTCGCCATGTCAAAAGTGGCGGAGCCTTGGTCGGCACGTCAGCAGCGGCAGCTGACCTACATATCAGAGTTCACTACGGACATTAAGCACGTGGCTGGCAAGTCGAACCTGGTCGCTGATTGCCTCTCCAGAGTCGTCATCGGTGCCGTCCAGTTGGGCCTGGACTATACTCGCTTGGCGGCGGACCAGGTCACAGATCCCGGCGTCCAGGCTCTGAAGATGGAGGGCGCGGGGCTGCGCTTGGAGGACGTGGTGTTCGGCGACGCGGGCATTACCCTCCTGTGTGACGTTTCCACAGGCCTGTCACCGCCAGTCGTTCCCGCCAGCTGGAGGCGCTCTGTGTTCGAGGCAGTGCACGGACTGTCACACCCCGGCGTTAAGCCTTCGGTAGTTCGTCTGGCATGGGCTGAAAAAGGACGTGAGGACTTGGGCTGGTGAGTGCGTGGCTTGTCAGCGCGCTAAGGTGCACCTTCACATGAAGGCCCCTTTGGAGCGTTTCCTGGTGCCTGAGAGGAGGTTTGACCACGTCAACATCGACCTGGTTGGTCCATTGCCCTCCTCTCAGGGCTTTTCCTACCTCCTCACCATGGTGGACAGGACGACCCGTTGGCCGGAGGCGGTTCCTCTCGTGTCAACGTCAGCCGCAGACATTGCCGGCCGGGGGTGCTGGCTCGACCTCCGCGACGGGGACGCCCCCCGGCTGTGACCCCTGTCACAGATTTAGGACCTGTTGTTCCGGTCCCTCCTCTTCCGGGGGCCGTGCAGGCAGATGTCGCTTCTCCGGCTCCCGTGCTCAGGAGTCGTGGGGGTCGGCGCGTCGTTCCTCGTCGGCGCACAGACTTTCTTTACATGTGAATTCTGGGGGGGCTTGTGGGGTGCCACGTGATAGGACATAATTCACCTCTGGTTATTGTGTTGCAACACGGACCCGTTAGAGAGGGCACCGGAAGTTAGGTTCATTCATGCTAGCTTCACAACAAGTAATAAGCTAATGTCTTAACCTGTCTGAATGTTCTTTGATATTAAAGTGTGGAGTTCCATACTGAACACACCGCCTCCGACTCCCATTCATCGGCTCTACAAGTGCATACATTATTTGAGATGTATTTCAAACTCGGACATCATTTTAAGGACATGTCGGCCAGGGGTGTAGATTCTAGATCTAGGGCCTTTATGTTTATTTTATTAGTTTTTCTTTTTAATGACTGATTTTAAATGCCATTTTCTTAATGTCTTTAATTTTTTTGTAAAGCACTTTGAATTGCCTTGTGTTGAAAAGTGCTATATAAATAAACTTGCCTTGCCTTGCACCGGATTGGCAAACAGGAGAGTAAACCAGTCTGCCTTGATCTATGAATTCATGTCCGGGACTCTCACGGTTTTATAGAAGGAAAACCTCCTTCACTTCATGAAATGGCTGCAAGCAGCATCAGGAGGCAGCAGGACGTGTAACTCCACCTCTGATAAGTGCAGTACCAGCGCGCCGAGAGCTGTGCCTTTTACGCACCGCCTTCGCTATGTTTACCTTCATCAGAACAGCGAGTGACTGCAGGCTGCTGCGTGTTAACCACACACACCTCTACACACATCTCTACACACATCGAACTGCCAGATTACTCCCCCTTTTATTAGTTTTATGAAGGAGATGTCCAGTCACCAAGGCGCATGATGTGTGTGTGTGCTCTGCTCAGCTCTGTGTTTGTGTCTGTCCGACACCGGCATTTGTTTCCAAATGACCATGAACAGTAATTTACACACATCTGGCTAACTCCGGTAGCCTATATGCGGGTGTTCCCAAAATAAATTATCTTAATCTTAATCTCGATGTACACCTCCTTCATAATAATGCGCTTTCTCCTCGTTTTCCCATCACTGGATTATCCGTAAATCATACAAACAAATCCAAAACGTTGATTTATCTGTTTTCCCGTTTTGGTTTAAAAACTGAATAACGTCGGTTTTTTGGTTTTCCGTTTTTCCGAAAAACCAAAAAACGACACCGGTTCTTTTTTAAACGTTGTTGATATGTTTTGGATGCATATTGTTCTATTTGTTCAGGCTGTTACATACATTTAGCTTCTGTTGCTACCTGCTGGTGAGTAAATATTAAAATCAGTTAAAATTGACAACCGGTCCGCGATTTTTTTTTAATGAATCTGCCGGTCCTTGGCACAATAAAGGTTGGGAACCCCTGCTCTAAATAACAAACGTTGTATTTGTAGCGAGAGGATATTCAATTTCATAAATTGCTTCATAAATTGCCCATAGCAAATATATTTTCAAAAAGCATAAAAATAGACTTTTAACCGGCCCCTGGAAAAGTGGCCCTCAGGGAAAGCAGGTTGAGTATAGGGCAATATTTTAGACTCCACAGGTCGCAGTATAAAAAGCAGGCTTTTTCAGAAGATTTTGCTGATGCTGGTGGTTGGTGCCTTTTTTTAACTGAAAACTGAAAATGATGAAAGAGATATGTTCAAACTTGCACACACAACTAACAAGATGACTGTTATTCTGCAAAACGTATAAGGTGTGCAGAAAAAGGCTTCCCTGGATATTACTTTCACAGCATGGTGCGGGATAAAATATCACCTATGTCAACTCGAATGGTTTTGAAGATAGGTCTTACGTGTTTTTGAGCAAGGTGTCATATTTGGGAGGTCTATAAAAAGGGAAAACCCAAGGTCTTTCAGACTTTGCGTTAGATGAGAGTGAGTCTAGGTGGGATACATTACAACAAAAAAAGGTTTCTGATCTTGTTTGACCAGTTTTTTTATAGATGGACTCTGCTTTAATCTTGTTGTAAATAATAATTTTGGCCGCCTGTCTCTGGGAAAGACAATCTGATTAATTTATCAAGAAATCTACCTGTATTTTCCTAATTTTTAAGTTATGGCATTGGAAGATATCTGTGGTTTCCAAGACACTCCTTTGCATCGCAAGTGCTTTCCTGCCTCTCATTTTGAGGACACAGCCACCTCTTTCGACTGTTACAGCGCAGAATTGAGGGGACTGAAGAAATCTGGGAGAGACAGTGGGATCCCGCTGCAATTCTTTTTACCATTTTTGCCAAACTCTGCCCCTTTCAACCACAGATCTACATCCCATTTTTCACCATCCAAACATTCAGTGACGGTCCGCAGGCCTTTCCCTCTGTCTCATGGAACAACAACCTTGGGTTTCATCTTCCAAGGTGGGGTCATCGCAGCTGCAGACACACGTGCCAGTGCCGGGGGATTGGTTGCCTGTCCAGCTGTTCACAAAATTACCCCTATTCACTCCCATTTAGTAGTCACCTCCTCTGGGAGCGGTGCAGACTGCATGCTGTGGGAGAGAATTCTGGCCAGAGAGATCAGACTCTACCAACTCCGGCACAGGCGTTGCCTTTCAATATGTGGCACTGCCAAGCTCCTCTCATTCATGCTTCACCCCTTTAAAGGGACTGATGTGTGTGTGGCTCTTACACTGTGTGGCTGGGATAAAGAAGCAGGCAACACTGACTCATCCTTTATTACTGACATTAGCTCCTCTGCTGGTTTTAGTAGCCAAGATGTTTCTGCAATGGCGTATCCTTCATCCCCTAACAGGGGCCCAAAGCTGATTTATGTGTGCAGCGATGGTGCCCGACTGCAGGGTGACGTTTTTTCTGTGGGCTCAGGCTCCCCCTACGCTTATGGAGTCCTGGATGGAAGGCTGAGGTGGAACCTGAGCAAAGAAGAAGCTGTCTCCTTGGCAAGAGAAGCAGTGTTCAGAGCCACTCACAGGGACGCCTACTCAGGAAACAACGTGGACCTGTTCCACATCACAGCCCAGGGATGGAGCCGAAGAAAGAGAGAGGAGCTGAAAGAGGAATATTATAGAGACATGGAGAGGAGAACGAAGACAGTGGGGGAAAGAAAAAGAGAGACTGTATTGGATGCTTTGGGATAAAGAAAAAAATGGGAGGGGGGGGGGGCGGGGGGTGTCATGGGAGGCTAATGTAGGGCTGGGTTATGAGAAAATCTAATTTTACAACATTTCAGGACAATTTCACAACATTACCCAACAACAAGCACATGTCTGGTAATTTTTGAAAATTACCTCACTTTACTTTAAAGCATTCTTCAAAATTACAATCTATGCTTATGCAAGAACATATTCAGTCTCATATCAGGATATTGATGTAATATCGATATTTTGCACAGCCCAAGGCTAAAGTGTATAGAAATTGTGTTTTTCTGGAATTAATCTACTTTTCTGACATACATATTTAGTTCCTAACTCATATAATCAAGCATAGTTGCTATTATAAAATTGCTTAACCTTGAAATGTTACTTTTTGTTAATGTGTGTGTTGTTTGAGTTAATTATCATTGTCACCTGTAGGCTACATCGGTACAGCCCGCCACACATACAGGGGGCGCTGTGTTATTTCCTCAGCATGACTTAATAAATGTTACCCGGCGGAAGTTGCTGGTTCATCACACAGTTTCAAAGATGGCTCTCGCAAGTGTGTTGAGCAGTGATTGTGCGAAATTTTCTTTTGATAATTGTGAACCTGATAGTTTCGGTTGTGCACCCGGACAGAGCGGTCTTGGATTTGACGCTACGCCGGGAGACGGTCTAAGTTTCTCCGTCAGAAACCCGCTGTGTGCCGTGGACGAGGATGGCGTCGAGAGGAAAATAGAGTTCCTGCATGGAACCACCACCTTAGCATTTAAAGTAAGTTAATTAGTTGCTAATTGTAGTTGATTGATATCGTGCAACGCTAACATATAGTATAGTTGTCAAAATAAGCATTTGTTACGTCATTCAAGGTGTAAACATCATGATTGAGCGTTAACGTAACACTAATCTCACACACATCTCCGACGGTTAGCATGCTAGCACGGCTACAAACCGCTATCTCATTGCAGATGATAACATGACGTTAGCTTTGTGATGATTTCTGTTGGACTTTTCTTGCTCCAAAAGCAAGTAGCTATACGTAGATTTATCATTTTTGTGTGTAGCCATGGCAGTTATTTATTTTATAGGTTTCACAAGACTAGCTATTTAGCTGTATTTTCATCTGCATGAATGGGAAACAAGATGACAGTTGTGCAGCATCCACACATGGCTTCTGTATGGTTCAACTAGATAAATACAGTAAGATTTCTTAACATAAATATGACCTTAAATTGGTTATCAACGTTTTTGTGCTTTCTTTCTGTATTGCGAAATAACATGACATATAATAAAAAGCTGTCAATCATTTGTTTTCAACCTTAATATTCCATGATATTTAACTGTACACCGAACGATTTTATATACGTAATTAACGTATTTATTAGTAATATGTATTTTACATATTTTTACAGTAACATATTCATTTATCGCAGGGAAGAGAAAAGCATACACAATTATTTTCTCACTTTTATTATTTGTAAATTGAATGTACTATTCTGTAAATGCAGTTTTTCAACCCGTATCCCAACTTTGAGTTTCCATCATTCTTCATACCAGATGATATCCATATGATTTCAGAACCAGGCATTCATGCAAGTGGAGGAGTAATGCATGTTTTTGAAATAGTCTAACTTCAAGATGCAAGTGTAAACAATATTTGGTTTATGAAAAATGTTGAGAAAATAATCACTATTGCTATGAATATTTAAGGAAGGCTTATTATAAGATAATTAAAGTGATACCAGATGTGTTTACTTTCACTGTAAGAATAGCTGGAAACTATTATTTTGTAACATCATCAAAAAGTCCTTTGAAAACGGCAGAACCAATAATGAATTCATGCTACTAACAAGATAAAGGCTAATATATGAGCTGCTTTTATGCCCACAAATCACCATTGTCGCCAAAAATGTATAACGACCACAACACAAAGAGCCATACTACTGCATTTGTGTGATTATATGCTTTTATTGCAAGGAAAGCAGCCAGCTTTTTCCACTCCGTCAGGCTCACAAGCAGAGCACTGTAAATACTGAACCAACTCCCCGCAGTAGGTTTTGGTCTCTTCAGGGGATTTGTTGATAAAAAGGAAAGATAAAATAACGCCAACTTTATCCCTTAATCCCTGAGTGCTAGTAGATGAAAACCTCCCCGGGAGACATTTCCCAAATCTGTTGTCTTCACTTCAGTGCTAGAGGATTTTAGAGGGGAGAGCAAAGGTCTTCCATCTTATTCAGTGACTTTCTGGCAGAGCCTTATATTGTATCTCTGACAACAGCATCACATATCTGCTTTGTCTGGAATAAGCTAATAGAGTGGTGCACATTCATGATACTTACACGTTTTGTTCAGCAGGATAATCCTCACCTCAAATGAAATAGCCTGAAAGCTAAAGTTAGGCTTTAAATGAACTCCATCATAGTTGCAGGATGTCATGTCTCCACCGCTCAGTTAAAGGTGGACTCGTGTTTGGTGGGATGTTAAGTAGTCTCATTTAGTCACTAGATAGTAGCAACCACCATTTTCATGACACATGGAAGCTTCAGGAGTGGGACATTTATTGACGTATTTTATGTTGTAACAATTTTAAACCTTTATTTCAGGCATCTAACCAAAAACACATCCCACACATTTTCTAAACGTAACCACAAGGGAATCAGAATCAAACGCTAACTTATTTCTTGGTTTTAGTACTCATTCCTGCACCACTTTATTGTTAATTAAACTGTACACAATTGGGCTGCACGATATTGGAAAAAACTGACATTGCGATCACCCCTCCCCGCGATATGAAAACATACAGGAATTTAAGAAAGTGCAATTTTCCCCCTGCAAACCATCCTTTCTTGAACGCTATACAATTGGTATTTTTTTAAATCGCACGTCCTGCGATGTGACTATCGCGATTATCGTCACGACACGATATCGTCCAGCCCTAGTACACAATGATCCATTAGTGATTGCTCTATGTGTGTGTTCCCCTCCTGCTGTGCTTCATTAATGTGTTCCCCCTGCTGTTTGCTCTCAGTTCCAGCATGGCGTCATCGTGGCGGTGGACTCCAGGGCCACAGCGGGCGCCTACATCGCCTCGCAGACGGTGAAGAAGGTGATCGAGATCAACCCCTACCTGCTGGGCACCATGGCTGGAGGAGCCGCAGACTGTAGCTTCTGGGAGCGCCTGCTGGCCCGCCAGTGCCGAATCTACGAGCTCCGCAACAAGGAGCGCATCTCTGTGGCAGCCGCCTCCAAGCTGCTCGCCAACATGGTGTACCAGTACAAGGGCATGGGCCTCAGCATGGGAACCATGGTGTGCGGCTGGGACAAGAGAGGACCAGGTAAATATAAGAGCTATATATATGTGCATATATCCCACTTAAGGATATTAACCAAAATTACATGTCTACTAAAAACAAAGTATAGTAGGTTAAAAATATCATGAATTCAAAAATACTTAACATTTATTTTTTCGAAAAAGTCATA
This sequence comes from Harpagifer antarcticus, assembly GCA_902827135.1. Classification (NCBI taxonomy): domain Eukaryota; kingdom Metazoa; phylum Chordata; class Actinopteri; order Perciformes; family Harpagiferidae; genus Harpagifer; species Harpagifer antarcticus. Next base: position 13,420 of record CADEHL010000370.1, read on the forward strand.
GCATAGTATGTCCACAAAGTTAACATTACAGATTTGGTGTTTATTAGTATGCTATTGAGGAAGGGAGCCATTTAAATACTTAACCTGTCTACAAACCTTCTATGAAGATACATAAAAAAAATATATTTTGAGATAGCATCAGTATTCCAAACAAAATAAATAATATCTTTTTGTTTTATATTTAATTAGTTTTTGAATTTCACTTAGGCTACAGGTAGGGTTCACAATGTAATTTAGGATTTAAAACTAAATGTAACTTTTACAATAAAATTATACTTTTTTTTATTGTATTTCAACTAATAACTTGAGTTTCCTAATATCGAAGAGCCCAACGTGACGTCTTTAATGTCTTGTGTCTAACCAACAATCCAAAATCAAAACATTATCATTTCAATTGACAAAAAACAGAATCCTCACAACAAATGTTTGCCATTTTTCAGTAACAAATAATTCCTTAAACAATCAGGTATTGAAAAAGTTCAGGCAATCAACCTAATCATTCTAATTGGTTTTAATTAACAAATGATTCACTCTCTTATGGATCTGCTGTAACTCCAACCTAATGAAATGTGCAATTACATCAGTTATTTTATATATTTTTTCATTTTATTCAGTTGATTTTGTAATAATCTATATATAATAAATTCAGATTTACAGCTCCCACAGTGATCGCAATAATCAACTTTTTTAAAAGCCCAGTGTGGTTGATTTTAGTGATGAAACACCTGCACTATTCCTTAGACAGGAGGAATGGAATGCGAGTGATTGGCTGTTTAATATCAAGTTTTATGTATGTCCTTTTGTTGCAGTGCAAGTTTATCAGTTAATCTCAATATGAAACTATTTTCTATCCCAAATTCATGAGTAAATTATTTTCTATTACAATGCAATGATCCCTTGTGTACAGAACTATCAAGTTTTATCAAGTTACATGTGCTGTTAGATTTGTTGAAGTACAGCCTGTAGTTCCTAGATTATCCCACTAGATGGCACTGCAGCCTTTTTAACTCTCTGCTCCTCTTTGCACTTTTGAGCCATGTATTTGGGATGCCACGCAGTGTGAGGCCGTACATCACAGAAGGTGTGTTTAAAGAGGCTGCCAGAGTGACACAGTAATAGGAAATCAATTATGCTGGGACTGCATGTCCTGGCGAGAGCGTGGCGCTATGATGGACGTTGGGTCTCAGCCTCGGACAATTGGGTCGCATGCATAATAGCAGCACACCCTCTGACATCGATACCAGAGTTGTGTGGAAAGCAGACGGGGCCTGTGTGATCAACAGCCTGACCGTATGCCAACAAACGTAGATGACACAAGTTAAATCCCAGGCAATCAATTGGGGAAATAATGATCCCTGTGTAAGTTCAATAAGGTGGGGGAGCGCCACCATGGCCCCCAACCATGCCTTATGATTGAACTGAGAGGTAAATGTCATGTAAATGAAATCAATCGCGATTAGACGAGGAAGCTCATTAGCCTGCTACAATCCTGTCAAGAGCGCTTATTCCCATGATGGAGCGTCTTAAGCTGCATGTACATACAAATCGAATAAAAGCCGTGTTGAGGAGCTTGTCAAATACGAGTCTGTGTAATAACATTAAATATTGTGACACTCGTAATCAGTGCAGAGTTGATGATGGAAAGAGACCGTTTGACAGCAAATCCTTTATAACCCCTTCATCGCTACAAGGCCATGAAGGGTTTGCAATATGGTGATATTCAATTGGATGCAGCCACCATGACAACAAAGCAGTGTGAGAAGAGACCTCGTCAGAGTAGACCCAAGTGGCCGTCAGTTTTACAGCCACTCCAAAGAGGGTCATGTAATACCCCCGGTGGCTTTCTTTTAACTCCTGATCCATTGGTGAAGCGTAGGAAAGGGGAAGCACGCATTTGATGCTAGTTGCCACCCATCCATCGCACTTTGCTCCTCGCCTACCTCTAAAGGCTGTCAGTCCAGCCAGTTGCACCGGCCTCTGTTAAAGAAAGTCCCCTTAAGCACCTGTCAGTGGACTGACGGAGTGGAAGGAGTCTCTCTTGGCTGCCACTGCTGCAATGTTAAACCATCCAGGCAGCACCTCCCCTCCCGCTTCCGTTCTAAGTGGGCCTCATACATTTCACTGCCCCTTTTTTTCCCTTTTGCTTCATGCGTCAGTGTTGCAATGCAGGAACCGCCAAACGATGTGGTGTTGGGCTACACAAAGAACCAGGTGTGTTTCGGAAAGGAATGGATGCGGGAAGTGTTTTTCGGTGGCGCGCTGCTTCTAAACTTGGACCTCCTAAAGAGTCCTCGCGCACCTCCATCAACCGCGCCACTCAACACAAGAGGCCGCCTTTATAAACCCTCTCATTCCTGCCTATTATGTTTTCAAACGGGTCCCTTTACAGTTTTCAAGAGGACAGGTCTCAGAATGGCAAATTACCCCGTGGATAGACAGGCACTGGATGATTATCATGGCAAGCTAACGACAGGCTGAGGAAGCTGCAATTTTCCAGTTGAAAGCAATGTTGAGTTTTTCCCCCCCCTCTCTTCAGAAAAGCAAGTGGCTCTCTACTCTTAACTGGCAAGTCTATCTGAGGAACTCTGCAAGCGGGGATGTGCCATCTGAGGGCATTTTGAAGTGTTTTTTAATGTGCGAGATGAGCGACAGCGGCGAATATTGAGCAATTTCGTATGCATGTGTTCCTGCGTTTCTCGGTGCGAGTATCATTTTCACAGGTTTCCCTTTTGTGAAGCGCTATGAAAAAAAAGGCTTTTTACCATCTGTGGGCTGGCTGTGGGCGAGCTCACAGGCTGGTGCTAGTCACCCGTTCCACGTCACTCTGGGATCAGGCCTAGCGAGGGGGTCATGTCGCAGAACAAAATGTCTCTCGAGCGTCCACAAAGCACGGCGTGGAGCAAACTCAGAGCATTGTGTGTCTGCGGTGCACGTTGAATTACACGTTTGTCTGGTTTGGCGTGGGGTGAGTGCCAGTGTCACAGGTGAAGGAAATGTCCTGTGTGGAAGGATATGAATGTGCTGTACCCATCTCATGTCCGCAGGATGCGAGCACACTGTATTATTATCTTTTCTGTCCCTCCTGAGGTGCGAGGTGCAGTTACCTGTGCAGCTCAGGTTGCCGGTCGATAGTTAATTTTTAGCGTGTTTGCAAGGATCAATAAAGCCCGGCGCTAGGCCCCAGGGCTCACAGCGATGTGGCCCGCGCCTTGTCAGCAGGTTCCGTGGCCGGCTTTGTTTTACTTGAAGAGGATGCAGCTGTTCATACTGTATCTGCCAGCCTTACTTCACTTGGAGAGGTTGCAGCTGCTCGTATTCTTTCTCTTGAGAACATAGTGTGTGTGTGTGTGTGTGTGTGTGTGTGTGTGTGTGTGAGTGATTTTGTGTTTGTTTGGCCATATTAGATGTACAGCATCTCAGTTTTCCAGACAAAGCTCAACACCTGAGTCAGGAGAACGGAGGATACTTTTGTATCGAACACATCGCCCTTAGGGTAGTTTTCCATCACCTTCTCTATTGACTTTTTTTTCAGATGTGCTATAAAAATGATATGCTGAGATCCAAAAAAAGCTTTAAACAAGATCTTAATTAATACAAATGATCAATTTAATATAACGTGCACAAACAAATAATCAGAATAATCCAGCTATGACGAAGTTGCAGTCAACAAAAAAACACAGCGACCCCCTCACACTTCATGTCTCCTACAGCAGTGTTCCATCACCTCCCTCACCTACCTTTTTGTGATTTGTCCCCAGGGCTGTACTACGTCGACTCCGAGGGGAACCGGGTGTGCGGCGACCTCTTTGCAGTCGGCTCTGGCTCCATGTACGCTTACGGTGTGATCGACAGTGGCCTGCGACAGGACCTGACTGTGGAGGAGGCATGCGAGCTCGGCCGCCGCGCCATCTACCAGGCCACGTACCGTGACGCCTACAGCGGGGGGCAGGTCAACCTGTACCACGTCCACAGCGAAGGATGGACCAGGGTCTCCCAGGAAGACGTCCTCATGCTGCACCAGCAGTACAAAAGTCAGGCATAGTGCGGACCAGAAAGTGCAGAGAAAATAGGTCGGGTTCGGAGTTTATTCTAGTATCTGTTTAAATTGTTCTAAAATGTCCATAGGGTTGACACATGAATAAAAAAGGACTCGATTGATTTCCACGTCTGTGACCTTTCTTCACTTGTTGCTAGCGTCAAGCTTTATATTGTACATTTTTAACAATGCCAGCAAGCTCCACTCACCCCGCACTCGGTATGATTTGAGGTGCTGAAGCAAAGAAGAACGATGACTCAAACGTTCTTTTAATACAGTGTGGGAGTAGTGTGGTGCTTGCCCTACATATGTACATTTAATTTGGATCCTACCCTGGGAATCTTCTTTCTCAATAAAACCTGTGATGTTCTTTTTTTCCAAGAGCCTTGTCTTTGTTTGTTTTTTAACCTTGCAGGTTTAAAGATGGTAAATAGTTATCCCCAGAATGTACTTCTAACATAAACGTATAGTCTTTTTGCATCATCTTCCTTTGATGTAGTCATTTTCCCGCCGTTTCTGTTTACATTTCAGTCTTCTGTTCCCCCAGATGTTGAGATTGGGAGGTACATCCTTGTTTTCTCTCATCTATATGTTCTGCAGTTATTAGCGGGGAGTAGCACTGTCTCAATAGTACTATTTAATTGCATACCACCAGCCTCAATAATTGTGCCTCCTGAGTTGTAACAATTTGTTTTCTTCCCTTCATTGATAATGTTCCTTTCCTCTGCTCACGTTGCACAAAGTACGTCTTTTAATTGGAAGGGGAAATGTATTCTTTAATTCCTCTCCGACACACTTCTCAACGCGCAGTGTAGTGTGCCACCCTGCCATGGTGTTTCACTATGTAACGACCCGCGCTTGGAAGTGTGTGCCCCATCAACGGTTTTTATGGTTGGGAATAAACACTAATAAAGGGGATGGGGTAGACATTTGAAGCCAGTGCACTTTTCGAATCGTGGTTAAAAACTAGTTTCACAGGTGACTAGTTTGCAGATGGAATAGAAATGGGATGCCGATAAATGGAAATGAGCAGGTCCCGTCTGCGATGTTGCTCTTAGTAAATGAAGTGATGAGAATTGGACCATCAATAGAGGCAGAAACTGACGGCGCCTATGCGTGTGCCCATGTAGAAATGCTGAAATGGAGCAAATGTGGATTAAAACATTAAGAATGAGTTAACCCATTAACCATCCTCCTGGGTTAAAGGGATTGATTGATGTGGGATTGTATAAAGTACTCATTAAAAGTGTGTATAGATGACGCACCCTTTTTGGAAAAGTGGAAGTATCGGCACTTCACAAATCAATGTAATGTAGCAGCAACACATACAGTGGGGCAAAAAGGTATTTAGTCAGCCACCAATTGTGCAAGTTCTCCCACTTAAAAAGATGAGAGGCCTGTAATTTTCATCCTAGGTATACCTCAACTATGAGAGACAAAATGAGAAAAAAAAAATCCAGAAAATCACATTGTCTGATTTTTAAAGAATTGATTTCCAAATTATGGTGGAAAATAAGTATTTGGTCAATAACAAAAGTTCATCTCAATACTTTGTTATATACCCTTTGTTGGCAATGACAGAGGTCAAACGTTTTCTGTATGTCTTCACAAGGTTTTCACACACTGTTGCTGGTATTTTGGCCCATTGCTCCATGCAGATCTCCTCTAGAGCAGTGATGTTTTGGGGCTGTCGCTGGGCAACACAGACTTTCAACTCCCTTCAAAGATTTTCTATGGGGTTGAGATCTGGAGACTGGCTAGGCCACTCCAGGACCTTGAAATTCTTCTTACGAAGCCACTCTTTCGTTGCCCGGGCGGTGTGTTTGGGATCATTGTCATCCTGAAAGACCCAGCCACGTTTCATCTTCAATGCCCTTGCTGATGGAAGGAGGTGGTCACTCAAAATCTCACGATACATGGCCCCATTCATTCTTTCCTTTACACGGATCAGTCGTCCTGGTCCCTTTGCAGAAAAACAGCCCCAAAGCATGATGTTCCCACCCCCATGTTTCACAGTAGGTATGGTGTTCTTTGGATGCAACTCAGCATTCTTTCTCCTCCAAACACGTCTAGTTGAGTTTTTACCAAAAAGTTCTATTTTGGTTTCATCTGACCATATGACATTCTCCCAATCCTCTTCTGGATCATCTAAATGCTCTCTAGCAAACTTCAGACGGGCCTGGACATGTACTGGCTTAAGCAGGGGGACACGTCTGGCACTGCAGGATTTGAGTCCCTGGCGGCGTAGTGTGTTACTGATGGTAGCCTTTGTTACTTTGGTCCCAGCTCTCTGCAGGTCATTGACTAGGTCCCCCCGTGTGGTTCTGGGATTTTTGCTCACCGTTCTTGTGATCATTTTGACCCCACGGGGTGAGATCTTGCGTGGAGCCCCAGATCGAGGGAGATTATCAGTGGTCTTGTATGTCTTCCATTTTCTAATAATTGCTCCCACAGTTGATTTCTTCACACCAAGCTGCTTACCTATTGCAGATTCAGTCTTCCCAGCCTGGTGCAGATCTACAATTGTGTTTCTGGTGTCCTTTGACAGCTCTTTGGTCTTGGCCATAGTGGAGTTTGGAGTGTGACTGTTTGAGGTTGTGGACAGGTGTCTTTTATACTGATAACGAGTTCAAACAGGTGCCATTAATACAGTTAACGAGTGGAGGACAGAGGAGGCTCTTAAAGAAGAAGTTACAGGTCTGTGAGAGCCAGAAATCTTGTTTGTTTGTAGGTGACCAAATACTTATTTTACCGAGGAATTTACCAATTAATTCATTAAAAATCCTACAATGTGATTTCCTAGATTCTTTCCCCCCATTCTGTCTCTCATAGTTGAAGTGTACCTAGGATGAAAATTACAGGCCTCTCTCATCTTTTTAAGTGGGAGAACTTGCACAATTGGTGGCTGACTAAATACTTTTTTGCCCCACTGTATTTTGAGCATCATAAAAGCCTGATTTAAACAAAATCAGTTACAGTGTATACAATATGTAAAATAGTTTCACTGTTCAACATTAATGTCAGGAGGACCCTTCCAACAGGCAATACAAGCCGTTACATACATCTAGGCGAGGAGCATAGAAATAATGGATTCAGTTGCCTAGGTCAAATGTACCCACCCATACTATCTTACCTGTACCTCATTACTGAATTCAATTAAACTAAGAGGTGAACGGGCTAAAATACATTTGGCTGTGGCCCCTTTCACAGCACTATATTGCTTTGTTTGACTTGAAATTAATGGTGGGTTGACCGCCATCCACTATAAGTAACACTGACTATGAATAAGTAACTCATAGCCATAGCCGTAAGTAAGGGGTTAAAAGAGTCGTTTTCACAAACTGACTGAATAGGACCCTTCATTATATGCTCTGAAAAGTGGATAAAAGCTAGGTTCTGCAGCGCCATTAAATATCCAACGTTTTGAATTGTCATTTAAGTGTAGTGTAGGAAGCATTGCCTTGAAAAGAAAATCCAGGCTTTAAAAGGTTACAATTTGACTCTAATTGCTTGATTGGATACTATCTGAGAAAAATCACTGCGCAGCGTGTGTACATGAAGCCGACTTCCAAATCTATTTTCATTCCAAAGAGCCATCTGTAGCTTAGACAAGAAACCAACACATTACTCATGAACATGCTAACTAAACGTGGGTTTGCTATCCTGGCTCCAAAATGGTGGAATGAGCTCCCCATTGACATCAGGACAGCAGAAAGCTTACACACCTTCCGGCGCAGACTGAAAACTCATCTCTTTCGACTCCACTTCGAGCAATAGAACTATTAACAAAGCACTTGTATACTAATAAAGGACTGGCTTACCTAAAGCCAGTTGAGTAGCACTTGAAATGTTTTTGCTCTACGAAACCTGATGTACTTATCTGATTCTGTTTTCTTCAAGTTTGTATTTTGTTGGTCGAACGCCCTTATTGTAAGTCGCTTTGGATAAAAGCGTCAGCTAAATGCAATGTAATGTAATGTAAACAGCTACCAGTGGTAGGAAGTAACAAAGTATTTACTCAAGGACAATGTCGAAGTACTTGTTCTTTACTTGAGTATTACCATTCAATTCTACTTAATACTTTTACTCCACAAAATGTAAAAGGGATAATGTCATTTTACTGCATTGAAAATAAATTGATACATTTTTAACATAATTGCATCTCAAAATTAAACTAGTGGACTAACTGTTTGAGGTACAACAAGTAAAATGATACAATATATTGCAAAATGTTTTTTGTCTACATCAGTAAAATGCAGTTTGATGCAACAATCTTAACAATCTAATAATGTTTTACATACATAATAATATATCACATGGAGGACATTTTCTGCAGAATTAGTACTTTTGCTTTTTAAATTTAAGTATATTTTCTCTTGCTAATACCTATACCTTTACTTACGAATGTAGAACTTTTACTTGTAAAGAAGTATTTTGACATGAATGTATAATTTTTATTTAAGTAAACAATCTGAGTACTTCTTTCACATCTGATCATAATCCAGTAATTTCCTATGATTCTGAAATGGGCCTCTCGGCGTAATAACTTATTTTACTTTTGGTACTTTAAGTATATTTTGATGCCAATACTGTATACTTTACTTGAGTAACATTTTGAAAGCAGGTCTTTTACTTGTATAATAGTATTCCTACACATTGGTACTTCTACTTTTACTTCAGTACAAGATCAGAGTGATGATTTATTATAATTATTAATATAAACATTTTGGTTGAACATATAAATATTATTATGAATATAGATAAATACTGTATTCTAAAAATGTTAACATTTGTTTTTTTAATTTGTTTTTTTATTCTGTTCGAAATAAAGATGGAAATTAAATGAGAGTACTTCTCCCACCTCTGACAGCTACTGACAAGCTGGATGGAGGATTGATCCGTCACTTCAGGGTGGCTGGCGTTGGGAAAATATGGTGCCATCTATTTTATACTGTCTATGTAATGTAAGTGAGAATGTTTCAAGCTTTTCTTTGTCTCTTTTTTTTAAACTCCTAACTTCTGCAGTCCCGTTTTAGCTATGCGATCTGCCAATGCATGGATGGCAGTTTCCTGTTGTCATTCAGACCACACTTTCCAATCTGAACATCTCATTTTGTACAGACATAAATGGTATCTAAAGAAAAATATGTTATAGACTTTCTATATCGCTTATATATCAAGTGTTACTACTACCAGCCCTGCAACACATATTACACTGGCGTAAAATGCACTTAAAAATGATTGTGTATTGAGGAATCGTGTTCCAGTCATAAACAGGAATGGTACTAAAGCATGTATTCAAACGACTTTTTGAAAGGCCTGCAAATGTATTCATCTTTTTTTTTTTTTTTCTTTAAAGCAAATGTTGTGTGGAAGGGGATGTGTCCATCAGTCTACCAAATTATCTTATAGCATATGTAAATTACATTACACATAAGAATGACTGGAAGCCTGTTGATTCACTATAGCCGTGATTGTGATTCATGTTCAGCAATAGCAAAGCCCACACAAAGTATGATTATCTGGAAAGTGCTCACATGAAAAAAGATGTGTAAACATAAACATAGAATCCACATTTTGCCAACCGGAGATACATTTAAACGAGGCAGCAAAGACATAAAGGTTATCTATAGTCTTTTTTAACAATATATTATAGGTCTCAGATATATACAAAACATGTCTCTGAAGTGTTTGCTAACAGTAACAAACAGATCATGCATTGGAGCATGCTATTAACCCCTCTGGTTCAGCAGTGTTTCAAAAGTGCTGATTCTGGGTCTGTAGCTTTGAATGCTAATGAGCTGCTGCTGGCCACGCCCCTACAAGAAGATTAGTTAAAAAAACAACACAATGGTGCTATGAGAGATTCAGGTGATAATGTGGGTTGGTGTTACCTTGGTTGGTTATTGGCTACTAATGGTTGCACAACCCCCCAAAAAAGTGGCCAAAATCTGATCAGCTTATTTCCGAACAGGTTTTGACATAAATGGATCGGGAAAAAAAGAGAGTAACTTTTTTCCGGAAAGGTACGAATCTCTTAACACTGACGTGACACATATTTTTCTATAAAATACATAAAAATTGGATTTTGCACAATAGGTGACCTTTAAACTAACCACACATTGTACAATTGCAAAATGGTCATTGTACATCTCGAAACACTGACCGTAATCAACAGCTTTGCCTCTAGATGTACTCAGAAAACAGTTAGTACGAATACAGTATACGCCTGAAGCATGATGAAGCTTTTAAGAAGTTTATTTTGGTGATATTGTTCACAGATTTAGATTTTGAAACCTGGAGTTACTGGTGTGGATTTTTCCTTCTGCTTTTTTGGCATATCTAGTCATGTGTAGAGCATGCACTTCTCACCTGTGGGTTTTCACCTTGTTAGGACCCTGACAGAGAGTGTGACCTTGGCACTGGACCAGCAGACAGTGGGCAGTGTGCTGCCAGTGTCGGCAGTCGTCTATGTCTGGCACGGAGATTGCAGGTTGTCAACAGGTATAGCCGCTAGTAAGTACCAGCTTTCAGAATTTCTCACAAAGCTTTACACTCAGGGCAAGACAGTGACACTCTGGAGAGGCATGACAAAATGAAGAAAATAGCTTTTTCCCCCAGCCTAAATTAGACGGAATGCTTTGAAAAAGACCAGCTGGCGATGTCGAAATGTGCCAGCGTGATGATTTTCACACTGTTAGAAAATAACCCCTGTGCCCACATTATACCATCTGTCAGGTGGTCATATGTGATTTCAGTCCGAGACACCAGATCATTTCTGAACCTTGTCCTAAGGGTTCCCTGACAACCTTTTTTTGGATTCACAAACACCTCACATGTGAAGCCTTATTTCTCGTGATTTGATGCCCGGACTTTGTAATTGGATCTTCACCGAAAAAAACAAACACCCCCTGCCAGGGTGCACGGATTTGGTGATTGAGTATCTATCAGCCATTGTTTATTCCTGTTGATGCTTTGTCCCGACGGACAAATAAATGAGAAGTCTATTTGGTTTGGTAATGACTCCCGGCTGGCTGCCTCTTGTCCACCCCAAAGGCTCTCCGGGTGTCATATAATCAGTACACCCAAGTCTTTTACCGCGTGCCAGTTCTGACAAACAACAAAGTTGGCGTGAAGATAATTGCGTTCGTGGTCCCTGCGCATCCCCTTCCTCGCTGGCGCAAGACGCAGCCGCCGCCTCGCCTCGTCAGTGAGGTGCTGTTTTTCATCCCTCGCGATGACAGCAACGCTCTTGTCATTCCCGCTGCATGCTTGTCATTCCCGCTGCATGCTTGCCACTGCCGCCTCTTTTTCTCAGTGAATGTTCTTTTTTCCTGCACGCCCCCCTCTTCCCAAGCAATGTTTTTGGCAATTGGCTTTTTTTTTACTCGATTAATTCAGTGACACGAATGAATGCAGCCCGGAAAAGTAAACAGTGCAGCCCTTGAGTTTTGTCCAATCAGAGTCAGTACTCGTCCGCTTCCCAGCAGGCACCCAGGAGCTCTGGCCAACACCGCTATTGCTGCTCTTGATGATGATGATCACGAGGGTGATCTTGAGGAGGATGATAGCCCCCGCTATTAGTGTAGACTGTTTCTCAAGAGGCCCCAAGCAGGCCGGCTGTTTATCCCTTGTCGTGACACCTGACTGTATAAATGGAAGCTGTCTGTTTGTTTTATCGTCAACAGCGCCGGGCTTTGCCTCGCAGGCAAACACAGACAGGGTCACAGAGACTACAGCTAAAGACGTGGCAGTAAGAGCGATGGTGGCTGCCACGGTCACTCCACTCACTCCCGTGGGGCTCGTGGCTTTTTCAGATTTTCTTATATTGCACTGCGTCCTTTAACATGTGGTGACCAAGTCCCTCAGGGTGGACGAAAGTGCGGATTATGTTGTTTAACAGTGTCAATTGGCTTTTTTCCCGACTTCTTGCTATTCTAGTGCAGTTCTGGTTATGTGAGCACTTACATTTGTTAAGGTGACGCACCATTACAGGGGGTTGTGTTTTTTTTGAATGACCTACCACAGCGCATGATATGCTACTTTGCTTCTACAACCTTTCTGTGATCTTATTGCGGAAATGTTGAATAGTGGGTTGTTGTGGAGGTTGTCAGCAACAAGTATGGAAATCTATTACATCTATAAAAGGCAGTTTTTGAGTTATTCTCCCCGCTTTACAATTCTGATAGAAGAGACCAACAGAATGTCACTCTGAGCTGAAGGGTTTTTGACAGAGGAGCCAGCCCCAGCGGAAGACCTATCTGTAGAGGAACAACTCTGCCAGGATTAGAACCACCTTCCCCCCCCCTCTCTACTTTTTCTCTCTAGCGTTCACCTCTCAATCCGTCCATGCCTTTTTCTGTTCCACATTCTGACTTAATCCCCCCTGCGGTGCCCTCGGCCTGTTGCCCACTTCCCTCCGGCCTGATCCCACTCTGATCAATGCCACATCCCCCCCTGACAATACCATCAGGGAAATGGAGGCATTAATTATACCCACCCCAGAGCTTGTTACCCAGGCTCAGCCCTTTCAGCTTCCTGGCTCTTCACTGACTCTGCAATTGTGATTCAGCTTTGGGCCAAAGACGTGAGGGTAATAACAGAGGGTACCCATCCAAACGGACGATCGCCCACTGATAGATGATCCGCTAGGCCGGACGTGACGGAACTGACGTGAGGGGGCCGGGAGTGTCTCCAACTTGATTGACACACGGCTCTGGCACTGGGATTACGCGTGAGGGAAATAATTTATGACTTTCTGTTTCCGGAGCCGAGACGAATGCCAGAAATGAGTAATGACCTCTTGGAAGTTCAGTTTCTCTGATCGCAAACAATAGCCCAGGTTGTCACTGCGGTGGAAAATGACAGAGTTGGAAATGTTATGAGAATGAGAAGCTAATGGACTAAATCACGGAAATGGCAGTTTAATTAAATATCAGGACCCTGCTATGAACAACATTTAGAAATTAGAGACACCCTTGCTGGTCCATAGTTTCTCCTGTTCTGGTACAATGATAAATAAGGTAAATTGTTATTTCTTTCGTTAACTGCCTTTCTTCGTGTTCCCTAATAGTCAATCTTTCGTCTTCCTTCCTTCCCTATTGTTTTATGATTATAGTTTGAGAGCCAGAGTCTTGAGTGCCCAGCAGTTGTCCTCCTTTCACTTGACTCTGTGTATTTCAGCATCTGATGTTTTCATGTAAGCACTGTGGTGGAAAAATAAATGTTATGTTTTTGCCAAGCTGAGTCAAGCATTTCCCAATAGTCCCCATGTTTTCCTATAGTCCCTTAGTCCTTATCCCTTTAACTGCAACTTTTTCTTCTCCTCCCATGCTTTATTCTATATCAATTTTCTTTCTCTCTGTCCCATCGCTTTCCCTCCCCTTCCCCCTCCCACTATTACTCCATGTAACCAACTCCCTCTTCCCCCTCCTTGCCTTTTCTTTGCTCAGGACCGATCTGCCCTCATTACATTGATGGCCATGATGATTCAGTTGAATGGTGCACTTTCTCCCCAGTGCCTCTCCAAGGCCTTTCTCTGCAGCCTGCTCAGGCAGCAGCACTCAGCAGCACTCAGCAGCACTCGGCTCTTTCTCTGCTGGCACAATGACTGCGTGGCACCTGCTATTCACTGAACTATTTTTATCATGTTATGGGTCACGGCAAAATGTGTGTGCTTTATTTAAGAGTTTAAAATGTTGTTCAAGTAAGAAGATAAATCAAACACTGAGATGATGAAGTGAGGAATTGTCAAGTTCTTGTTGTGAATGTATGTGTGTGTACAGGCAGCCCGGTTTGGGAGTATTAAACAAGGTTGGTGGACATTTCAATGAATGATTCCCACACTAAACCAGTCTATTTCAGATAAGACTTCCCCTTTGTTTTTGGCTATAGACAGTGAGAGCCAACTCTGCAAGCTACCTGAACCCCAACCACCTTCTATTAGTCGTCCTCAAAGGCGCATGTTTCACACATTCAGAATTACCCGCACTGCAGCTGTGGTTTGCCTCCACTCCAAGTGACTCTCACTACTAACCCTGAATTTATTGCTGAAATGCAAATGGAGCAGACTCATCTTACGCTGTGTTCCATTTCTTCCCTCCGCCCCTCACCCTCAATGTTTCCTCATCATACGTACATTCATGGGAAATTCAATGTTATTCCAATACAGGACTTAATGAAGTCAGGTTTTTAAACTGCACTTACATCAAAGCATATCAATGTACCCCACCCTTAAAATCACAATGTTCCCTTTCAATGATTCAGCATGGCATTTTCATAACATCTTTAGATTCATGAATCAAGATAGACAGAAAAAAGGTCCAAAATGGATGCAGAACCCATAGACTATAAGAAGAAATGTCCTTTCGTCTTTGCCATCTTGTTATTTGGCCATTGCCATCTTATTAAAAAAAGACGAAAACACAAACAAACAATTTGGACAACTCTGCAGTGGCGAAAACCTAATTAACAAGGTAACCACATCGTGAAGGATACCCGTAAATCGTATTTTTTTTTACCGTAAATAGGACCATAATGGACCATGGCAACTTCATGCTGTATTGAAGAAGACTTGAAACTAACAACTGAAACAATAAACTCGTAACAACAATGTCTACTGGAGTAATAATTGAAGAATTAAGTAAACGTTTTCATAGACTTTTATAACAAGCTGACTTGTTTTTGCAACCAGTGCAGTCGCTCCCTGCTTGATAAAAATCTTCTGCAATGGCTTCACTTTCCAAACTAAGAGGTGTTTCGTTACTTAACTTAATCTTAACATCTATATTAACCCAAAATTGTTTTCATTTTCAAACCTGAAGTCTTATATCTCAATTTAAAGGGGACCTGCTATCATGCAAAAAATAAATATGTATCCCCGGTGTATCGGGGAACTCACGCAGCATCAGAAAATAAAACCCTTTTTCTTTTCCTCTGTACCCAAATCTTTTAAAAACGGGGGTACAACGAGCGGATACAGATTTGCTGGCGATATTACGTAATTTCGGATGGTGGACCCACAGAGAGTTGCTATCAGAAACAATGCCTGACGTGTTTTGGACGTAATATGGTATTAGCAAGCCTCGCTAACACTAACCTGTACTGGAGAGCACATGTGTTTAAAAAGCAGGAAATATAAAAAGGAACTCACCTTGTGATAAACCCGCAAGAGAAAAAGCATTTGAGCTCCATACTATTTCAGAAATAATCCATGATGTGGTTTAGAACAGGATGGCGTTTTATCACAGCAGAATTTAACTTAATCTCCGGTAGAATTCTGATCAGGCATTAGCTCCGCCTCCTCCTCCTCTTTTTTTTTTTTAAGCTAAGGACCCAAAATCCACGTTTCTTTTAACAGGGCTAGAATAGAGGGATATTAGGCATGGCTAGAATGCATGATCTGTTTCTATTTTGAGCAAAACACATCATAGACATGTTTTTATATAATTTTATATATCTGAGACCCATAATATATGCCGTAAAATAGCATGATAGGTGCATTTAAGTAATCTGGAAGCAATTGTTCAGGATTCGAACAACTCCCCCTATAGAGTTAAAGGGCTTTAAACAACCTTTTTCTCATACTCCCCAAGCAAACGTTGATGTTTATACTCAGTGGAGTTCCCCTCGCTGTAATAACTATTTTATTTCAAACTGTCTGTGGTTAACATATATATATATATTCTTAATTCGCATGTTCCACCTCTTGAAAGAAATGACTGTACTATTATATTTACAGAGTTACTTATTTAAACCCCAAGACTGAATGTTGTCATTGCTGCACTTGTCGATCAAATGGAAATATTCACAATATAGTGGATTATTTTATATGCTTTTCCCCTCATTTTATCCAGGATCCAAGATAGAAGGCAAATGAACCAGTGTACGTTTGAAAAATACTTGTATGCAATGCATGAACCTATGACTCTCCCACTGGTGAGACCAGGAGGGAAAAAAGTAGACGAGGGAGTGAAACTGGATGTGATCTACACTGAACAAAAATATAAATGCAACACTTTTGTTTTTGCTCCCATTTTTCATGAGATGAACTCAAAGATCTAAAACATTTTCTATAGACACAAAATAACCATTTCTCTCAAATATTGTTCACAAATCTGAAAAGATCTGTGATAGTGAGCACTTCTCCTTTGCCGAGATAATCCATCCCACCTCACAGGTGTGGCATATCAAGATGCTGATGAGACAGCATGATTATTGCACAGGTGTGCCTTAGGCTGGCCACAATAAAAGGCCACTCTGAAACGTGCAGTTTTGCTTTATTGGGGGGGTCTGGGGGGGGGGGGGGGTCCGAAAACCAGGCAGTATCTGGTGTGACCACCATTTGCCTCACGCAGTGCAACACATCTCCTTCGCATAGAGTTGATCAGGTTGTTGATTGTGGCCTGTGGAATGTTGGTCCATTCCTCTTCAATGGCTGTACGAAGTTGCTGGATATTGGCAAGAACTGGAACACGCTGTCGTATACGCCGATCCAGAGCATCCCAAACATGCTCAATGGGTGACATGTCCGGTGAGTATGCTGGCCATGCAAGAACTGGGATGTTTTCAGCCTCCAGGAATCGTGTACAGATCCTTGCAACATGGGGCCGTGCATTATCATGCTGCAACATGAGGTGATGGTCGTGGATGAATGGCACAACAATGGGCCTCAGGATCTCGTCACGGTATCTCTGTGCATTCACCATGCCATCAATAAAATGCACCCGTGTTCGTCGTCCATAACAGACGCCTGCCCATACCATAACCCCACCACCACCATGGGCCACTCGATTCACAACATTGACATCAGAAAACCGCTCACCCACACGACGCCACACACTCTGTCTGCCATCTGCCCTGAACAGTGAAAACCGGGATTCATCCGTGAAGAGAACACCTCTCCAACGTGCCAGACGCCATCGAATGTGAGCATTTGCCCACTCAAGTCGGTTACGACGACGAACCGGAGTCAGGTCGAGACCCCGATGAGGACGACGAGCATGCAGATGAGCTTCCCTGAGACGGTTTCTGACAGTTTGTCCAGAAATTCTTTGGTTATGCAAACCCATTGTTGCAGCAGCTGTCCGAGTGGCTGGTCACAGACGATCTTGGAGGTGAACATGCTGGATGTGGAGGTCCTGGGCTGGTGTGGTTACACGTGGTCTGCGGTTGTGAGGCCGGTTGGATGTACTGCCAAATTCTCTGAAACGCCTTTGGAGACGGCTTATGGTAGAGAAATGAACATTCAATTCACGGGTAACAGCTCTGGTGGACATTCCTGCTGTCAGCATGCCAATTGCACGCTCCCGTAAAACTTGCGACATCTGTGGCATTGTGCTGTGTGATCAAACTGAACATTTCAGAGTGGCCTTTTATTGTGGCCAGCCTAAGGCACACCTGTGCAATAATCATGCTGTCTAATCAGCATCTTGATATGCCACACCTGTGAGGTGGGATGGATTATCTCGGCAAAGGAGATCACAGATTTTTTCAGATTTGTGAACAATATTTGAGAGAAATGGTTATTTTGTGTATATAGAAAATGTTTTAGATCTTTTTTTT
Source organism: Harpagifer antarcticus (assembly GCA_902827135.1). Taxonomy (NCBI): domain Eukaryota; kingdom Metazoa; phylum Chordata; class Actinopteri; order Perciformes; family Harpagiferidae; genus Harpagifer; species Harpagifer antarcticus. The sequence goes on from CADEHL010000370.1 coordinate 31,019, forward strand.
TTATATATGATTTATTTTTGAGATTTTCAATACACAAATACAGCAGCAATACAATGCATTACCCCTGCGATTTCTAACAAAACAACCCCAAGACACAATACATCAGTTACAATTAGACAATAATGAAATAAAAAAAATAATAGTAATAATAATAATAAAAAAAAAAATAATAAAAAAAAAATAAATAAATAAAAAAATAATAAAAAACAAACAGGGAAAGAAGAAGAAAAAAATAAAAAAAAATAAAATAAAAACCTGCGAGACATTTTGTGAGCATACCTGTGAGCTGTTGCGGTACAGGGGGGGGGGCGACTCAGCCAATGGGGATAGACTCCAACTGGAGGGACTTAACATGTTCTAAGAAGGGTAGCCATATTTTTGTGAACTTCAAGTCTGAGCCCCTAATACAGTGTTTAATTTTTTCCAATTTCACAAAGTATAGGGCATCCTTTATCCAATGTGTATGAGAGGGGGGACGAGGACTCTTCCAATGCATCAAAATAACGCGCCTAGCCAGCAATGTGAGGAAAGCTACAAGTTCAGCAAAATAGGATGGCAGTAAATGGTTAATGGGTAAGACACCAAACAGGCCAATTAAGGGTGAGGGATGGATGGTAACAGACGTGATAGCTGAGAGTGAGTCAAAGACAGACTTCCAAAACTGAGATAGGGTGGGGCAAGTCCAAAACATGTGGGCGAGATTAGCTGGTCCTAGGTGACATTTATCACAATTAGGATCAGTACCAGGATAGATGCGAGCTAGTTTACTTTTGGACCAGTGCACTCTATGGACCACTTTACATTGTAAAACCCCGTGGCGGGCACAAATGGATGATGTGTGGACACGTTTCAAAATAGACTGCCAAACCTCAGTCCCTATCTCTATATTGAGGTCCTCTGACCAATTAGTTCGAAAGTTATCAGAGGGCAGAGGGTGGCATGTGAAAAGAGTATTGTATAGCTTTGAAATGGTACCCTTGAGGTTAGGGTTAATACTTAAGATAGTGTCAACCCAGGTAGAAGGAGGAATAGCAGGGAAACTTGGAAAACGATTACGAATAAAATCTCGGACTTGTAAATATCTAAAGAAGTGGGACTTGGGTAGATTGAATTTACGGGCCAGCTGATCAAAAGATGCAAATGTTCCATCAATGTAAAGTTGTTTTACAGACACAATCCCATTGATCTCCCATATTGAAAAGGCAGCATCAGTGATGGAGGGAGTGAACAGCGGATTGGAATGCACAGGGGACAGTAGCGGTATTCCCTGGAACCCAAAGTGCCGTTTAAGTTGAGTCCAGATCTTGAGACAGTTTTTAACTACAATATTTTTGGAGTATTTTGAGGATGGTAACGCCAGGGGGAGGCACAAGAGGGACACCAGAGAAGAAGAGCCACATGAGGCATCCTCAATCTGCAGCCACGGTGGAGGTTGTTTGTTAATACAACGCCAGGACAATAAAGTTTGAATGTTAGCGGCCCAATAGTAAAATAAAAAGTTAGGCAATGCTAAGCCACCCATTTCCTTGGTTTTTTGAAGAATGTTTTTTCGAATTCTGGGCGTTTTCTTGTTCCATATAAACTGAGAAATTGAGCGATCGAGTGAATGGAAGAAATGTCTCGGAATAAAAACTGGTATGCACTGAAAAAGATATAGAAATTTGGGGAGCACATTCATTTTAATGCAATTTATTCTGCCAGCCAGAGATAGAGGTAGGAGAGACCAACGTTGGAGGTCTTGAGTCAGTCGGACCAACAGAGTGGAGAAATTGCACCTAAACAAATCTGAGAAGCTCTTGGTCACGCAAACGCCCAGATACTTAAAACTTGCCAGAGATGTCTTAAATGGTAACTTTGAAAGGGGGTAGGCTGTAGCTGCAGCGTTAATGGGAAGCAGTTCACTTTTGTTAAAATTTAACTTATAACCCGAAATCTGCCCAAACTCTCTCAGCACAGCCGATACTGGAGGAATAGATTTGTCTGGGTCCGAGATGAATAGCAGAAGGTCATCAGCATACAAGGAGAGTTTATGCTCAACTCCCCCCCTTGAGATGCCCTGCATCTGACTGGACCTGAGGGCCACCGCCAGCGGCTCAATGGCAATGGCAAACAAAAGAGGAGAAAGTGGACAACCCTGCCGAGTTCCACGCTTGAGGGGAAAATAATCAGAATAATCATTATTTGTGCGGACGGAAGCGAGGGGAGATGTATATAGAAGCCTAATCCATGAAATAAATGTGTCGCCAAACCCAAATCTTCTCAATGTGTGAAATAAATAAGGCCATTCTACCCGGTCAAAAGCTTTCTCAGCGTCCATTGAAATAATAATTTCCGGGGAATCAGGAGAAGAGGGTGAATATAATATATCAAATAGCCGTCTGACATTGTGAAAAGAGTGTCTGTCTTTAACAAACCCTGTTTGATCTGTGGAGATGATAGTAGTCAGAACAGATTCTAAACGTTTTGCTAGCACCTTAGCTAAAAGCTTGACGTCAGCACAAAGCAAAGATATAGGGCGGAAATTACCACAAAGAAGTGGATCCTTGTCCTTTTTCAGTATAAGAGAAATAGTAGCCTGACGTAGCGTAGGGGGAAGTGTGCCAGATTGAAACGATTCATTAAACATGTTAAGCAATAGAGGGGTTAACTTATCAGAAAACATTTTTAAAAATTCAGCTGGGAAGCCATCAGGGCCCGGACATTTCCCACTCTGCATCGACATTAGAGCAGCTTTGACTTCATTAACTGTGAAGGGTTCATCTAACCCAGACGATGTTTCAGGGTCAATGGAGGGGATGTTTAGGGACTTGAAGAAGTTGTCATATTGTGTCTCATCAGATGAGCTCTCAGAAGTATATAATGAACTATAAAAGTCCTTGAATTGGTCATTAATGGTTTGAGGATTCATAGATATTCCATCAGCAGTATTAATTTGAGTGATGTGCTGAGAGGAAGAGAATTGTCGAATTTGGTGGGCAAGTATTTTGCTCGGTTTATCTCCGAATTCATAGTAATTGTGGCGTGTTTTTAAAAGTGATTTTGTTGCCTCTTCTGAGGCCAAAATGTCAAATTCAGCCTTTTTTGTCAGTAATTCTTTGAGAATATCTGCACTGGGGAGTCCACACATCTTGTCTGCAGATCCGATAAAGCCCTGGAAAGGCAGATACTCTTCTCAGTGTTGATTTTTCTTTGGTAAGCGCAATAGGATATTATTTCTCCTCTTAGATAGGCCTTGCACGCTTCCCAAATTGTTGCTGCAGATACAGCCGGGTTAACATTAGTGGAAATAAAAAGGTCAATGCGATTCCTAATAGTTTTGATAAAATCCGGGTCAGAAAGTAGTAGTGAATTGAAGCGCCAGGGGGAACGTGACAAGGACCTGCCGGGAAGAGAGATGTCAACAATGACAGTTGCGTGGTCCGATATAACTATAGGGCTGTATGAGCACGAGCTGACAGAGGGGAGCAATTTGTTATCAATAAGAAAGAAATCAATTCGGGAGAAAGTACCATGAACAGGAGAAAAGAAAGAGAACTGTTTGGCACTAGGATTAAAAAAGCGCCAGACATCTGAGACTGCGTATTGCTCCATGAACAGTTGGATAACTTTGGAAGATTTAGATGGGGCAGAGGGCTTGTTAGATGAACGGTCAAGTGAAGGATCAATACAACAGTTAAAATCCCCTCCCAGAATGAGCTGGCTGGAATTTATGTCAGGAATGGAGAAAAGAAAATTTCTGAAAAAGTCCTCGTTGTCAAAATTTGGGCCATACACGTTCGCCAACGTCAGATTGTTGCCACATATTTTGCCAGTTGCGATAATAAAACGGCCACTTGGGTCTGATATAACATTGGACACAGAGAATGGGACAGATTTATGAACAAGAATTGCAACGCCTCGGGCCTTACTTGAAAAGGAAGAATGGTAAAGCTGGCCCACCCACCCTCTGCGAAGTTTAAGATGGTCTGATGGTTGTAGGTGGGTTTCTTGCAAAAAGGCAATTTTTGTGTTTAAATGTTTTAGATGGTTAATCACATTGTTACGTTTCACAGAAGAATTCAGGCCCCTGACATTCCAACTAGCAAATCTTAAAGCACCACTTGGTGAGAGTGAGTTAGAGTTTAGCATACAATGATACTGGGCAGGTGGTGTACCTGCATGTACCTGTCCCCATACCGGGCACCTCTCCCCCGCCGACAAGCAACAGGGAGAGAAAAGGTGTGGCGTGAGACTGAGTTTAGTATATGAAGTGTCGAAGCAGCCCACAGGCAAAGGATAAGATAACATGAAATAAACAATATAATAAAAAACCTAACTGAAAAAACATTGGACAAACAATTCTCCCCCCCCCCCACCCACCCCTCCCCTAAACCCGGATCCCAGCACAGTTGTTGCAAAAACAAACAACAACAAACACTCTGATACCATGATCAGCATACCTTGCTACTTCCTTAATTCTAACGCTCAATTCCCACAACAATGTATAATTGAACTTTAACAGTGAAAATGTAACCTTTTTTAAATAACTCAAACAGAGCACTTCAAGAAATGTGCATCTGGTTTAACAGGATATTTAGAGCACTTAAGCTTTGCCATTACAGCAACCTGCCGGACATATGCCTAAAAAGACAATGTTAACCTAACAAAAGAATATGACTGCATCAATGTATGTCTGAGTTGACAGTTAAAGTACATCTAGAGCAGTTATATAACACAGTGTAACTACATGACAGTTAGCTTGCTTACGGAGCTATGTTCAAGTCCTGAACAAACTTGACGGCCTCTGGAGCAGACATGAGCCATGTCCGGTCCCCGTTAGGCAGGGTGATGCGCAGCTTGGCTGGGAAGAGGAGAGCCGGCTTGTACCCACGCTTGTACAGCTCAGCCATGGGGCTTCTGTACTCGGCGCGCTGCTTTAACACGTCGGGGCTGTAGTCATCATACAAGCGGATCTTATGGCCTTTGTAGTTCAGCTCACCCTGCCTGCGGGCCTCACGGATCACTAGGTCCTTAATTTGGAAGCGGTGGAAGCGCAGGATGACAGGTCTCGGTCTCCCTCCTGGGGCAGGCTTTGGCGCGAGGCTCCGGTGAGCTCGGTCAAGCTCGGGGGGCGAAGCAAGAATCTCCGTGCCGAGGATATCAACGAGGAGTTGAGAGAAGAAGGCAGATGGACGGGGACCTTCGATAGATTCAGGTAGGCCAATAATCCGAAGATTTTGGCGTCTGCTGCGTCCCTCCAAATCTGCTACCTTAGTTTTGAGTGTCTCGTTGTCCCCCTTCAGAGCGGAGCATGCGTTCTCAAGTTGCTGGAGACGCTGGTCGACTTCATTAGCATTAGCTTCCAGAGAATGTATACGCTGCCCGTGGGTCTGTGATAGTGGAATGTATGCTGTCCAGGGTAGATGTCAGAGACTCGAATGAGGATTTGAAATCAGCCGTGAGAGCTGCTCTATGTCCATCCAAAGCAAGCTAATGTCAGCCAAAGTTATGCTAGGAGTCGAAGCTTTAGTAATGTTAGGAGTCGGAGCTGGAGACCCTTTGTCCTTTTCAGCTTGTTTTCCCTTTGCTTTCGACATTGCCGGAGGTCTTTGCAGTTAACACTGGCTTATAAAGCCGTTGACAAAAAATTATGTTGAAAAAGGACGAGGTTTAAAAGGTAAATAAGAGTGGGAAATCTAGAGCCAACCGAGCGCGCGTCTATTCAGCACACCCCATACCGGAAGTCAGCATGTTTTAGATCTTTGAGTTCATCTCATGAAAAATGGGAGCAAAAACAAAAGTGTTACATTTATATTTTTGGTCAGTGTAAATCACAATATAATCTGTGCTGATGTTTTGAGAAAAACCCTTTTAAATCTTACAATGTCACCCTATTGTTACAGAGTTGTTAAACATTAAGGTTGTGCTACTAAAACCAATACAAATAGTCTGTCTCTGTAATATTATATTATCTGCAGACCTCGCAATGAACGGTTTTCATTGAAACTTCTTTGACGAAACACAGTCCCAGTGAAACTACAATAAGTATAAGAAGTGGTCCATAGCTCAGTTCAGTTCGCTCCACTGCACTTAATATCCAACTGAGTTCAGTCCCAGAATACACTGTAAAAAGCAGGGAGCATTGAAGTGACGTCACTCAATTTCCTCTTAACTACACTTCAAGAGAGCACAGTGTGGCATCAAGGATACATCAATGCATTGCTGCCACAGAGAAAAAAGTAATATTTGTCAAAGTATCATGTTATAACTTCAAGCCTCTCAGAGGGGTTTCTCATAAAAGAAAGATTATTAATGCAAGATTTCATCTACAGTTAACAAGAGAGTAGAAGCAAGCCACACTGCAGGCTGTTAGGGAGAAGATGAGAGAGCAAGCAATCCTGTAAGAAATTATGCAAAACCTGGAATTACTGCAACAAAACTGCAGATAAGACAACATTTCATGTACTGTTCTCTTACTAACGTTTTTCACGCATCTATTGTTTGACAAGAGGAACATGTGTGTGTTTTAATCCCTAAAATAAAATAATTTAACTCTTAGTTGATTTCTGCAGTAAAACTGAAGCAACACTTTGTATTATAACTTTTCTTCTAACTTCAATTGTATAGTATCTAATGATATTACTATGCTGTTGATTAAAGATGGCACAGCTGCGTGTTTAAAATCAACAACAGGTAAGTGTAAGGTGAGCCAGTGAGTAGGCCCGAGGCCATACTGATTAACGCAATCAAACATACCTGTAATTATTTTGTATTAGCTGCAGCTGTGTTTTCCACTAAATGACTGCTCTGTGAAAAATGGTTCCCTTATAAGCAAATGTAAGCTCTGTCACACATTCATATATCACACAGTTTAGACTTTTTTATTTAGTCCAGAAGACTCTGAGGAGATACTTTCTGTCTACTGTGTCTGTTGTGTAAGTGCGCATGCTCCAACTGTGCTTGCAGTCTGTTGCTCCTGCTATATTTGTAATATGTTCAACTTTTAGATTTCTTATTTGATCTTACTTGTTAATATTATGTTAATAAATTCTGTCAGTAACTTATACAACAACATTTCCTTTGATGGCTTCCGGACTGACAAGAATGCTTTGAGAGCTTCAACATGCCCTTACAATGAGTCTTCAGCTGTGTCCTGCCTCGTTCCTGTGCCTAAAACTGTTCAAGGACTTATATTACATTACATTACATTACATTACATTACATTGCATTTAGCTGACGCTTTTGTCCAAAGTGACTTACAATAAGTACATACGACCAGGAAGACACAGCCCGGAAGAAAAACAGAATCATATAAGTACAGCAGGTATCATAGAGCCAAACATTTCAAGTGCTACTCAGCTGGCTATAGATAAGCCAGTCCTATGTTAGTATATAAGTGCTTTGTTAGTAATTCTATCGCTCGAAGTGGAGTCGAAAGAGATGAGTTTTCAGTCTACGCCGGAAGATGTGCAGGCTTTCTGCCGTCCTGATGTCAATGGGGAGCTCATTCCACCATCTTGGAGCCAGGATAGCAAACCCACGTGTTTTTGCTGATGGGAACTTCGCACCTCGCAGCGAGGGTGCAGCGAGTTGTCATCGGCTGATGCAGAGCGGAGTGCACGCGCTGGGGTGTACAGTTTAACCATGTCCTGGATGTAGGAAGGGCCAGATCCATTCGCAGCATGGTATGCAAGTACTAGTGTCTTGAAGTGGATTCTAGCAGTTACCGGGAGCCAGTGAAGGGAGCGGAGGAGCGGAGTGGTGTGGGAAAATTTTGGAAGGTTGAAGACCAGACGAGCCGCTGCATTCTGGATGAGCTGCAGAGGTCGAATGGCACATGCAGGTAGACCAGCCAGGAGGGAGTTGCAATAGTCTAGGCGTGAGGTGACGAGAGCCTGGACCAGAACCTGGGTGGCTTTCTGGGTCAGCTGGGGACGAATCTTCCTGATGTTGTACAGCGTATATCTGCAGCAACGGGTTGTAGCAGCGATGTTTGCAGTGAAGGAGAGGTTGTTATCTAGGGTCACACCCAGATTCCTTGCCGTCTGAGTCGGGGAAACAACAGAGGTGCCGATGTTGATCGTCAGGTCAAGAGTGGGACAATCTTTTCCCGGAAGGAAAAGCAGTTCAGTCTTGTCAAGGTTGAGCTTGAGGTGATGAGCAGACATCCACTGAGAGATGTCAGCTAGACAAGCAGAGATGCGTGCAACGACCTGGGTCTCTGAGCGGGGAAAGGACAGAATTAATTGGGTGTCGTCAGCATAGCAGTGGTAAGAAAAACCATGCGGGCTAATGACCGATCCGAGCGAGTTTGTGTACAGGGAGAAAAGGAGGGGACCAAGAACAGAGCCCTGAGGGACCCCTGTAGTTAATTGACAAGGGTCAGACTCAGACCCTCTCCAAGTTACCCTGTAGGTACGGTCTTTGAGGTATGAGGCGAGGAGGGAGAGTGCAGAGCCTGAAACTCCAAGTTCTTGGAGAGTGCGAAGGAGGATCTGATGGTTCACCGTGTCGAATGCAGCTGACAGGTCCAACATGATGATGACAGAGGAGAGGGATGCAGCTTTAGCAGTGTGCAGTTCCTCAGTGACAGCAAGGAGGGCCGTTTCTGTGGAGTGACCTGCCTTAAAACCAGACTGGTGCGGATCCAGAAGGTTGTTCTGATGGAGATAACAGGAGAGTTGTTTAAAGACAGCGCGTTCAAGTGATTTAGACAGGAACGGGAGGAGAGACACAGGCCTGTAGTTTATAACATCGGACGGGTTGAGAGTGGGTTTTTTAAGGAGAGGGTTTACTCTTGCCTCCTTGAGACTGTTTGGAAAGTGACCAGAAGTTAGAGAGGTGTTGATGAAATGGGTGAGAAACGGTAGAATATCAGGAGCGATATTCTGAAGGAGGTTTGAAGGGATGGGGTCCAGAGGACAGGTGGTAGGGCGGGCAGAGGTAATGAGGGTAAGAACCTCACTTGGAGAGAGAGGGGAAAAGGAGGTTAGTGAGTGGGTGAAAGGAGGGTCTGGTGACCCAGCGGTGAGTAAAGGTGAGTCAGAAAAAGAAGAGCGAATATCATCAACCTTTTTTTCGAAGTGGTTAACAAAGTCGCTTGACAGAAGTGAGGAGGGGGGAGGGGCTTTGGGAGGGTCCAAGAGGGTGGAGAAGATGGAAAATAGTTTTTTGGGATTGGAATAGGAAGATTGGATCTTATCTTGAAAGAAAGTGCTCTTTGCCTGAGAGATCGAGGCAGAGAAAGAGGAGAGGAGAGCCTGATAGGTTAGGAGGTCGTCACGGTGTCTGGATTTCCACCATTTCCGCTCTGCTGCCCGAAGGACGGTTCTATTAGCACGCAGTGCGTCATTTAGCCAGAGAGCAGGGGGGGACTGACGAGCCTGCCGAGATGTGAGAGGACAGAGAGAGTCCAGAGAAGATGAGAGAGTAGAGAGGAGAGTTTCTGCAGCAGAGTTTGGAGGCAGGAGTTGAAACGAATCAGAGGAAGGGAGGGCTGAGAGCACCGATGAGGCAAAGGTAGAGGGGGAGAGGGAACGAAGGTTACGGCGGACAGGTGCAGGCTGAGAAGAGATTAGTTTGTTATGTTTGGAAAGGGGTAGAGAGAATGAAAGGAAGAAGTGAATTTTTTTTTGCAAATTTTTTCTTCAACCATGTTTATATAAATACATTTTTATTGTCAGATGGTGTCCGGCGCAAAACCTAATATTCTCCATGAATTAAAAAGTATTTTTGATCAATGGCTTGATTAATTGATTGCTACATGTCTCTTCACAGGGTGACACTCCAAACCAAGGTGACTTTAAAATGGGGGTGAGTACTGGGACAAATCTCATTATAGACTAATGTCATACAGTGATATGTACTTTCACAGGGGCGGCCAACCATATGCCATGGAGAGACAAAAGTCTGCAGGTATTTATTGTAACAGATCTCCTCAGCAGATGACTCTGATGAGTTACTCCCTAGTGCGGACCGTAATTAGTGTCTCTTTGGTTTCATAAATAAAAGCCTTCAACATGGGTTGGCTACATTTGTAATTACAGGTATGTTTATAATGAGTTTTAGACATTATAGAAATTATTACTGGGAAGAACCAACATCAATCAAAATGCAACTTCAGAGAAAACGTTTGCCAATTAAACCTACGGAGACAAGAAAAAAGGTTTTTAATATTTTGTTTACAGGGATTCTCTTGGATCTGTCTCGGCGTCATCAACTAAATGTTACATTTATTTTCCCCATCGTGAGCAGCTCCTCCATTTCCTTTGATGTGCATTTCATTGATAGTGTCCATCAAAAGTACACTAAAAAATCAAGCAAATGTAATATGCATCCTCATACATTTCAGTATACACAATTTAGTATTTTTTTATATTTAATATGGCAACATTTGTTTATAGTCGTGTCTCTGGCCACCTAATGAATGTTTGTCCATCAGACCTTGAAAGAGCTGCCAGCTCGAAATATTGCAATAAGTGTTGAGAGTGAATCAAAATGGTAAAGTTGAGCTAAAAAAAGCTCTATAGAGCTGTGTGGAACTGCACACTGCAATTTAGCAACCCTACAGTTTACACTATAAACTACTATATATTATAACTGCACTTGTTATGAATTCATTGGTTTAAAATGATCAAAAGCACAAGACAGCAAATATTACTTTTTAGTCCGTTAACTTGCTACCACTGCTGGCAGCACGGCTGACTGAGCAGTTCACTAGCTGACGGCAACTGCTGTTAGCAGCAGTTAGCGTTTAGCATTACTTTAGCAACAAAAAACGTTCTGTCCTTTTAGAAACTTTGTAAATCACAGAAAGGGAAGGCCTGTGGACTTCAAAGGGATAGAGCTTGCCACAAAGCCTTACACACTTCCTGGAAATTAGCCTATAGCAGGGGTATTCAACAAAAATTCTACGAGGTCCAGTTAGAGAGAATCTCCCCATGCAAAGGTCCGGAGCTTCAAAATGTCTAACTTGCTTTATGAATTAGTGTGATATATATTGAAGTAGCCTGTAGCTTTATCAACGTCTGCATGTAATCAACAACTGACTGCCAATCAAAAAAGAAAGTACAATTCATAAACAACAATATTTATATGTATTTTGAACAACACAGATATACAGTAAAATACTGTGGATATGTGTAATGTTCCTCTCGGGCTGCATTTAAAAATAAAATAGGAGAAAATAAATAAAATAGCTTTTGAAAATGTGTGCATCTCAAAAGTGCTTAATTTTAGATAAATAAAATAAAGTGTAGCAGCAGCTTGAGTTTCCCTTTTTTCTTTGTTAACCGTTTCACATCATGACCTAACAGTTTCAGACGATTATAGAACAATATCAGTCTTTACACATCACAATTGAACAGTTTTAAAGTTTCTCTTTCTTTCCCTCTTATATTGCAGTCCCTCACTCACTTTTTTTTAATTCAGTGCGAGAATTGAGCTGGAGCTTGTCCTGCCAGGAGTTTAAATCTGGGCTGAAATGGTGTCAGGGCCATTCTCATACACAGGTGCTCATTGGTTAGCCTTGGTTAGCCTACCCTGGAACGATATTTATTTGTTGTGACCTAAGTTCTGACTTGAGAGGGAATGTTTGGTCAAACACTTTGTGTGTTGTCTCATAGTGGCGTTTTGGCACTTTTAACCTGTTAAACCCTGAGCCTGTTTTTCAGGTTTCAGGCTCGAAAATGACATTCCCAGAACAAATGACTATAACTTCACTTCTAAAAGGTTTATATGAATAAGCTTTGTTATCAAAGCAAGGTTACATCTGTGAGTTGGATGTAGAAGTGTCAGAATCAATATAGATGTTTCTGTGTCAGAGTAAATTCAGATGGAACATAGCAAAAAAATGTAAATTCCTGTCTCCGCCTAAAGAAAACCCATTACTTATAGTGAAGAGCAACCTTGAATGATGGGTTAGTAGCCTAAAAGCTTTAGGAATCCAAAGTATAACATATAATAAGTACCCTGTATCAAGATTGAGGCAAAACAAGTGACATTTGACCTTTTTAGAGAGGTTTATGAAAAAATAAAGTCCAGGCGGAATAAGCTTTGGGCACATTTGGCCACATTTGGTTCCATCAGTGCCATTTGACCTTTTTCAGGTACCAGACTATAAAAAGCATTGTATTACATTGAATCATCACTATAGGTATTCATTCCACCCGAAACAAAACAAAAAAATATTTTTAAAAAAATAAAAAAATGTTTTTAAATATATATCTTTTTAAATATTTGTTTGTGTTTGAGTGTGTGTAAGTGTAGGTGTGTGTGTGGGTATGTATGTGTAAGTGTAGGTGTGTGGGTATGTGTAGGTGTGTAAGTGTAAGTGTAGCTGTGTGTGTGTGTGTATGTAGGTCAGTGTGTGTAGGTGTACTTGCACAATAAAAAAAAACGGAAACATAGGTAACATTGGACTCCAACTGGGGCAGATTTATTTCAAACATTTTACCAACACACTATACAATAAAATCACACTAGGTATATAAAAACAGTATATATATTTTTAAATAAACACTCGCAAAACGTTATACCTACCTGAACTTTATACCTACCTGAATGTTTCAGTATTTAGGTCGTGCAACTCCCTGAAACAGTTCTTTTTGACAGTGAAGCACAGAGGGACCTGGCACTTCCTGCAGTACACAGGTGTCTTCACCCTTAGCTGAGTGGAAGCAGACGTTGATGGATGCAAGGATGGGGATGGCTGGGTGGAAGTAGACGGCTGTGGATGTGAGGGTGGGGATGGCTGGGTGGATGGTCGTGGATTTCTTGAGGCAGGCTGAGTGGAAGTAGACGGCTGTGGATGTGAGGGTGGGGATGGCTGGGTGGATGGTCGTGGCGTTGTTGCGACAGGCTGAGTGGCAGATGGGGGTCCAGAAGCTATTTCAAACTCAACTGCATCACTGAAAACAAATGTGGAAAAACAAAGACATTAGATTAATTCACTGGTTTATACATAATATTGGACGATAGATGAATAATATTACACCAAATAAATAAGTAAACACATGTATATTCATTCACTGGCCATTCATTTAGAAAATGTAACTCCAAAAAGACAAGTAACACTATTTAGCATTTTGCCCAATCATTCCTGTAGCTTCTTGGCTAAGCTAGCACTGTGACGCAGTTCCACCAAACACATAAGTAATATATAAAAACAGAGAGATTACATACCTTTCCCGTAGTGGAAGTTCAACATCCGAGTCACTACTGTCCGGATCCAGGTCTGGCTGGAGGAGATCTTCATCATCCGAAGAAGAGTCATCTGGTATGATCATAGCCCCACTATCGTCAGCTAGCATCTCTAGCACCTGCTCGGTGGTGAAGCTCTCCCTTCTGGCTGCCATTATTTGCTAAAATGGAAAGAGGATACACAAGAAAAAGATCTAAAAGCAAATAAATGTCCTTGAAATGTGCTTTGTTACCTGTTACATGCTATCGTCGCTGCGTGCTGTGGTGCTGTCCTGCTGTGGTGCTGTCCTGCTGTGGTGCTGTGGTGCTCTGCTGCTGTGGTGCTCTCCTGCTGCGGTGCTCTCCTGCTGCGTAATGCGTAATGGAGCCGGAGCAGGCGTAGTTTATACTACGCAGGATCATATCTTTGGAACCCATTGGTCGATTTGGGTGATTGACACCTTTTCTGAACCGTTAGAGCCAATAGAATCGAGTGACAGTTAGTAAGTCCCGCTAAACACTTACGTCAAGTAGAGAGAGGTTTGCCTAAACAGCATGTGAGACAGCATTAGCTTGGGACTGCGAAACTTTATACCTACTCTGCTGCCATGAATGTAATGATAGATTATCAGGAACAATTCTAAAGTGACTAAGAGACATTGGATTAACCTTAAGCAGCGTTTTTATTCCCTTGAACACGAGCTTTGATCACAAAACAGCAACGGTAAGGCAGGCACCGACTGGCTATTGGGAGGACCGGGAGGGTGTGTGTGTATGTGTGGCCCGAGCGAGCGAGAGAGAGACCTTACGTGCATTGTTGTTGTTAGCATCTGGTGCTAGCTAGCTGCGCTAACGGATATAAGGAGCTGTTTAAATGAAAACAGAGGAGCGACATTTCGCTACAACTGCGCCGAGCACTTGACTTTATGCAGGAAGCCAGACAGCGGGACATTGTACGAAGAGTCAGCACACTCAGCACGGATAGTGCGCAACATAATTGCAGCGTCCAGGCAGCTCCCGTTTGAGCATATGCCTTGAGTTGCACATAGCTCCAACGATCCATCACACACACACGCACACACACACACACACACACACACACACACACACACACACACACACACACACACACACACACACACACACACACACATACATACACACACACACACACACACACACACACACACACACACACACACCATTTGTATTGTATTATTGAATGAGAGAGGTTCCAGGTTGAATTGAGGCGAATATTTGTAATGTTCAGAGGTTGTTGTTTAATATTCATGAGAATATTTGTCATTGTTCAAATGATAATAAACATTAGCCTAAAGCATATTTGTCCACTCATATGTTGATAAGAGTATTAAAAACTTGAAAAATATTCCTCTAAGGTACATTTAGAACAGATCAAAAATGTGCGATTAATTTGCGATTAATCGCGATTAACTATGGACAATCATGCGATTAATCGCGATTAAATATTTTAATCGACTGACAGCCCTAGTAATTATGTGTCTCTCCCAAGCGGCAAACTCTGGGGAACAGCCGGGACGCCAATACGGAAGTGCCACACACTGCAGTTCATACATGGGCCGCTAGGGACTGGCTGCAGAAAGGAGCAATTTCCATAGACCCCTATGTTAAAATGCCCAACTTTACAGCAGAAAAAAAAATGTTTCTACTCATGGATGCAATAAATATTATTATCGATATAGTTAGATTCCACCTTCATGATTATGAATCTGTGAGTGAACTGTTTTCAAACACGACCCTTTTAATTATATTAGGTCTTAAAGTTTTTGCATAAATTAGGGCGTGGTCACTTTGATGGACACGTACATGCCTCACTGTCAGCTAACGGCAACTTGTCCACTCTGCTAGGCTACAACCATAGAGGCTACAATGTTAGTTAGTCATAGTACTGTACTTGACCCTTTAACTTTAGCCGTGTTCGTGGTGATTGTGCCTTTTAGGGAATATTGTTACAAATACCAGACTGTAGAGGAAACTTCTGTGTAGCAATGCAGTGGGAGTCACCGACTCAGGAAAGAGACACGGGAGGAGCAGGAGCTTCGATGTCAAACACTGATGATTTATTTGGAGTTACGGCCGGAGAGATTCACATCACAAGTCACATCAGTCACGGTGAGACTGCACAGGAGAGTTGCCACGTCAATTCTGAAGAACTCTATCCCAGACCACTGTATTTAGCTAGTTCTGAGAGCATCATCAACATGCTGCATAACAAGATAAAATCATAACACCTCTATCAGCTGACATCAACAGGCAGGAACATAGAATCATAACACCTCTATCAGCTGACGCCAACAGGCAGGAACAGGGAGACAGAACACTGAGAGCACAGCAGCCAAGGTTACGAGGTGCGTGTGCTCAGTCAGGACAGTTTGAACTGATAAACTGGGTCAAAGTTATGGGCCTTGGAAAATATTCCACAACAGTTCCTCTCTTTTTATCAATTTTGATAATCTAAAAACCTTAGTCTAATAATATTTTGTTCAATACTTAAATCAATGGGAATCTTCAGATTTGAGTGTGGATTTACACAACATCAATTACATCACAAAGTAGAATAAGATTGAAACATTCAATCACAATGATTGATACAGCCAATCATAATAAGAAAAATCATTTCTCATCAGTGTTTGATCATCTTTCGTCAAAAGCACAATAATGAACACACATAAAACACAGATGCAAAAATAGCTAAATATTAGTTTTAAACTAATATCTTTTATCATTTACCATTAGTTAATTTCACTCATCAAACTATAAAATCAAAACCAGCTTGCCGCTTTAAAGATTTACTTCAAGGCAATCACTAGTCAAAAGCATTTTAAAACTTAGGATCCTAAGAGATCCAGCTAAGGTATACAATTCACAGTTGTGATTTTATCAATCTGTAATCTGCAAAAGTGCAGTGTCCTCAATTTTAGGATTACTTTTAAGAGTAAGGCACTTTAGTCAAATCAATACATTAATTTTAGTAAAGTACATTGTTCAAAATCTGAAAAGGAAAAGTTAGGCAAATATTCAAAGACTTTTGTAAAAACCTGGAAAGGAAGGATTAAACATTCTTAAAACTTGAATTATTACATTTATAAATGCTACCACTAATCTGTACCAAATTAAGTCTATCAATTATTCCTATTAGCCATACTTACCTGAGCATCTACTTATGGTACTTGGAAAGGATTCTTCTGTGTTTATCTAATGTTGAATATAGAATATCAATTTCTTTAAATTATACTTCTCTAATTTGAGGATCAAATATGCTACATAATTGTTATATGAAATATTATAAATATTTGTTTTGGGCCCAAACTGAAATTAATCCAGTACTTGAAACATCATTGTAGGTCTTTCTGTGCATGGATAATACATTAAAGAGTAGTGTTGTTAAGCCTGATTGCTGGACGATTAAGGATATTAACATTATCTGTGATAATAGTAGAGATATCTTATTATTCAATACTTTATAGTCTGAAAATATTAATTAATTAATTTTGTTTAGTGCGAAAGTGGAATCTGATCTGGCAAAAATATATTAATCACCACTATTTAACACATGTCTGTTCATTGGAAATATAAAAACAGTCATTAATTGTACATCTGTAAACATCCAAGGTATAAAATCAGTTCAAAGTTCATCTTTGTACGAGAGCTGGAAGAACATGTCCTTCAGTCTTTCTGACTCATTCTCCTCCTCTCTTTATGACAAAGAGTGTCTGGTGTGTGTAAAGGCATCCTGATACTGTAGATTAGCACTGAGGTGCTGATTGGCTCAAACTCTTCGTCATCAGAGTGCCATATTTCAACCCCCCAATTGCTCTGCTTTTGTGTGGCTCAATTCAGTGAGCACTGTGTGATCCCCCAGTGAAACGGAGGCTCATCTGCCTGCATTCCTTCTGCTATCTGCTTGAGAGCAGTGCAACTGCGTATTCCAAGTGGTGCATCCAGGTCTCCCGCTGTGATGGGAGAGGTTAGGAAGACATCTGCTCCTCCAAGAAACAAGGAACCTTGTATGAAGCCTCTGAAGCCCTCGCTCGTCCCGCAGGGATGTCTGCCTGAGCCCACAGAGCAGAATGGTGAAGAAGCATCCCATCTCCTCAGATAGTTGAAGATTATAATCCTCTCATCCCGAACGACCTCGTGCCTCCTTGCCCGTGGCTGGGGGTGCCCTCTGCAGCCGGAGAGTGTGACCCTCTCTCTCTGACCCTTGGCCTTCAGAGCTGTCCTAGTTATTGGGTTAACACCTGATAGGGATGTTTTCCTGAGTGCAGACAACTCAAAGTAATGGATTAGCACATTTAATTACAAAAATAGGATAGGCCCCTTAGAATTATTTGGGAGCCTTCCTGACACATGCACATGCATACATTTAAGGTTTGTGTTAGTCATTTAACATGCAAGAATCATATACTCATCAGTCCAAAGCAGAGACATGTTATTGTAATTTAAAGGTGAGCTAGTCCCTGGATATAACCCCTTCTCAATGATTCTAAATGTTATATTAATTCACCATTTGATAAAATATTAGTTTATCAGAAATATATATTTTTCCTCTTCCATAAAACAGGTTTGAGTAATAAATGTTCCAATATAAAATCAATTACTCAATATAATTGACTCTTTCCTCCCTTTTCTTACATATGTCACATATGAAATAATAACTTAGGAGTCTATTTAAGCATAGTGTAGTTTATAATCTATTACTCGAGAAGACTCAGTATCACCTGTGTGCAGCTTGCAAAAAAAAAACAATTGTGAGAAACATATATTATGCAGGAAATGCATACCTTAGTTGAAAAACAAAGCATATCTGATTTGGGAGGAAAAGCTTCAACCCCCTTAACATTTGAGATATTACTGATGGCATAGCATGAATGATATTGGGTGTCCGAGGGTATTATTACTGAGAAATGTCAAACAAATTCAAAACCTTACATTTGAAAACAGGTTTGCATTCCTCCACTTAAGGTGACGTTATCATTGGAAACAATTAAAGCTAATTGTTTTGACGTAGAATCTATCAATTGAATCGTTAGAGCAGAACATATTGGTCGTATTGTAACCTGAGTTTCGTGCAGCCTCTAGTTTTTACCAGGTGGATACTTTGTTCTATATAATCTGAATACATGTAGAACTAAGAGGCCCCTGACATTAGGCCTATTTTAAAAATAGTAGGGGCTTTTAACAGCTTGCCAACTTACAGACATCCTCTGCATAGCAGTATGAATAGCCTTAAAAAAATAACCCACTCTGCGGTAACGAGAGTCATATTTCTGAACCAAATGCCCTAAGTGAAGCCGTTAGTCTCATCTGACTGACCCAAGGGTTGGTGCTGGTGTGACAGGGAGGCTTCCAAGTGTTCAAAGCAGATGTCAAGCTTTCAGTTCATGGCTTGATGGGGGGGAGCAGACCCACGTGAGACAGTATCAACGGCTGTAATGTTCAGTTTGAGGAGCGTCATTCGCTCTGGGAGCAGGAAATGGTGTCCATTCTCGGACCAGACCTTAATGTAATTTCATGTAGAGCAGCCATAGCATCTCTGTGACTGCACTCAGCCGGACTGTAGCAGGGTAGAACTGGGTGACTCTTAGTGAAGCCGTCCAAGGCCATAGACAAAATGGAACCACGTACTAACAAAAAGGACACAGGGCCATCAATGTCTCTCTTTACCATTGGCCTAATTGCACAACAAATGAGTGAAAAAAAAATGTGGAACACTAATCCATCATCATGTGAAATGTTGAGTTAATCTAAATAATTACTTATGGGTTGAAATCAAATTAACATTAGAACTAAAGTCAGTCAAAATTGGACTTGCACGTATCAGAATCTAATCAATACACCATTTTCCCAGCTCTGTAACGAAAAGGATAACAAGATTAGGTACATTACAGGAGTGTTAAAACACCCAAACATGCACACTTATCTTATTCTATCAATCAATCAATCAATGTTTATTTATATAGCCCAATATCACAAATGTTACATTTGTCTCAGTGGACTTCACAGTTTGTACAAAATATCAGTATGACAATACGACACCCTCTGTCCTTAGACCCTCACATCGTACAAGGAAAAACTTCCGAAGAAAACCCACAGTTTAAAGGGAAAAATGGGAGAAACCTCAGGGAGAGCAACAGAGGAGGGATCCCTCTCCCAGGACGGACAGTCGTGCAATAGATGCCGTGTGTAAATTGAAAAGATAATACATTTGCAACATAGGTAGTCCAAATGTTTGGAAATGCATGTGTGTATAATAGGAAGATGAATCCACGAGGATATCCATCCAGGACCTATGATCCAGGACCACAGCCACGACTCAAGATCCAGGGCTCGTGATGCAGGACACAGGACCGCAGGATCATCCATGACTCCGGATCCCTTATTCTAGTAGAGATTAGAGGACAAGGTCTAATGTTGTGAACAAAATGATCAAGTCAAAGTTATTTTATTTATTCTATGTTATGTACCACATTTAATTTAATAATTAATCTTGAATTACTAATCAACAATTTACAATTTTGATAGGGTGAATACTTATCCAAAGTGTGTGTGTGTGTGTGGGTGTGGGTGTGTGTGCTTGTCTGCCGAAGGTTTAAAACATTTGGGACAGCACAGTAGTGAGAATGTTATGTGAATAAACTCGAAGGAAGCTAGACTGGAGCATTTTTACTAAATCAAAACACTTCCACATTAATTAAATACATTTGACATTTAGCTCGAGCTGGGTTCAATACTTTTCTTCATGGTATTTAAAATTGGGCTTGAGTAGAACCCCTGGATTTGGCTTGCAACACACAGTGATACTGATCTCTGTAGGACTGTCATGATTCAAAGTGTGGGCCTGTGAAAGAGAGGCCCTTGGAAAACAACATCTATTTTTTTAACTGTAATTACTTATTTTAAAGAGATTGCAACATTATACTTTTTAAAGAATTGCTTAATTAATTTAAACACATTCATTATGCACACAATAAAAAAACTTCAACAAATATATTGATCCTGGCTTAACCAGCGACCTTTACTCTGTTGTTCATAAGCTCGGTTTCAGAAAACTTGTCAGTAGTTTAACAACTATTTTAATTTTAGTAATGTCTATGGAGACCAATTGGTTGATACGAGAAATAATTTGAAGCAGTTTAATAAAGAATGTTAAACTATTTTTAAAATTGTAATTGAACTTCAACTTATATTAATTATCTGATTCCAGTGGCCAGTTGGAATAGACAATCAACAAAGTTTCCATTTTGCAGCAACAGCGCAAAAGGTTTCAACAACAATTAGTATTATGTCTGAGTCTAGTTCTGTCTTATCTGCTTTGTTTCGGAATGTGTTCAATACATTATGTTTTTATTCATTATTACCATACAATACATAGATTTAAGAATAAATTAAACAAATAATACAACATTGACCTAAAAAAAACCGATTTTGCAACCCTGATCTCCTCAGGCAGGTCTCTGAGGGTCTCGGGGCGCAGGACGGGGCATAGGGTTTATACAAGGTCACAAACATATCTTAACATACCAGCAATACCATTTAAGAATGGATTCTTAAAGCAATATAATCTTATTTTCTTCTTACACAGCGCACCCTGAACAGTGTGCTTCTTGTTTACTTTTTCTTCTGCACACTCAGATGCAGGACATAAAAACACTCTTTTGCTATTTATTTTCATTTTGCAGCACATTTATATGACCAGAATTTTTTGCTTTACATCTTTATATTATTTATTTTTCTCAAGTCATTTACTTTTGGTGGGATAACTAAAGTTTAGTTCATTTTACCCTGTCTATGGACTGATTTATTATTAGTTGTTACAAAACATACACAAGATGGCGGGTAGACAAACCAATATAGACCCCCCATACAAACAATCAGACAAACAAAACATGAACTCGTAATAAACACCAGCGTGACAGCAAAGCTCATCCAGCTCAATTTAGTCCGAATTAGGAGGTTTCAGAGGGGGTGGAGAATTGCAGATGGGGCGCCTTGACTCACGCACCCACCCTTGTATACAAGTCATAGATCGGTGCCTGAAAGCCGTCCAAGAGCGATAACTAGCTTATCCTCTTGCGACACCACTATCCTTTTCTAGTGGCGCTGTGCCCCCCCGATCGGAGCCCACAGACTTTTCCCTCTTCCCTTTCTCTCCAACAAAAGCCCAGTTGACTGTAGTCCGATACGACCAGCCTATTCACTTGCTATCGAGTTCATTACAACCATGAAACACAGTTTGCTCTACGCTTGCGTGCCACTACCCACCCGTGATCAATTAGCCTATAATTTTATGTATGCACCCCTGATCGCCACCTGCTCCTCAATGTGTAGGGAACTGTGGCGCATCGGGTGATGCACGCACCTCGCGCTGGTCCGTCTAACCATGACAAAGCGGTCGCAAACAACGGGTGCGTTTTAGACCATCTCGTTTTTTTAATAGAGACGGCGGTGGTGTGAGTTAAAACTTATAGACACTTATGTGACTTTCTCCCTCTCAGCTGCACTTCTCCAGCCCCACAAACACAGGGGGGGGGGTTTACACACACACACCCGAGCTTGCAGCTGGAGCCGTGTTTTACAGAGAGGCGATAGCAGTAATATCTCTGGCTGCTTATTTTCAACTTGCTGTGTTGGCCGCTGAAACCCCCAGAATTCGGCGATTTGTCCAATACAAATCTTTACATTGCTTTCACACAGAAGCTCCACCTCACTGATGCCTTTCTTTTAAGGTCTCTCTAAACATGAGCTGTGTATGCTTGTATGGCACTTCCATCCCGAGCAGCACACACAGAGGAAATCAGCCAGGACTGGAGGACAGGAACAGGGAGACAGAACACTGAGAGCACAGCAGCCAAGTTACGAGGTGCGTGTGCTCAGTCAGGACAGTTTGAACTGATAAACTGGATCAAAGTTATGGGCCTTGGAAAATATTCCACAACACAGACAATTAAAATGTTGTGATGTGCGCTTGAATGTAGCTACTAACAGAACCAAGAAGTCTAAAATGATAATATTATACATGTTAACCCCGTTCGCAGGTGTTTGTGTGCTTGGTAGCTTAGCTTGTTACTTATTAGCCAGCTAAGGACGTAACCCTTTATGCATACATATACATTTTAGTTTATGATTCAGCCTTGGGTAAGACTTTTATAGTCTATGGCTATGACGCCCATAATGCTAAACGGGAGCAAATGTTAATAGGGGACCCAATTATCCCAGTGGTGGTCGCCGGAGCTAACGGAGCCGCAGGGGGCTAGCTCCAGCCGGCGTCCCGGAGCTCTCAACGTGTGAATGACAAGCATTAAGAATAACAAAAAATAGCTAATTCTCTTGCAGATTGTCTCATTTGATTATGAATGTAACGTTTATATAGGGGAACTACACTGTTAGCAGTAACTTGGTATGCATGTATTTCATGTTAGCTTAGCTTCTTAGCCTGAGCTAGCTCTGTTTACTTCCAGTTCGGAGGCAGCAGGTCCCGCCTTGGCTCCGCCTCTTTGCCCTTTTTCGGAGCAGGCGGGATTAGACTCTGATGTCACAGTCGAGCCGTTAGTGGCCGACTCCGCCTACTAAGGGCTTCACGGCAACTCTGCAGAATCCTATGGGTGACGTCACGGACACTACGTCTATTTATATATACAGTCTATGGTCTCTCCCTGTCTGCCGCTAACACGCCTGTTCACTCTCCTCTCCGCTTCTCTCCCTGTATCGCTAATTATTGTCTTCACTTACTTTCCTCTCCGCTTCTCTCTCTGCCGCGCTCTCGTCTCTTCTTCTGTGTTCCTCTCCCTGTATCGTTCACTCCTCTCTTTCGCCCCCTGTCGGCAGCGGTTAAAATAAGAATCGCCCCGTCAAAATTGAAATCCCCTATTAATGTATTGATTATAGGTCTGGGTCCCGATCCGCCTGTTAGCGACCCCTGGCCTATAGGGGTGTTGAAAATAATCGTTTCTACGATGCATTGCGATGCGGACGTGGACGATTCGGTACCGATGCAGTGACGGAAGATAATCGGTTATAGCGTAGTAACGTTGCTTCCTGATTTTCCGGCCGCGGCTTTACTATAAAGTTATTTTTTTTCTGTCACTTTAATATCAAATCGGTCGGTGACGCAGAGATCAGGGAACAGACGTGACAGCGGCACCAAACACGGAGCAGTCTGCTTTATCCACCAACACAAGAGCACCAGTCCAGAACCAACAGCAGAAGGACCCGCTCTGAATCACTGCGTGTCGCTGCGCTCAGAGACACAGGGATTTATGTTTTTCAAAAATAATCGCGTTACAATCATGTCAGGTTTTTGGTGGATTTAATTAAGTCTTGGATTGCACAGTATGAATGTCCTCTAGCAATGTTCAGATGATATATACGTGTGTAAAGTTTGTGAAGACAGGAGGAAAAAAGCTTCCGCGATCACCATCTCCTCTCCGTTCCTCCAAACCCCGCCCCCTCCCTGAAAATAATGAGTGACAGGCTGATAGTGACCCGATAGAAACTTTATTATTCACTTAATCACTGAGATATAATGAAGCTAACTTAATCTCATACATTCATGGGATTTATGTAACAGTGAGACAGAGAATGTAAGTGTGCACCCACATGCAGTATTTTAGTTTGTATATGCTGTTGTAAATACTCCTGTTGTCTGCTGTGTTCAGACTCAAGTCCACACAGTATCACACACAGATATAGGGAGGCTAGACCTATACAATTCATTTATTTTGGTTTATAAATTAATGTCAAGACATTTATGTTATTGATTTCTGAAGCACTTTCTAAATAATAAAAAGAGAGTTCATTTGTATTTACAGCATGTATGCATTGATAAAAATAAGCCATGTGCAGTAATATAGAAAATTGAGGATGCAACGCATTGGTATGAATCGTGATGCATCGGGATGCATCGGGATATCAAATCGAATCGAATCGTTGACAGGATAATCGTAATCGAATCGAATCGTGAGACCAGTGAAGATGCGCAGCCCTACTGGCCTATAGTATGACCAACTACACAAAGTTACAAACTGTCAACCCAGTCTCACGGCATTTCGTGTTATAGTCACGATTTCCCCCTTTTTGTGTGTGGTTCATTAAAAACGTTTTCTAACTCAATATCAAGCGACGATTATTGTTTTTATTTTAAATCGTATAATGTCGGACTTTTTTTGCCATCCGCGAGGAAAATAAATGGGGCTCAGAATAGTGCAATATGTATTTTTAAAATATTTTTTTTCTTCAAATTTGTTATTCTTTTCTAAATAAATAAATAAACTCAACAATAACACACAATTATCCTTGTTTTTATTTGTTTAACTCTATAATCTCTGTTTTTTTGCCGTCTGTCAGGGACTGAATTTCAAAATAAAGTCACCGGAAACAGACGTAGGCGATACACACCCATTGAACTGATTACTCAAGATCCTCAGCTATGGTTGAAGCTCTGTGATTGGATGTTTTAGCCGCAATGCACGTTGGGATATGGTGTTTATGCGATATTAAATCCGAAAACATTTAAAAAAAGAAAACAATACTTTAGACCAGGAGGCGGAGTCGCAGTCTTACACGCTTCTCTGCGCTCTCTCCTAGGCAGTCATCCATAGGAATCCCGAACCCAATAAAATACCCAATATTAGCGGTGTGTGTGTCTGCCCAAGGACAATTTAAGGTAAAACCTAATAGAGGTGTCATACATAATAACCTAATAAAAGTAAATGTAACAACTACTACAGTGCAACAAAACAGGAATATTAAATGTGGTCTCTTAAACATAAGATCTCTAGCATCTAAAGCAATATTGGTAAATGATTTAATATCAGATTATAATATTGATATATGCTGTCTCACTGAAACTTGGTTGAGACATGAAGAATATGTCAGCATAAATGAGGCCACTCCACCCAGCCATATCAATACTCATATTGCCAGAGGCGTGGGCCGAGGAGGTGGAGTTGCAGCAATCTTTGACTCAAGTTTACTTATCAATACTAAACCAAAATTAAATTATACCTCCTTTAAAAATCTCGTTTTTAGTCTTACGCATCCGACCTGGAAAACTTTGCAGCCAATCTTATTTGTTACAGTGTACCGTGCACCAGGTCCTTATTCAGAATTCTTATCAGAATTCTCTGAGTTTTTATCAACTTTGGTTCTTAAAACAGATAAAGTAATTATCGTAGGTGACTTTAATATTCATGTTGACGATGATAAAAATAGCCTTACTGTTGCATTTAACTCTATATTAGATTCTGTTGGTTTTTGTCAGAGTGTAAATAAACCAACCCACTGCTATAATCACACTCTCGACCTTGTTCTGACTTATGGTATTGAAATTGAGCAACTATTAGTCGAACCGCATAATCCTGCTTTATCCGACCATTTCTTAGTAACTTTTGAAGTACTGTTACTAGACTACAAAGCATTAGTCAAAAGCTCCTGCAGCAGAAACCTATCTGTTAGTGCTATAGCCAAATTTAAGGAAGAGATTCCACCAATGCTTAACTCGATAGCAGGTCTGCATGTAGGGGAGGAAACAAAATGTCCACCACCCCAAATTGATCATGCTGTTGATAGTGCTACAGATGCACTGCGAATAAAATTAGACTCTGTTGCTCCTTTGAAAAAGAAGAAAATAAAACAACATAGATTAGCTCCATGGCATAATGCCGAAACCCGCAAAATAAAGCAAAAGTCGAGACAACTTGAAAGGATATGGCGTTCCACTAAACTTGAAGAATCTCGTTTAATTTGGCATATTACTCTCAATGAATATAAGAAAGCACTGCGTAAAGCGAGAGCAGCCTACTACTCTTCACTAATAGATGAGAATAAGAATAATGCAAGATTTCTTTTCAGCACTGTAGCCAGGCTGACAGAGAGCCATAGCTCGATTGAGCCTTCTATTCCCATAGCACTCAGTAGTAATGATTTTATGTGCTTTTTTAACGATAAAATTGTTACTCTTAGAAACAAAATTAATGACCTCTTGCCTTTGACCAGTATAGTGTTATCAACTCCCGGAAACGTAAGTTCTAATATTACACTAGATAGTAAACTAGAATGCTTCTCAGCCATAAACCTTGAACAATTAAATTCAATGATTCTCTCTTCTAAACCATCAACGTGTATATTAGACCTAATTCCAACTAAGCTGTTGAAGGAAGTTTTTCCATTAATTAGCACTTCTTTATTAAATATTATGAATATGTCTTTATTATCAGGCTATGTTCCACAATCATTCAAAGTAGCAGTGATAAAACCGCTTCTTAAAAAGCACAACCTCGATCCAGAGGTTTTAGCCAACTATAGACCTATTTCTAATCTTCTGTTCCTCTCAAAAATTCTTGAGAAAGCAGTCGCAAAACAGCTGTGTGATTACTTAAAAAACAATGATTTATTTGAAGATTTTCAGTCTGGCTTTAGAACACATCATAGCACAGAGACAGCTCTGGTCAAAGTCACAAATGACATTCTAATAGCCTCTGACAAAGGACTTGTCTCTATTCTTGTTTTGCTCGATCTCAGTGCTGCATTTGATACTATCGATCATGATATCTTATTGCAAAGACTAGAGCACTTAGTTGGCATACAGGGAACTGCCTTAGGCTGGTTTAGGTCCTATCTATCTGAACGCTCTCAGTTTGTACTTGTCAATGATGAATCTTCCACGCAAACCAAAGTTAGCCACGGAGTGCCACAGGGCTCAGTGCTCGGACCTATTTTGTTCACATTATATATGCTTCCGTTAGGCAATATTATAAGGAATCATTCTGTAAATTTTCATTGTTATGCGGATGATACTCAACTATATTTATCAATCAAGCCTGATGAAATTAATCATCTAAATAAAATTGAAGACTGCCTCAAGGACTTAAAAACGTGGATGACCTTAAACTTTTTGATGTTAAACACGACCAAAACTGAAGTTATTGTACTTGGCCCGAAGAATCTACGAAACAAATTATCTAAAGATATACTAACTATGGATGGCATTAATTTGGCCTCCAGTGAGACTGTAAGGAATCTTGGTGTTATATTTGATCAGGATTTATCCTTTAACGCCCACATAAAATCAATTTCAAGGACCGCCTACTTCCATCTACGTAACATTGCAAAAATCAGGCATATCTTGCCTCAAAACGATGCAGAGAAACTAGTCCATGCATTTGTTACTTCAAGGCTGGATTATTGTAACTCTTTATTATCAGGGTGTACCAAGAAGTCAGTCAAGTCGCTTCAGCTAATTCAAAATGTTGCAGCTCGTGTACTAACCAGATTTAGGAAAAGGGACCACATTACTCCTGTTCTGGCTGCCTTACACTGGCTCCCTATAGAACACAGGATATAATTTAAAATTCTTCTTCTCACCTACAAAGCCCTTAATGGGCAGGCGCCATCTTACCTTAAAGAACTCATTATACCCTACTGTCCTACTAGGGCATTGCGTTCCAAGAATGCAGGGTTGTTGGTTGTTCCTAGAGTCTCTAAAAGTACAATGGGAGCCAGAGCCTTTTCTTATCAAGCTCCACATTTGTGGAATCAGCTTCCAGTTTGTGTTCGGGCGGCAGACACCCTATCCGTTTTTAAGAGTGCGCTTAAGACCTTCCTTTTTGATAAAGCTTATAGTTAGGGCTGATTAGATTCAGCCCCTAGTTTTGCTGATATAGGCTTAGTTTGTCGGGGGACATCTTACTTCTTCCTTCTCTCTGTCTATACCTGTGTACTCCCATGTTCCGATTAACCCAGCTTCCCCAAATTTCTTTCTTTTTGGTGTCTATATACGCTGGGATCCGGAGTCATGGATGATCCTGCGGTCCTGTGTCCTGCATCACGAGCCCTGGATCTTGAGTCGTGGCTGTGGTCCTGGATCATAGGTCCTGGATGTCACGATCTGTCCGTGTTGTGTTTTGTCTGTCTGTTTCTGTCTTTGGTTTCCTGTTTTATTTTGTAAAGTGTTCACCCCCCGTTTCCTGCCTGTCGCTTTTTGTCTGTTTTCCCTCCCTGATTTACCCGATTGTGTTCACCTGGTGTCCCTGTGTTTTCTCCTCCCTCCTCACCTGTGTCTTGTTTGTGTGATTAGTCTTGTGTGTATTTAAGTTCTGGTTTTTCTGTCTGTCTTTGTCTGTTCGTCTTGTGTCATGTCCTGGTCTTCGGTGAGTGTTCTGTTCTGTCTTTGTGATCAATTAGCCTTGAAATAAAGGAGTCATTTTTTGTCACTATAATCTGCATTTGGGTCCTGCTTCCCACACACACCTTAACATTACGAACCGACCAATAATGGACCCAGCAGATGATCCTTTTGAAAGGGAGCTGCTTTCATTCACCTACTTGCTGGCTTGCAGCTATGGTGAATGGAGGGGAGCGTCCGGAGTTCAGCAGCGAGAGGCAGCTCTGGCAGAGGCTCGCCAGATGGCTAAGGAGAAGCCAGGCTTGGTGAAATTCTTACCTGGCTGGATTTTGGATTTCCTCTCGGTGTGTTATCCCCTGCCTGCTAGCCCCAGGCATGCTAGCTCCATGTCTCCCAATTCCCAACCTGGCACCATACGCCTTGGTGGGTTCCGCCTGAAGTCAACCCGTGCTTCTGCCCCAGTTCCTGCTCCTGTCCAGGAGTTGTATTACGGAACTCGTCTGGCTTATGGAGGTCCACGGAGTATTCAGGCGGCTGCTAAGAGGAGTCGTCGCAAGGCCAGGTTAGCCCGAGCCCCAGCAGCCATGGTTCCGGCTACAGAACCGGCCCACACAGCGATGGTTCCGGCCCCAGTTCTGGCCCCAGCAGCCATGATTCCAGCCCCAGTACAGGCCCCAGCAGCCATGGCTTCATGCTCCAGTACCGGCCCACGCAAATTTAATTCCATACTCCATTACCTGTCTTACACAGCCAGGGTCCAGGCTTCCGCTCCGCGCCCAACAGCCAGGGTTCCAGCCCCAGTTCTGGCCCCAGCAGCCATGGTTCCGGCCCCAGTTCCAGCCATAGTTCCGGCTCAAGTACCAGCCCCATCAGTCATGGCCCCGACTCCAGCTCCTCGTTACCGGCCGACTCCAGCACCTCGTCTGCTGCTGGCTCTCCAGCCGACGCCAGCACCCCGTGTCCTGTCGGCGTACCGGCCGACTCCAGCACCTCGTCTCTTGTTGGCTCCCCAGCCAACACCAGCTCCCCGTGTCCTGTCGGCGTACCGGCCGACTCCAGCACCTCGTCTGCTGCTGGCTCTCCAGCCGACGCCAGCTCCTCGAGTCCTGTCAGCATACCGGCCGACTCCAGCACCCCGTGTTCTGTTGGCGAACCAACTCTCTCAAGTCTCCCCTCCAGACACTTCTCAAGTCCCCTCTCAAGTTCCTACCGGAGTCCCCTCTCGAATTCCCTCTCTAGTCCCCTCTCGAATTCCCTCTCTAGTCTCCTCTCGAGTTCCCTCTCGGGTCCCCTCTCGAGTCTTTTCTCGAGTCCCCTCTCAAGTCACCTCTCAAGTTCCTACCCGAGTCCCCTCTCAAGTTTCCCCTCAGGTCTCCTCTCGAGTTCCCTCTCAAGTCCCCTCTCAGGTCCCCTCTCGAATTCCCTCTCTAGTCTCCTCTCGAGTTCCCTCTCGAGTCACCTCTCAAGTTTCCCCTCAGGTCTCCTCTCGAGTTCCCTCTCAAGTCCCCTCTCAGGTCCCCTCTCGAGTTACCTCTCGAGTCACCTCTCGAGTTCCTTCTCGAGTCCACTCTCCAGTTTCCTCTCAAGTTCCCTCTCAAGCCCTCTCTCGAGTCCCCACTCAAGCCCCTACTCATGTCCAGTTGGAGGTCCCGCAGACTAGTCTTCTGCCGGGGGTCCTGCCAACCCCATGTCTTGTCCAGTTGGAGGTCCCGCAGACTAGTCTTCTGCCGGGGGTCCTGCCAACCCTGTGTCCTGTACCGTTGGAGGTTCCGCTGGGAGTCCTGCCAACCTCATGTCCTGTCCAGTTGGAGGTCCCGCAGACTAGTCTTCTGCCGGGGGTCCTGCCAACCCCATGTCTTGTCCAGTTGGAGGTCCCGCAGACTAGTCTTCTGCCGGGGGTCCTGCCAACCCCGTGTCCTGTACCGTTGGAGGTTCCGCTGGGAGTCCTGCCAACCTCATGTCCTGTCCAGTTGGAGGTCCCGCAGACTAGCCCTCTGCCGGGGGTCCTGCCAACCCCATGTCTTGTCCAGTTGGAGGTCCCGCAGACTAGCCCTCTGCCGGGGGTCCTGCCAACCCCATGTCTTGTCCAGTTGGAGGTCCCGCAGACTAGTCTCCTGCCGGGGGTCCTGCCAACCCCATGTCCTGTCCAGTTGGAGGTCCCGCAGACTAGCCCTCTGCCGGGGGTCCTGCCAACCCCATGTCTTGTCCAGTTGGAGGTCCCGCAGACTAGCCCTCTGCCGGGGGTCCTGCCAACCCCATGTCTTGTCCAGTTGGAGGTCCCGCAGACTAGTCTCCTGCCGGGGGTCCTGCCAACCCTTTGTCCTGTCCCGTTGGAGGCCCCGCCGACTACTCTCCTGCCGGGGGTCCTGCCAACCCCATGTCCTGTCCCGTTGGAGGTCCCGCCGACTACGCTCCTGCCGGGGGTCCTGCCAACCCTATGTCCTGTGCTGTTGGAGGCCCCGCCGACTACTCTCCTGCCGGGGGTCCTGCCAACCCTGTGTCCTGTCCCGTTGGAGGCCCCGCCGACTACTCTCCTGCCAGGGGTCCTGCCAACCCTTTGTCCTGTCTCGTTGGAGGTCCCGTCGTCTACTCCCCTGCCGGGGGTCCTGCCAACCCTTTGTCCTGTCTCGTTGGAGGTCCCGCCGACTACTCTCCTGCCGGGGGTCCTGCCAACTCCTGGTCCTCTTCCGTGGGGGATCCTGCCGAAGCCTGTCCCGCCGGCTCCGGTTCCTGTCCGGCCGACACCGGGTCCTGCCCGGCCTCCGGAGTTGTCTGGTCTTCGCCCTCATGCTCGGCCCCCTGAGTTCGCCCGCTGTGGCCTTCGCCCCACTATGGACTCTGCCTTGCCCCCGGGCCGTCCGCCCGAGTTCCCCACCTTAGACTCTGCCTTGCCCCCGGGCCGTCCGCCCGAGACCCCCACCTTGGACTCTGCCTTGCCCCCGGGCCGTCCGCCCGAGACCCCCACCTTGGACTCTGCCTTGCCCCCGGGTCGTCCGCCCGAGTTCCCCACCATGGACTCTGCCTTGCCCCCGGGCCGTCCGCCCGAGACCCCCACCTTGAACTCTGCCTTGCCCCGGGCCCCCTTCCTGGTCCTCTGCTGTGCCCCTGGGCGGTCAGCTCAGTCCCGTCCTCCGGACCCCCTCCACCCACCCTGCTTGAGTTTTTGGACTTTTGTTTTTTTTTGGGGACGTCTGGGATCCGTCCCTTGAGGGGGGGGTTCTGTCACGATCTGTCCGTGTTGTGTTTTGTCTGTCTGTTTCTGTCTTTGGTTTCCTGTTTTATTTTGTAAAGTGTTCACCCCCCGTTTCCTGCCTGTCGCTTTTTGTCTGTTTTCCCTCCCTGATTTACCCGATTGTGTTCACCTGGTGTCCCTGTGTTTTCTCCTCCCTCCTCACCTGTGTCTTGTTTGTGTGATTAGTCTTGTGTGTATTTAAGTTCTGGTTTTTCTGTTTGTCTTTGTCGGTTCGTCTTGTGTCATGTCCTGGTCTTCGGTGAGTGTTCTGTTCTGTCTTTGTGATCAATTAGCCTTGAAATAAAGGAGTCATTTTTTGTCACTATAATCTGCATTTGGGTCCTGCTTCCCACACACACCTTAACACTGGATGGATATCCTCGTGGATCCATCTTCCTATTACACACACATGCATTTCCAAACATTTGGACTACCTATGTTGCAAATGTATTATCTTTTCAATTTACACACGGCATCTATTGCACGACTGTCCGTCCTGGGAGAGGGATCCCTCCTCTGTTGCTCTCCCTGAGGTTTCTCCCATTTTTCCCTTTAAACTGTGGGTTTTCTTCGGAAGTTTTTCCTTGTACGATGTGAGGGTCTAAGGACAGAGGGTGTCGTATTGTCATACTGATATTTTGTACAAACTGTGAAGTCCACTGAGACAAATGTAACATTTGTGATATTGGGCTATATAAATAAACATTGATTGATTGATTGATTATTCCGAGTGTGCTTGCTTTTCTCTTTGAAAGTCATCACATAACAGCATTGTAATACACGATTCGGCTACATTATTACACATCTGCCATAGTTCTTTATTTATAGAGCCCTGATTAGAAGACTTCTAGACAAACTGGAAGAACTGCCACCGAAACTGAATACGTGACGTGGATCATAAATATATCAGCAATTAAACAACATCTTCAATTTCTCTTCACACAATACGTCTCCTTGCAGTATCAATACTAATTCGGCTGACTTTTATATTTGATCCAATTGGTAGATAGGCTGTATTTACACCATAACGGTGCACAGCTGATAGACAGGGACTTGTAGTTTTTAAAGATATTACTGATTTTCTTTGAATATAAGAATGTAAATACTGAGTTGAGAGAATAGTCAGGGGTTTTGGGTGATGGGATCTGGATCTGGATTAATACTGAGCAGAACCCAGAGGTATCACGCTCAGTGGGGGATGGATGATCCCCGCTAAACGTCTCTTAAAGTTTGCCGGAAGCACTCCACGGACACTGCGATGACAGCTTCTTCTGGTAGCAAGTTCGACTCTCTGATTGTTCTCGGAAAGAAAGAGTATTTAAGAGTGTCACTAGTAGCGAAAATTTGCTCGAAGTTCAAAGAGTTGGCTTTGCGGGTTGCACTAACTGGCTCTAGGTACATTGGTGCAACAATGGCTGAGATGTTATGGACAATCTTGAAGAAGAGAACCAAACAAGCCAATCGCCGCCTTTCACTCAATTCCACCCAGTTCAACCGCTTGAGCATTTCTGTGACACTGCTGTCCCATTCATAATCTCCAAAAATGAATGACATAGACACCAGGGTTTCCGTTAGCCGGTAATTACCCGTTTTTAGCTGGTAACATGTATTAAAAACCGGTAAATTCAAAACCTGACAGTCAAAATGTCTGGCAATAATTAGGGATGTTCCGATCGATCGGCCGCCGGTCATTATCGGCCGATATTCACTCTTAATAGTTTGATCGGTGCTCTCTATAAAGGCCGATCAGAAGAACTAGATCTGATCGATATGGACATAAACGCGAGTGAAGTATCATAGTCCAGCAGCAAGTCCTCAAAAAAGGCTTTTGTTTTCGAGATACCCCTACCCGAGGTACAACAAATGACAACAATGATTTTTCTTATCTTTAGGGTCTCCCATTAATGAAATTGATTGTTGTCAAATTTTATTTTGGGGGAAAAAATGTTTTTTGGGTTGTTCTTTAGAACTACCCCAATCCCTGAAAAAGAGCCAAATTAGACCTGGCCGAATGTGGGAAAGGTGACAAAAAAGCCCATAACTTGAGAATAACCTCTCTTTTCCTCTTCAGATTTGCTGAGGTATGAACCAGGTGGCTGTCCTACTTTTTGGTGATAGGAACATAGGAGTCAATCACTTTTCTCTCATTTATCAGAAAAACAGAAATACCTAAAAAATATACCATTACTGAATTGTCTAGGGTGCTATTGAACACTAATCAGTAGTTGTATGGAAATATCTGGTACAGTTCTATTGCAAATGAGATGTCTTTAGACATAGGCCTACCTCTTCTCTGAGACAGTCAAATTCCGAATGGGGGATAAGTGGCACAATAGCCTATAAGTTAAGAAGGCTCACTCTGATGGTCATTATATTTGGAGAGGGAAATACCAGGTGGCTGAACTACATCACCAAATAGTCAGAATAAGAGTAACCCAATACAATCAAGTGTATTAGTTCTAAATTGCAAGCCTCTAAAACAGGGGTGGCCAACCCGCGGCTCTCGAGCCGCATGCGGCTCTTTGACTAGTTTCATGCGGCTCTTCAGTTCATATCGAATTATGTGAGTTTGAGGGAGAGACACTGACTCCTGACAAGTGTTTCACGGCGTACCGATACTTGAAAGGTACTGCGATACCCTGCCGTTAAAAACGTTACGATTCCTCCGTTTCATTAGTATCGGTACTTTAAGAATGACGGTGAAAAGTACTCCGGTGAGAAAGCACTGTTTTACTAAGAGCCGTGTGTGTTCAGCGCTCTGCTTCCACTCCCTGCACTGCAGCCGTGCCTGCAGTCCCTCCCCTCTCAAGCACGCTCTAAGTCCCTCCCCTCTCTCGTGCACGCGCTAGCTGCCAAAGCATGTGAGAAAACGAGAAGCATGGCTGCAAGTGGGAGTGCAACTGCCGCTGCGCCTCAGCTTGTTGACAAAAAAGACGCCAGAAGCGACATTTGGATGTATTTTAGCTATATCTCTGACAGTGAGGGCAAGCCTACGGACACCACGAGGCCTGTCTGTAAGAAATGTATTCATTTTATTTAATAAGAATTCTTGTCATTTATTTTATTTATTGTTCTCATTGTTTAAAATGTTGTGTTATGGTTATGGTTCTGGTGTGAAATAAAGCACAATAATTACATTTAAGACTGTTTCCCTTTTTTTAAGAAAAGTATCGAAAAAGAATCGGAATCGCAATTCTTGACTTGGTATCGAAACCAAAATGTTGGTATCGTGACAACACTAGCTACTCCTGACAGTTAAACCTGATATTTAGTAGATCTGTTAAGTATTGAATGCTGATCATTCTGACGTAATTTGGCCTTTCAAAGTTGTTTGGGCTCGGATAAAATCGCTCCGTTACTTTCGTCCCGTGTTACTTTCGTCCCGTGTTACTTTCGTCCCGTGTTACTTTCGTCCCGTGTTACTTTCGTCCCGTGTTACTTTCGTCCCGGCTTTCCCTACGTGTGTATGTGTGGTGTCAGGTGTCAGTATGAGAGGATGACAGCGCGTCTAATTTTGATGTGGCCCAAGAGCCAATCACAATAATACCTGCGACGCAGTGAACCAATCACCTTTGAGGGGGGGGGGAAACCTATCGTTGATTAAACATTATCCAGTGTTTCCCCTACCATTGTCTTGGAGGGGCGCTGCGCCCCGCCAACGGAGCCCCGCTTCCCTCCCCCTGAAATTCAAGGTGTTTAAAAAATATATATAATTTTTTTTTTTTAAATATATATATAGCACCAAATTGCAAATAATCTATAACTACTGTCACTTTTCACATTGAACATGTGCTCTTTTATTAAATAAACTTTAAGTTGTGAGTTTAGTGTTTTTGAACACTAAACTGTTTTTGAACAGCTCCTCTCTCTGCTCCAGAGGATTTAAAAAATATATATCCCAATGCCACAAAAATGCATCAGTGACGTGGTTGAAATCTTGTCTCCAGAAAACAAAAAACTGAAACAAGCGGTATCAGTGTGTTTGATGTGGCTCTTTGCAGTAACATAGAAAAAATGTGGCTCTTAACCTCTGACTGGTTGGCCCCCCCTGCTCTAAAACATAGGTGTAAATAGTGGAGGTTTTATTGAAACTGGAACCTTAATTCAAAGTACAGTATATAAATCATCAAATAATTCTGTGAGAGGTCAAGTATATAGATACTAGAATAGAATGTTAAATGTCAGGTTCCTCAGAAACGTTAGCGGACACATTTTGACATTCTGCACAGCAGGTGCAGAACTCCGTACAGGGAAGGCCAACAGAGAGGCACTGGCACTTTTCAATCTTTGCAATACAAGTGAGTAATGTCTCTCACTTCTGTAGGTGCTGGGGGTTTTGTAAATAGCACTGGTTGAATGGCCCCATCTCTGACAATCCACCCCTTGCCAATAGGACACCATAACAAGGGTTTGGGTTCGGCCTGTGACACCATATCACTGTCTGAAACATTGCTCTTTACATGTTGTTGAAATGCATCCTCTGTTGGCGGCAGATTTTCCGAGGCTGCATCTGTTGTTGATGCAATTATGAACCTCAGTTCATCCAAGTTTGTGCACATCAGTCCAATTTCCTTTTTTCCATATAGCAGAAGCGCAAATTCTCTTGCGACTGGCAAAGACTCTTCCAAGCTGGCAGAGAGTCCACAATGGGCCAGATCTTTGAGCTCGCTGAGGTGGGTCTTGAGCATACTTGCCAACCCTCCCGATTTTCGCGGGAGACTCCCGATTTCATAGCCCTCGCCCGGTTTCCTCCCGGGGTTATATTTCTCCCGATTTCTAACAAAATCAGATTTACTCACGACTGTTTCCACTCGGACTTTAATACAGCTACACCATTGTCTGGTTTCCATGGTAGCGCGTCTCTTTAGTAGCACGCAACTGAAAGTCAGAGGGTGAGGAAGATAGTCACAGCAAACAGAACAAGAATCGACAACTCGACCCTCTACTCACTCCTTTCCTCCAGCCCACACATATGCTCCATCAAGAGGATGGTGCTACAGGCCGCAAGGCATTGCACTTAGAACTACAATAAGCATGTTAATGTTTATCTAACAGCTCCGGCGATCCACTATTCCCCCCCCCCCCGCGGTGGTTTGGAAATGCTCCCGATTTCTGAGGTCTCAAGGTTAGCAAGTATGGTCTTGAGTCTGGTGAATGCTGTTGTCTTTCCTATTCTGTACAAACGACTTGTTGTGCCACAGCCAGTGAGTGCATGACATGCTGGTAGACATCATTGTAGTTGCCGCCCAGCTTCAGGACCATCTCCAACTAAACGGCCTCTTTGAGAAATTCCAGTCCGGTTTCCGTTCCGCCCACAGCACTGAAACAACTCTGGTCAGGGTCACAAACGACCTGCTGATGGCGGCTGAACCTGGTTCCCCATCTCTCCTCATCCTCCTGGATCTGACTGCAGCATTCGACTCTGTCGGCCATAACATCCTCCTTCAGCGTCTCCAATACACCATCGGACTCTCTGAATCCGCCCTGAGCTGGTTCCAGTCTTACCTGTCTGGAAGAACAGAGTACGTCTCCTTGGGAGGTGCGAGGTCCAAGACACACCCTGTCACCTTTGGTGTCCCTCAAGGGTCTGTCCTCGGGCCCACTCTGTTCACCCTGTACACTCTGCCCCTTGGCCGTGTCATCAGCCAGCATGGAATATCATTCCATTGCTACGCTGATGACACACAGCTATATATAAAGACAGACTCTATCCCACATGCTTCCTCACTGTCACCATCATTATCACCGCTCCCATCAACATCCTTTAACACCTGCATTGAGGAGATAAAGGCCTGGATGCAACAAAACTTCCTGCAGCTAAATAGCTCCAAAACAGAAGCTATTTTAGTTGGCACACCAAACCAGGTCCAGTCATCCCCCATAACCCACATCACCTTTTCTGGCCAAAACATACCCCTCTCTGCATCAGTTACCAGAGGTGGGAACAAGTCATTGTTTTGCAAGTCCGAGTCAAGTCTCAAGTCTTTGCGCTCAAGTCTGAGTCAAGTCTCAAGTCTTTGCGCTCAAGTCCAAGTCAAGTCTCAAGTCTCAAGGATGGGCAAGTTCAAGTCAAGTCCAAGTCCTAAACTTTGACAAAACGAGTCTTAAACAAGTCCTTATGTGCTTTTCAACACATGTAATGACATCGATCAACAGCAGGGCCGTCCCTCCTTACAGGCCGATCATGCAGGCTGTATGGGGCCTCACATTGCGCAGGGGTCCTCGGCTTATGAGCTCGGCTTGTGCGCAGTTCTCAGCGCAGTTCCCCGCGCCACCCCCCCCCCCCCCCCCGCGCGCTGATACGCGAGAGTGAGAGGTGACGGTGACAAAGGGAGCAGGTCTGTAACCCGACACCGTTGCAATGAATTGACATCTGACCAATCACGGCTTTGATACGGCCACTAGTGCAGGCGAAGAGATGTCGGCAAAAAGACAGTTTCAGTCCGGCGCAAGCAAGAGGGAAAAAAAAAACATGAAGAAACTAGAGCATCACTCGAAGGTTGGTTATTGTATGAGTCAAATGTACAACTTGCGAATGTTGTATAAATCAAATGTCAAACTTTTGCCAATTGCCAAAAAACATCAGCTGCAATTCACGACATGAAGAAGGAAGTCTCTGCATAGCATATAGCAGGGGTCGGCAACCTTTTTGATATGACGTGCCATTTTGAAATGTTCTTGTTAATCAGCGTGCCCAGTGCTGGGGGGGAGGGAGGGAATCATTTTCCTCACACACCGGACTCTATGCGCATATATCCGCATAAGGGCATAAAGGTGCGCTGCATTTGTGCATCAGATGAGGCTCCCTCCGCGAGGGGGAGTGGCGGCCCTGAGTGTGCCATATCAACATTAACTTGAATTGTGACACCACTTCCATTTTTTTTTATCTCCATCGGATTTTATTCCATCCATATAGGCAACCTACATAGCAACATTTTTAATAAATATTTTTCTCCCGTAATCAGAACATTGAAATTATATATGAGCACTACAATAAACTTAACCAATCGTTTTTAGTATGTAATTTGTTTTAAGCCCTGTGGTAACAAATGATATGCACATTTGCCATTTCAGCATACTGCTTTCAATGAGACTTCCTCATATACAAAGTTTTGCAAGGGCAGCAAATGTTACAAAAGGGAATTAAATGTAACAAACAGAAATATGAGCACTATATAAAAATGCTGCTATGCTTATGAAAATATCCACCTCGAAGAATAAAAAAGAGACCGGGACAAAGAGCTCCATTAGGCAAAGCCATGTGCTACACATAAACAGTCATGTGTGCTACACATAAGCCAGTCAATGTGATCCCTGGCCCTGCTTTCCTTTGCTGAGCTCCATTATCTGCGGATCGTACTTTGTCACTTTAAGTTGCACACAAGCTTCAGAGTGGTCAGTTGTCAAACGACTGCGGGAGGGGCTGAGCACGCTCTTCATGTGCGAGAATATCTGCTCACAGAGATATGTTGAGCCAAAGACTGTCCGCAAAGCCAATGCAATTTTCCTGACACAGCTGAACTTCTCCGGTAAAGATATTCAACAGGTGAAGATGCAAGTGCTGTGATCATGTCTTGCCGTGGTTTCCAGCTGTTTCCGCAACTCCGCAAACGTTGTCATCCACAGTGTTGAACTCTTCAGCTCAATCAGCTGCATTATCATGTCCTGTGTATCCAGCCAGTCTATCACAGATACATCCAGTTCATGTCCATCAAAGCTGTCGGGTTTGATCAAGAAAGAGAACATGGGTCCATACTTCTGAAATTCCCCGAATCGTGTTGTAAACTCCGACTCCAGCTCGCTGATGTATTTGCATATTTCAGATGTGCTGATGCTGTGCTGCGTGGACAGCTCCCTCAAGTGGGTGAAGTAGCGGAAAGTGGAGGTGGCCACGTCATCTGAAAAAACTGCTAGCTTTCCAACAAAAGACTTCCATGTGTCAAACATGTCCAAAACAGTTTGACCTGCGCCTTGCAGTTTCAAATTGAGCTCGTTGAGGTGTCCAGTAATATCTGTGAGAAACATAAGTTTCACGCCCCATTTCTCGTCCTCGAGCTCTGGAAAGTCTTGGCCTTTTTCAGCCAGGAAGGCCTTTATGGAATCAAAGCAGCCAACAAACCGCTCCAAAACTTTTCCACAGTTTAGCCACCTAACTGCCGAGTGGAGAGGGAGATCTTTGTATGAGCTGTCCATTTCCTCCAGCAGGGATTGGAACTGTCGGTGTGTCAGAGCAGATCGCTTAACTATGAAGTTAACAATCTTCACCACTGTGGCCACGACCTCGTTAAGATCTGAATTTGACATCTTTGCGCAGAGGTTTTCTTGGTGTATTATGCAGTGGAGTCTCATGATGGGGTGACCGACTTGTTTCTCAATTAATGTGACCGCTCCCTTGTTTCGCCCGACCATGGCGGGAGCGCCATCTGTTGTCACTGCAAAAATCTTGCTTATGTCAATCCCTCGCTCCTCAAAATGCTCCATAAAAACTTTGGCTATGTCCTCACCTTTTGTTGTTTCAGGCATTGATTTTAAGCAGCAGAGCTCTTCTCTTACAGTCGAATCACAGTATCTTACCATGACTGCCAAGCGTGGTATGTCGTTCACGTCCACGCTCTCATCCAGTGCAACGCTGAATACCGTGGCTTCTTTCACACCAGTCTGCTGCGCGCAAACGTTTTCTGCCAGTTCCTCGATGCGTCGTTCAACAGATCTGGCTGACACTGGAATTGCTTTTATTCTTGATTTTATTGTCTCTTTGTTTGGTAAGGAATTAAACAAAACCTCTGAGCTACAGAGGAAAGCCTCCTTAATATATTCACCGTCAGTGAATGGCTTTCCATGTTTCGCGATGCAATGAGCAATGCGATAGCTTGCTTCAGTAGAATCATTGTTAGCAGTGGCAAAGGCTTTGAGAGTGTTTGCCTGTTTCCCATAACCAGACACGGCACGTTTGATGGATTCAGCCTTGTCTGCCTCATCCTTGAAAGTTGTCTTGTGTTTGGTCTCAAAATGCCGTTTGACACTTGACGTCCGGCAGACAACATTTTCCAGACATAAAGTACACACAGCACGGTCCTTCTAAAACACAAAACCCCACTCTTCTGTCCACGAGGGCTGGAATGTCCTACATTTATTTTAGATTTCTCAGGTAGCGGACCTGCCATTGTCTACCGGGTCTGCTCCGTCACTGATTAAAATAATCTTTAGGCGGGAGTCGTAAATCAATTTACCGTAAATAACACGTCGCGCATATCTGCCAATTGCTGTGAAAGAGGTAATTTGGCATGCAGATGAGAAAGCACTTCAACATTTCCCCCAACACAGCTCATTATGGCTACTGCAATTTGTGAAGTGCCAGCGCGGCAGCAGTGCGTTCCTCCGTGGTGAAACGATCAGCACTATACACCACAGTGGAAAGCAGCAGCAAATCGCCTGGAGTTAAAGAGAGCGGGGCTGCGCTGCATGGCTTCCTTCTGCACGTAACGGGGAGACGCGCTCTGGCGGCGGTCTGGTTCAGGATCCTAAATTTAAATATTTGTCACACTTATTCCACTTATTTCTAGCGTGCCACTGGTTACGGTGCCACGTGCCAACGGTGGCACGCGTGCCAGGGGTTGCCGACCCCTGGCATATAGGCTAATGGAGATGCAGTTATTTCCAGCATTCTTTATTTACCATTCATTCAAGGATGTTATGCCTCCCTTGTATCTGCTAATGTACAGGAGGAAGAGTGATAAACTGTCTGTCTACTTGGCTTACATAACAGTTAAGATTTACAGCCTAAAAAACATGGAGCATTTTTTCCCCTTTTATTTTATAACAGTCATCGTCATGTCAACCACAACACAGAGAAATACTGATAGAAATGTGTGTGTAGTTGTTGACATTGCTGACAGAGGGAACTAGAATACAGATTTAAGAAATATCAGTTTTTGAGCATTGTCATAAGCATGTTTTGTCTTGACTATATTACAACTATATTATAATAAAACAATATAGTATTTATATTATTGAATCGATTATGATTATGATTATTATTAGAAGTAGTTTATTTGCATTAATCATATTCTAATCTTTTTGAGGCTAGTATTTGGCAGGAAATGCAGACGTATTCACCTGTAAAAATATTTTTTCACTGTCGGTTGGGGGGAGGGGGCCTCATCTCACAATGTCGCTTGGGGCCCCAAGTTGGCCACGTACGGCCCTGATCAACAGAATAATACTTAATAATCAAACTGCTCTTTATTAGTCACATTAATAATTTAATAATCAATTTTCTCTCTGCTGGTAAAGTAACGTGTTTTTTTCTAATTTAAGAGGGATCAGTAAGGTAAGGCTACCGTGACGGTTTGATTCAGAAGGAGTTTAATGTATAAGATCCCTGATGTTGAGGTGACCAGAATGTTTATTTCCACTCTGTACAACATGTTATAAGGGACCCACAATCTATCTTTATGCAAGGGATAATGTGCAGCGAGGCGGGCTCTATGGGGAAAAGAACACCTGCATCTAGATCCCTCTGCAGGTGGTACTTAATGTGTATTTTGATGCTAATATTTTTGTACTTTTACTTGTAACATTTTGAATGCAGGACTTTTTATTGTAACCAAGTATTCCTACACTCTGGTACTTTTACTCAAGTACAAGATCTGAACGTCTCCCACCTCTGACAATAAGTCCTGAGTGGTTACCAAAAAAAAACCCTGCTCTGAAGGTTATTTTCATTTTACAAATCCTGATTAGTGTTCAATAGCACCCTAGACAATTCAGTAATGGTATATTTTTTAGGGATTTCTGTTTTTCTGATAAATGAGAGAAAAGTGAGTCCTATGTTCCTATCACCAAAAGTACAATTTCCGTCTAAACTAAAGCTAAGTTTACAGGACTATAATTCAGTATTTTTTTAGTTAAATAATTGTCTGACTATTTGGTGATGTAGGACAGCCACCTGGTTCATACCTCAGCAAATCTGAAGAGGAAAAGAGTGATCATTCTCAAGTTATGGGCTTTTTTGTCACCTTTCCCATATTCGGCCTGGTCTAATTTGGCTCTTTTTCAGGGATTTGGGTAGTTCTAAAGAACAACCCAAAACATTTTTTTCCCCCAAAATAAAATTTGACAACAATCAATTTCATTAATGGGAGACCCTAAAGATAAGAAAAATCATTGTTGTCATTTGTTGTACCTCGGGTAGGGGTATCTCAAAATCTGAGGGCCCTTCCTGCTAGCTAGACTATAACCAGTGGCGGCGCCAGGGTATGGCTGGGGTAGGCTACAGCCATACCAAGACATGGCTTAGCCCTAC
This sequence comes from Harpagifer antarcticus, assembly GCA_902827135.1. Taxonomy (NCBI): domain Eukaryota; kingdom Metazoa; phylum Chordata; class Actinopteri; order Perciformes; family Harpagiferidae; genus Harpagifer; species Harpagifer antarcticus. Next base: position 73,877 of record CADEHL010000370.1, read on the forward strand.
CTTAGCCCGACCATGAAAAAATATGTTAAAGTAAGCATGTTGAGAACACGGATTGCGAAAATCTACCGGTCGTGTCCGCAACACACAAACTGATCCTGCTGTAACAACAAGTGCATGTTACTGACGCAATATAGTTGAGACCATTCAGGCTTATGCTAGAGGGGTGCAACGAATAGTCTTAGTAGTGGGGGAGTTTTATACACTAAAGGTGTGGACATTCTCTGGCGTTATAATATCAGCGCGGCCGCGGTCAGATCAAAATGCCTCCGAATGCAATTTGAATAGACCTACAGCCAATCAGAGTAACGAAACGTTGGGTCTGCTGCGTCATGCATTACTGATTCGTCACGTTCACAGTGAACATTCCCCAAACTCGCACCGAGTAAATTGCAGACAGACAGCAGAACTTCTAGGATTCTAGGAAATTAATTGTATATTTCGGATGGATAGATTTTGGATAGAAATGTTCGGATTTCCAAAGGGAGGTTCTTTGAGTAAATTAAAAATCAAGAACCTAAAGAGTAAATTACAAGAACATGAGGATGGAATGAAGGGTAAAAATACAATTAAAGTAAAAGATTTAGAAAAGCTGGACACTCGCAGAAAGTGTTTAAAATACTGGGAGGATGAAGCAGAGTGCCGTGAAAGAAGGCAGTTGGCCTCGTGGATTTAAGAAAATATTAAGGTTGAAGATGAATGTGAAGGAAAGAAGGCTTTCAATGCTCGGTGAGATGTACAGTGTCTAAATTGTTTAAAGTTAAAAGTAATTAAACTCCATGACATTTATGAGAGGGACTGCTCGAAAGTAGGATATTTGGGATATCCGTCGTAGCCAGGGTTTATGATCAGTTTTTGGGTGATTTGTACTGAGGAACAAGTATCACATCACCGACGGGTGAAAAATAGTGTTTTGGTAACACGGGGTGTTCAGGTAACACTTAAAGACTTTGTTATGGAACGCAAAGCAGAGTAGGGGGCTAGTACACCCTCCTGAGGGTCCGATTGTGGATGTCATGCGAGCAAAACATGGTGAAAACAGTCTGTCTAAATTAAAAATCTGGACGGAAATGTTCGGATTTCCAAAGGGAGGTTCTTTGAGTAAATTAAAAATCAAGAACCTAAAGAATTGAACTATTCATATCTTAGACTGCACTGTAACATTTATCTTTTAATGTTTATTTTATTAGCTTTTCTTTTAATGGCTGATTTTAAATGCCATTTTCTTAATGTCTTTCATTTTTTGTTTTTCTTTTAATGTTTCTTTTATTATCTTTTACTGTTTTTAAATGCCTTTGTCTGAATGTCTTTCATTTTTGTAAAGCACCTTGAATGGTGCTGAAAGGTGCTATATAAATAAACTTGCCTTGCCTTGCCTTAAACGCCCTCGCATTGAGGTACAAGTCGAACAGGTGCCAGAGTCACACGACCCACCTGAAGAGTGAATAGTGAGTTTTGAATATATTTTGTAATAATGGGTCATTTGAAAAAGTGTTTCGTATGACAATAGAGATACAGGCAGTACTCAAGTTGTAAAAAAAATCAGGGGGGATGGTGGATTTTATCATATGGGGACATCATTTGTGCTGATAACCCGCCGAGGGTGGGAGACCAACCAGCATAAAGATAATTATTATACTCCTAAAACAACATGCATGTTATGGATGTTCAGATACCCCTTTCATTGCTCTTGACCAAGGCACCTCAGAATTAGAGTCGGTCCCCGGGCTGCCATGGCACCACTAACATTTAGGGTCAAATGCAGAGGACAATTAGTGCAACATCTTTTTTTCACTTTAATTTAATGGGGGGGAGGGGATACAAAAATGTGGTTATAATGGAAGTCTATGGTACAAATCTTGTAGGTTAACAGTCCCTCATTTATTATTCAGATGGATCAACTGATTATACTAATAATAAAGTCAAAATAGTTTTTAGAATATTGAACTATAGTGTATTTTTTCAAAAAAGCAGTTACTGGTATACGATCAAAACTGGTATCTAAAGGGTTACATTTTTATCATAATTGATTAAATCATTATGTAAATTCTTCATGAAAAATGTGAGGAAAAAAATTAGAAAAATATGGATCCGTCATCATTTTAATGCAGCTCAAATACAAATATTTTATGTTAACATTCCCAATGTTACTTTTTTAACAGGGCATTAAGTGCAAATTGAAATTGTTTACAAAATATGAACATAATAATAATAATAATAATAGATTTAATTTGTTAGCGCTTTTACAGGTGCTCAAAGACGCTTTACAGATATAGTGAAGGGAAAAGGAAGGAACAACAAATAAATATATAGTAAACAATCACACATTAAAAGCCAGATTGAAGAGGTGAGTTTTTGTAAGTTTTTTGAAGGTGGTGAGGTCAGTGCAGTCTCTGATGGGTTGGGGGAGTGAGTTCCAGAGGGAGGGGGCAGCGACGGAGAAGGCTCTGTCCCCCCAGGTCCGGTGATTGGTGCGGGTGGGGATGGATAGGAGGTTGGCATCTGATGAGCGGAGGCAGCGGGAAGGGGCGTGGTGGTGCAGCAAGTCTGTGAGGTAGGGGGGGGCCTGATTGTTGAGGGCTTTGTGAGAACATATATTGTTGAGAACATATATTAAAAGATTATACAGATAATACAACATAGGACCAATGTTGTCAATGGCTGCCTACTCCACTCTCCCCCATCTCATAGAAGTTTCCAAAGATTTTCATAATCATGCTTTTTGGTCTCAATTTTTCTGGCTCTTGCTTTCGGATTGTTAGCTAAGCAATGGCTTTGAAGCCAAGTCTTGACATATACCTCTGGTCTGAACTTGTTCAGTGGAGGGCCAACACTTGATGAAAAGCAAGGCTGACATGCTTTTTACCTCTAGGGAGCTTCTAGTTGTGGTTAAAATGTTCATCTGACTAAGACTAAACCCACGTTCACACTCAGCTGTGGAGATGACCAGAGTGTTCACTGCTTGAAGGAGGGGTTTCAGCTCTTCTGGTGCTGGTGGTATCATTTCATCAACAGTTTTGAGTCTTACCAGCTAGCTAACACGAGAGAAAAACGTATAACTCCAAATTAAGTTGTTATTGCTGCTTATGTCCATCGATTCCACCTTTGGTGACTAAAGTAGTGAGTAATGACTAAGATTACTGACTCTTGACTTACCTGAAATGTTATTTTTAGTATTTTTAAATATGAAGTCCCTCAGATCGCGTTGTCCTCCTGGTCGCTTGACCATTGTGATGTTACCTGCGCTTCTGGCATCGATCAAACAGGCACATCACGGCGCTCTGGCGCCCTCTAGGGCACTCGCATAGTATAGCGTCAGTGACTTGGTAAAAATGTCATTGCGTGTGTGCGTGCTCCCTCGCCCACAGTATTTTACTCAAAATGCGCAAAATTAACGTTGAAATAGCAGTAAATCCAGTGCCATGTTCATTGATAAAATTACATAAGGGATGGAAAGGTGGAATGGCAGTTTTAGAAGGGGGATGTTTTTGACCATTTTTATTTCAGCTCGAGTACTGGATACAGGCTACCTGTTGTGTTCGTGTTTTTTTTTTCTCTCTCTCTCTCTCTCTGTCTGTCAATTCTATATGCCAACTTTTTTTGTTTCTGCTGCTGCGTAGCATGTTGTAACAACGTGGAATTAGCAGAATAGGCTATTGTATTGTTTAACTCACACCTGTTGCTCTCGATGTAATTTAGCTGATAAAAGGAGACTAATAAAAGCTAATAAAAGCCTCACGCGTGCGTTTCACTGTCAAGGGGTGCGATATAGCGTGTATATAATTACATTACAAATACTGACTTGAGCCCCACCACTGTATGGGTTAGCCCTACCATAGATTACCCAACAAAAATACTCTGGCGCTGCCACTGACTATAACCGGACGAGAGAGAGAGAGAGAGATCAGAGATCAGCTGCTGAGTCTGAAGGAGACAAGCAGCTCTGTATGATCACCTGAAGCCACGCGCACTGTTTAGCGAGCTGCATGAGAAACTGACGGGCTGTCAGGAGAGAGAGGGAGGGAGAGAGGAAAAGAGAGGATCCCTTTCTCCCGTGTTATTATCCAAAGTTAAACCAGCTTGAGTGCGCTAGAATTTGAAAATACACAGCCGGAAAAAATCTGCCACTTCCTTACAGAGCACAGAGCATACTTGCCAACCCTCCCGATTTTCGCGGGAGACTCCCGATTTCATTGCCCTCTCCCGGTTTCCTCCCGGGTCATATTTCTCCCGCATTTCTCCCGATATCTGACAAAATCAGATGTACTCAGGACTGTTTCCACTCGGACTTTAATACAGCTAGACCATTGTTTGGTTTCCATGGTAGCGCGTCTCTTTAGCAGCGCGCGCAACTCAAAGTCTGAGAGGGTGAGGAAGATAGTCACAGAAAACTGAACAAGAATCAACAACTCGACCCTCTGCTCACTCCTGCTCACTCCTTTCCAGCCCCCACACATGCTCCATCAAGGATGGTGCTACAGGCCGCAAGGCAGTGCACTTACCACTACAATAAGCATGTTAATGTTAATCTAATACAGCTCCGGCGATGTTCCACTAGCACCCCCCCCCGCGGTGGTTTTTGAAATGCTCCCGATTTCTGAGGTCTCTAGGTTGGCAAGTATGGATGGAAGGCTGGCAGGCAGGTAGGCCATCCAGTTATTTTAGCCGGGCCGGCTAAAATGATTGGTCGTGCTTTTTACAGTACTACGGCTTCCACAGATGACATTATTTTAATGGGTTTTTTGTGAAAGCACTTAAGATATTCATTGCTATCGGGATGTTAAGAGCATTCCATGGAATATAACAAAAAGTGTATCTCGAGCCGGTTTCTCAAACTTAGCTACCCCAACTTTAATGTAAACTTTTGAATAATGTACTTCATCTACTATAAGTAGTTTGTTTGAATGTAATAATTATGTTGTTGTTTGTGGAAGCGCATCATTTATTGAAAAATGAATCTGAATTTTTCGATGTTACGATTATAAACTGAAGCAATATAAAAATGAGCCCCATTAACTGAGTTTTAAACATCAGCATATCCGGTCATAGTCCGGTAATTACCTGCTAACGGAAACTCTTATTGTTATTATTATTATTGAAACATGACCGGTACATTTCAAATTTGTCCGGTAAAATAAATTCTGTCCGGACATTTGACCGGCAAGAAAAAATCCTAGCGGAAACCCTGATAGACTATGGATTCAGAATTTCAATAGCTTACCATTACATGACGGATATAGCTTTCTGTCTGTGATGTTTTAGAATCAGATATTGTGTAGACGTAAAACATGTCAAATAGCATAGCGATATCCTGTAAAATGATGTGAAAACATGAGTAAAACTACACATCTTCAGATGTTATACATACATAATAATGATAAAAAGCATAATTTATTGTGTTGACAGTTTTTTAACCCGCACCGCCGATTGAATTTTTTTGTTGAATATGTTATATCTGATGAAAAAAATATTAAGAGTACATAGAAGGTTAATGATAGAAATATAGAATATAAAATATCAAGAAGATACTATAAGTGATCTCTACAATAAAACAGTTTAGTGCCGGATGTACAAAGATATTAATAGGAGGATGTGCAAAACAGAAAAACGAATTAACCTTTATTTAAACATTAAAGAATACTTTAGATTAAGGTCTTCTTTTAAGTAAGAAAAAAGTTTTGGGGGTATCTACAGATAAATATTATTTATTTATTTATTTAATGAGCTATTCCACAATGACCTGCCTTTAATGGAAAGGACATAGCGTCCAGTGTTTTTTTGTGGTTGAATTCCCCTAAGGGAGGGGGGGGGGGCCAGTCCATGTAAACATTTATAAATAAAGCACATACTTTTAAAAGACTTAAAATGGTCAAAACTCAAGAAACTGTGTTTTTCAAGGATGGTACAGTGGTGGTATGAATATGGCTTTCTGTCAAACACCTTGATAGCTCTCTTGTACAAACAGTATTCAATATGGGATAGAATCATACAGTGGAGGTATGACTTTGTAGCTCAAATTAGACCTAAGAAGGGTCTAATTTGTTTATAATGTTGCAAGTTGAATTTAATAGTATTGGATACTTTCTTGATAGGGATCGAGAACCGGTACTAAGTCAGTACCGGAACCTGATTGAACGGTATTGGTATACCGTTAAGCCACTGGACAAACGGTGCTGCTATCGGTATATGAATTACGCTACTTCCTTAGTTTAAACAATTCTGGTTGGTTGGGATCCCTCATCCCGTGTGACGTATCCAGTTTGACTTCCGCTCTGATTGGCCACTGTGAATGCCACTCGTCATCTCTCCTAACAGCGCTCTTATTATTGTTATTATTTTCCTGTTTGGTTTGTTTACCTAATAGTTTATTTAAGATGTGCCAAACGTTTTTACCGTTACCTTTCGCACCTTCAATTATATTGATGAAAAAGTTAGTCTTTTCGTTTGTGTTACTTTGTTACGAGCATGAGTGAATTTCTGTCTATCAGTGGATAGTCCGGATTTCAAGCTCTGCCTTAATAGTTGGTCTCTAGATTTAATTAAATTCCTGCATTGTAGATTCAGCCAGGGAAGATGATGTTCCTTCCTATCTCTAAGGCAACCTCTTCTTGAGAAGGAAGACATTGTATCATTAGTTTTAGATATAAACAGATGACTGTTTTCATCAATATCTTCAGAGGAGAGAGTGTCCCCCCAATCAATAATTTTCACTGCATCCATAAAACGTTGTTCCAGATTTTTGGGGATGAAGCGAGAACCGAAGGCAGGGGTTTTAGGTGTGGCCATGAACCTTTTTTTTGTGAGTTTCCTGCTAAAAAGAACAAGATTATGGTCAGAAAGATCAGTCAGGAAGTTGTAGGTTTTAACTATTCTGTCAGACATGGATATAGCTCGATTACTGCTATATTTAACCATTTATCGAGCCCGATCGTCGATTTCAAATGATTTAATGTAATTGTTTGCCTGACTGGCCATCGTAATCGGGCTCTTTGAAGATCCAAAAATCCACGGTTTTCTTACATTTCTGATCGGATTGGCAAAAACGTCAGAATTTGTATTGACCGCCATTCAAATGACAGCGTTGTTTTCCCCCAAAAGTGGACGGGCCGTCATTTCGCCCGGAAGTGACGTAGGTGTTACTCTCATCTATGCAAACTTCGAGACCGGAAATACTGTTTTCACCCCAAGTTGTTGCCTAGCAACGCAATTCTATTGATAGTTATTATATATTGCATTAACACCACATCCCAACGTGCATTGCGGCTAAAACATCCAATCACCGAGCTTCAACCATAGCTGAGGATCTTTGGTGATCAGTTCAGTGGGTGTGTATCGGCTACGTCTGTTTCCGGTGACTTTATTTTGAAATTCAGTTCCTGACAGACGGCAAAAAAGCCAGAGATTATGGAATGAAACAAATAAATAAAAACAAGGATAATTGTGTGTTATTGTTGAGTAAATAATAGTGTGTTATTTAGAAAAGAATAACAAATTAGAAAGAAAAAAAGATTTAAGAAATACATATTTCAGTATTCTTTCTGAGCCCCATTTCCTTTCCTCACGGACAGCAAAAAAAGTCTGGCATTATATGATTTAAAATAAAAAGAATAATTGTGGCTTGATATTGAGTAAGAAAATGTTTTTATGAACCACACAGCTTCCGGTCTTCCAAGACCCGACCGGACAAAAAGACGTGCTGCAGGCACGAAACATACTACCAATAGAAATATATTGCTTTTAAAATCGTTCTGTGTGACACGAAAAAAAGGAGAAAATCGTGATGGTGAACACGAATCAATAGATTAAATGTCGTGACTATAACACGAAATGCCGTGAGACTGGGTTGAAACTGTATGATCAGGTGTTCCACACAGTGGGACTGACAGAGACACCTTTCTCACTATTATAAATCAGTGTAGCATAAACATTTCCATAGCTATACACACCTTTCTCACTGTGGACAGAAAAAAAACAGTTGTAACTAATTACACAACTAATGGCTTCATTATATTGTGTTAGTGTACCATGACAGAGAGGCAGCTTTCGCAAAAGCCGGTCTCTGCACTGGAACACATAAACAGCATGCGGCTGTCATTAATGTTATTAGTTATACCTGTGTGCGAAAATGTCCAATTTGAAAGGGGTCTGTTTTTCAGGGCAGATATTCTGACATGTCACAGAAGGGATAATACTGGTGTAGCTTGACATTGATAATAGCTGCACTCTATTGAGGTGTGCCAGTTCCAGTGTCCTGATATTGCTTCCTCACTGCCAGTAGCTTACTGGGCCACTGCAATGGGACATACGTAATTTGATTAGTTCCAACTTCTATTCTCCCTCATCAAATTGTCCACTGTGAAATAAAGGCCTATGATTTCTGGGTTATTTTATTTGTAATACCGGTGCCTTTTCCTGATTTTTGTTGATCAGTGGACAAGCACAGCATCAAGGAATAACATCAAAGGTACACATTTGTTCATGTTCCTTAGAGTCAGAGGGCTTCTGTCTAGACTTCCCGTAACACTGACATACAGGTAGGATGCACAGATACCAATTACTCCGCCATAGTGTCCTCAATAAACTGCAGTGCAGCAAGGACTGTAGTGTATATTGTAGTTGAAGGATTGGGGTCACAAACGTTCAGTCGTTCACCCTGGCAACATTCTTTTTCACAGTATAATATTGCTTGTCAATAGTATTGAATTGTATCTGAGAGTATGGCATTGTGAATTTTTGCTTTAGTGTGGTCTTAACCAGATGTTAAAATTCTCAATGTGTATGTGCACTGTTTCTTCTATGTCCCATCTGTTTCCTTCAAGCCTGCTCTGCTCTTTTCTTCCCTTTTTTCTCTTGTTAAAACATATCCGAATAAGCCTAGTCTTTGCTTCGTCTTTGCCTGTAATCCCTGTAGTGCTTGTTACTACAATCCCCTTCATCTAACTATTCAGTGGTGGGGTTTCTTATTGCTTTGGGAGGGTCTTCCAGCATCAATGCTTGTTGTGGATATTTACTACAGCGACTTCCGAGCATTGTTGTACTTCAACACAACCTTGTAAAACTGTTCAGGTGTATTTATATAGTGTCTCTTTTGTCGTAAGCGCTGGAGCCGCTGTCCCAGAACATAAAACATTGAAGTGTTTTTCTCACCTCTCAGTGTGTTTGTAGTTTTTCTTTTCATAAATATATTTTTCTAAGACCCTAGCCATTATCCATCGTCAACACAGATACAAACCATTTAATTATTTTATTCTCTCACTCTTTATCCCAACCTTTTGATTGTTATTGTACTTGGTTTCATTCTCGTAAATAAGTGTAAGTATGTATGGTGAACCAAGAAGAAGACAAATCCCTTAAAGAGGCCCTTTTATGCTTCCTGTAATGTTTTATATTTGTTTTTATGCATGTAAAGGGTCTGCAGAGGGAATTTCTCTCCCACATACTCCCCCCTGCCTATAATGCCTCCATTGGACTCCTTTGTTTACTTCGCAACATAGTGACATCACTACGTAACACTTTAGTTCTATTAGCTAGCGCTCCAACACATTGTACGATATAGGTTAAGAGGCGGGAGATCTCTAAGGGGTTGACCAATCACAACAGAGCTGGACAGCCAACAAACCAGAGCAGACTCGGCTCTGGTTTCAGACAGAGAGTGAAAAGAGGGGCTGCAGCACAGGCAGTATGAGAAAAATAAAGACCTTTTTGGTAAATAAAGCATGTAATCATGTCACAGTAGAAGCACCGAATACAAAATTCCCCCTGAAAATGAGCATAATTGGTCGTTAGAGAAACTGCAGGCTTCTCATTGTCCGTCCCTCCTCTCAATCTGCAAATGATATCACAATGATTTGCAGCCCAGAATTTAATTTGTTTGTTTGCTTGTTTCACTGCTCACCTGAGTCTTGATAATCTCTCCTCTCCGCCTGTGATCTGGCGGCGGCGAAGGCTTTCATCTAGCCTAATTGCTTTTGATGACCTGTAGGGAATTTCAGGAGGTAGCTGCTGCGGGGCCTGCCAGGCGTAAACGACGATGGGGTTAAACCGCTCTGTGTGGGATTAATGAAGGGTTAAAGCAGCAGATAACACAAGAGGGCATAAGGTCTGGCCAGCATGTGAGGCTGCATATCCCAACTGCTCCTCTGCTGTTCCTCTTCCCTCTTCCGTTTGCTGCCAAGACTCCAGGCGAGGCAACGGAGAGGAGTTGATGGCAACTGCAGGGTACACTGTAGAGCATTATTATGGTTGTCAACATGTGGGATGCATTTTGCTCACTTGTCTTTGCCTGTGGGGCTGTCTCCAATTTGTTTGGTGGAAGTTGTGTGCATGTGTGGGGTAGCATCTGTGCATGCTGCGTGCGCACAAGTGGACGTCATCAAGGCGGCCGTTCCCTATTTTCCGTGTGGCTTCATCATGAGCGTACGGGGACTCTGGTTTCTGATGGTCTTCCACTTGAGCACAGTTGGCCTGGTGCCCGTAATAACCCCTGTGACCTTCTTGTTATTCTCCCTCCCTACCTTCTCTGCATTGTCTTGCAACACCTGAGATCTCCAGGCGCATCGTCCTTGCCAGGTGTGTCCCTCATACCAGCTGAGACACACATGCTTAAACAAACACATAGCGAGCCCTGAGAGTGTGTGCATTCTACATAGATGCAAATATATACAAGCAGTGGAGGATTCCTTTTCCAGGCGTGCGTTTCATGTTGTTTTCTGGCCTTTTATTTCATATTTGAACAAGCAGAACGTTTGAAGAATCATCCCGTCACTGCACTCACTATTCTCTTTTTTCTTTCTCAGGAGACTGTGATGATATTTGTGTCATCCCTCTTCCATCTCTAAGTCAAATATCACTGTCTCCGCATCGGAAACACACATGCTTAGTGCTGCTGAAGGTTATGTAGGTGTGTGTGCTTTCTGGAAAATGTCAAAATTCAGTTAGTTTTTTCAGTTTTACGCAGTTTTCCTGCTTCTGCTTTGATATTCAAGTCAGGGTAAGGCAGCAGGGGCTTGCATAGCAAAATACCAGTCTGCCTGTCCGTCTATATATATGCGTGATTGTCCAGCATGCCTGTCAGACGCTCTGCTTTGCCATTTTTCCCTCTCTGTTATTCTCCTAGTTGACTTTTGCCACATGTGTCTAAAGCAATCACTCCCCCCCTCAGGCTTATTCTGTTTTTCTCCCCCTGCGCCTGATTTCTCTCATGGCATGTGTGTGTTTGTGTGTGTGTGTGTGCTCACATGTTGTTTGTGCCTGTCCGTACACATGTGTTCTGAGGGTATGTGTGTCTTCATGTTTGCAAGTCAATCTCGGTGTTTGTGTTTGGCTGCCGCGTGCCAACCTGTCAGTCAAACACCTCTTAGCAGAGTATAGTTATCTGTATAGACAAGGTCAAGGTGATTTGGGACACACACAAGCATGTAGAGCTACAAAGCCTTTAATGCAGTATAGTGCTCTTTTTCACTTTCTCTGAAGGGGAAAGCTTTAAAGGAAATGTAACATGTGTGTTTCAATCAGCCAGGCAGTGAGCCAGGCAGTACAATTATTACCTACATTTTCTGTTTAAAACATCCATTACAGTTTTATAGACTGACTTCATATTTTAACCTTGATTTACTTATTTACCTTAGGGCACTCAGTTTTTTCTGTGCAATAACACATTACTGCAGATGCTTTGCGAACACTCATTTGAGTTTTTACCTACAGTTCATGTGGCTAAACTAACATTACATTAACTTACTGACTAGTACTTTGTGGCAACACATTATTAAACATGTCCTATTTTCCAGAGATGATGGGCCGAGTGTTCAGGCCCTTATTACAACCAAATATGTCATTTGTTCAAGTGCTTAATACGTCCTATAATTACATTTTAAAGTTTTCGCCCTCTAGTGCTCCTGTTGAATGCTAACGTTACAGATGGTCGTTTATTCACAAATAACCCTCTCTGTAAAATCTTAAATTGTAGGATAGTTTGGCCATTAAAACGCTTTTTGATTAGATTTCTAGCGAGAAGTGATATTGTACTTTTAGAATTCACGTCCAGTCGATATGTAGGATCTATAGTTTGATAGATATTACGAAGATGATTTGAGGTATGCGGCTGCCTCCATGTAAAGTTACGGGTTGAAAACAGTATTTCCGGTCTCGAGGTTTTCAAAATAAAACCAATGATCAAATTATTTAACAGTGATATGATATCAGTTTATCCTTGTTCATTATACGACATTTATTGGTTTAAATTGTGTACAATGCTTTTGTGTTTTTCCCATAGGTTTTTCTCTTTCGATTCTGAGAGACACCTTTCTTTTTTCAGAGGTTTTGATAGGCTAAAACATCGATTGTTTTAGCCGCAATGCATGTTGGGAGATGGTGTTTATGGGATATGAAATCATAAAAACATTTTTTTAAAATAAAATAATACTTTATTCCGAGTGTTCTTGCTTTTCTCTTTGGAAGTCATCACATAACGGCATTGTAATACACGGTTCGGCTGCATTAAATATTACATACCTGCCGTAGATATTTATTTATAGAGCCCTGATCAGAAGACAAACACAACAAAGACTATATCTTCACTTCTAAAAGGGGTAAATTAATAATCTTTTCTCTCAAAGCAAGGTTACATCTGTGAGTTGGATGTAGAAGTGTCAGAATCAATATAGATGTTTTTATTTTAAAGTAAATTCAGATGGAACATAGTAAAAACATGTAAATTCTAATGTCCGCCTAAAAAAAACCCATTACTTATAGTGAAAACCACCCTTGAATGATGGGTTAGTAGATTAAAAGCTTTAGGAATCCAAACTATAACATATAATAAGTACCCTGTATCAAGATTGATACAAAACAAGTTAAATTTGACCTTTTTACAGAGGTTTAGAAAAATAAAGTCCAGGCGGACTCACCTCTGGGTAATTTGGGAACCATCAGTTCCATTTGAACTTTTTCACTGTAAAAATAATTGTATTACTTTGAATTATCACTATAGGTATTCATTCCATCCAAATACAACTGTTGTGAAAAAAAAAAAATAATAATAAAACCTCGGCATCACGGACCCGAAATCGCGTCATTTGCAGGAAACAACGTCTAAGGAACCTTAATATTTAATAAACTATGAATATTTTATATCCATATAACGGGAAAAAACTAATTTAACTGATCTTTTTCATTTATTTTTTCAAAAAAACCACACAATGCTAACAGTGAGCCTCTGAATTAGCCCCGAGCGAAAAATGCTAACCTATTACTGCACCGAAAATCACTCTTAGCTCCCTTATTACTTATCCTAGCTCCACATCCAACACATTGTTTATGATCGTAAAGACACAGAATCTAACGGTGCCCACCTCAACACTGAAAGATACAAACTCGCGAGGTTATCAACAAAAACGTACATCAAAACAAGTGGCACTAGGTACTAACATGCGCTAGGCTAATGGCTTACCTTCCTCTTTGTCTGGTCTAAACTGGTCTTCAATGGCATTAAAACGATAAAAAACGATAATGTAGTTAATCCATAGGTTAATATCCAATGGGGCTGTGTCCCATTTGAAATGTTCTGATAATCTATAAGCAATAAAAATGCAATTCCGTTATCTGCTGTCCGCTCTGTGCTCCGTGTGCTCTGGGTCCCGGCAATTCCTGCTTCCTTCCGTAGTAAACAATAAGTAAAGTCTGCTGCGTAATGTACTTACGCTGGCTGGCATTCTTTATACTTTACGCAGGACCATATCTCTGGAACCCATTGGTCGATTTGGGTGATTTACACCTTTTTCTTAACCATTACATCCAATAGAATCGATGGGCAGTTCCCAAATCCATGTAAACATTACCATTGCGGACGTAATAAAGAAGCAAACGAAGCATATCTGAAATTACAAGCCTGGACGGCAAAACTTTATACCCAGTATATTGCCATACATATGATGATAAGACATTGGATTAACCTTGAGCGGCGTTTTTATTCCGTTGAACACAACTTTTGATCACAAATCAAAAAAGGTAAGACGTAATTATTGTAATATTTTTGAAACCGGATGTTGTTTACTTTCTCTTTTCTGGCTGATAGCTCCAGGAATTCAGGGTCGTACAGTGATGACATTACATGTGTGGAATCTGTGGAGTCTCAGCTTTAATCGGATATCTTGTTTGTGCAGTTACGATAAGTAATAAGGGCATTTCTACCGTGGGTGCTGTGCAAAGGTCCGTTAGCATTAGTTAGCATTTTTTCGCTCCATGCTAATTTAAAGACTTGGTATTACTCTTGTGTTTCTTTTAGCTAAAAATGGTTCACATTGTCAGTTAGCTGAGTTAAACCGTTAAAAGGGTATGGAACATTAATAGTTTCATAAATGTTAAGAAGACCTGAAACATAGTCTCGTAAAAAAACGGTGGGAGGGGTACACTGGGGGGACCCTCGGGCTTAAGAGGTTAAAAAACATCTTCCATTTCTTTCACACAATACGTCCCCTTGCAGTATCAACACTAATTTGGATGAATTTTATATTTGATCCAATTGGTAGATAGAATTGGTAGACACGTCCAATTCCAGTTTTGGAAAGTCTGCCGTAGTTCCATTCTGTCACTACCCGATCTGCAGTGCGCATGTGCGAGATGGTCCGCCATATTGGACAACTGCTGTGTGCCATACATTTTTGCATACATTCACAGTAAATATTTATTCAGTATGATAGCTGTCTAACAAAAGTGAAATTCATTTCTCACTTATTCTGACAATGTACTTAACCCCAAATAAAATAACCCAATAAAAAGAGTTGTTAAATAATAGTGAAGTCACATTGTAATAACAATAACTCATCCCTCTCGAGTTTTCTTTTTGAGCTTTGCCAAAAGCCACTGTGTCAAGTGTCCTTCTTGGGTTGCCGTACGGAGTTGTCCAATATGGCGGACCATCTCGCACATGCCATGGATGTATAATAAGAACTGGATACAGCGTGGGAGGCGGGGCCTCATTCATTCCTATGAGAGTTGCTCATTGGCGCATGATGATAAAATGGCCCAACTTTTGAGAGAGTGAAACGTCACAGATTACCCGGCATGCCTGATAAGTACCCGTATGTGCGCTCATAGCGCATGTGCAACTTTAACCAAAATGCTCGTTCACATCAAGCACGTACATTTGCGTACACGTAACAGCACCGCACGTTCATGACAGCATGGTAATGATTTGTTATTATGATGGATTTGATATTAACGAGGCGGCAGTTAGCAGCTAGCGGCTAGCTAGTAATTATGCTAATGTGACATCAATCGTTATGTACATATATTACGCTGTAACAGGATCGAGTGATATCCAAGCAACAGAGCTTCATTTAACATGAAAGAATGATTGCAGTGTGTATATATATATACTTATAATAATAAGTAATATTCATCCATCCATCCATCTTCTTCCGCTTATCCGTGGTCGGGTCGCGGGGGTAGCAGTTCCAGCAGAGAGCCCCAAACTTCCTTTTCCCTGGCGACATCAACCAGCTCTGACTGGGGGATCCCAAGGCGCTCCCAGGCCAGCGAAGAGATATAATCCCTCCACCTGGTCCTAGGTCTACCCCTTGGTCTCTTCCCAGCTGGACGTGCCTGGAACACCTCCCTAGGGAGGCGCCCAGGTGGCATCCTAACTAGGTGCCCGAACCACCTCAACTGGCTCCTTTCGACGCGAAGGAGGAGCGGCTCAACTCCGAGTCCCTCCCGGATGACCGAACTTCTCACCTTATCCCTAAGGGAGACACCAGCCACCCTGCGGAGAAAACCCATCTCGGCCGCTTGTATCCGCGATCTCGTTCTTTCGGTCATGACCCATCCTTCATGACCATAGGTGAGGGTAGGAACGAAAATGGCCCGGTAGACAGAGAGCTTTGCCTTCTGGCTCAGCTCCCTTTTCGTCACAACGGTGCGGTAAAGCGACTGCAGTACCGCTCCCGCTGCTCCGATTCTCCGGCCCATCTCACGCTCCATTGTTCCCTCACTCGAGAACAAAACCCCGAGATACTTGAACTCCTTCACTTGGGGTAAGGACTCATTCCCTACTTGGAGTGGACAGTCCATCGGTTTCCTGCTGAGAACCATGGCCTCAGATTTGGAGGTGCTGATCCTCATCCCAGCCGCTTCACACTCGGTTGCGAACCGATCCAGTGAGTGCTGAAGGTCGCAGACCGATGAAGCCATCAGAACCACATCATCTGCAAAAAACAGTGGTGCAATCCTTAGCCCACCGAACCGCAGACCCCCCCCCCCATGACTACGCCTCGAAATCCGATCCATGTATATTACAAACAGGATTGGTGACAAAGCGCAGCCCTGGCGGAGGCCAACCCTCACCGGAAATGGGTCCGACTTACTGCCGAGGAGCCGGACACAGCTCTCGCTTTGGGAGTACAGAGATTGGATGGCCCTGAGTAGAGACCCCCTCACCCCATACTCCCGCAGCACCTCCCACAGTAACTCCCTGGGAACCCGGTCATACGCCTTCTCCAAGTCCACAAAACACATGTAGACCGGATAAGCGTACTCCCAAGCCCCCTCCAGGATCCTTGCGAGAGTAAAAAGCTGATCCGTCGTTCCACGACCAGGACGGAATCCGCATTGTTCCTCCTCAATCTGAGGTTCGACAATCGGCCTGACCCTCCTTTCGAGTACCTTAGAGTAAACTTTGTATAAGTAATATTAACTTTATTTAATACAACATTTACGGTACAAGATTTAATCATACAGCCCATGTAGTATGATAATGAATTACAGCAAACATGTTTAATATATCCATTATTACAGCTCCGTGGGCTGGCAGTAAGACGATATGGGTCCGTTCTTATTGTGCATCCATGGGTAAAGATAAACGCAACTCACATTGGTTTCTCAAACAGCATCTCTGTAAACAATGTATTCACTGAATTTCACTCTCTGCCTTTAACGGCTCGTTGTAGCTCCAATAGCTCCAGCCCCCACCCTCCCTGTGAGCACAGTGTGCTCTGATTGGTCGGGACACGTAACATGAAAGTGCTGGGCGGCGCGGTCCCGTGGGTTAGATGCGCGTTCATAATGCAGAAGGAAATAGCTCTCAGAATAACGTTATTAGCACATTATTACAACTTGAGGAACTAATGTTTTTAATAAGGGCTATACAAGTGTTCATACTGGGTAGTTTATTTAGTTTAAAAAAAATTATCCAACGATTTACAGACCACTCTTTCCCCATGTAAGTCAATGGGAAAGAGTGTTTCTGGTAACCAAACGGAAGTGTAGTACTGCCGTTTGGCCAGCACGAATATTTTCATCTGAGTCCGGCGCACTTCCTGGGGGCTTGGCACATGCGCACTGCAGATCGGGCAGAGCTGCAGATCGGGTAGTGACTGTCACTACCCGATCCGTCGCCCTGCCCGATCGGTACTGCACAAGTGCGAGATGGTCCGCCATATTGGACAACTCCGGACGGCAACCCAAGATGGACACTTGACACAGTGGCTTTTGGCAAAGCTCAAAAGGAAAACTCGAGAGGGATGAGTTATTGTTATTACAACGTGACTTCACTATTATTTAACAACTCTTTGTATTGGGTTCTTTTATTTGGGGTTAAGTACATTGTCAGAATAAGTGAGAAATGGATTTAACTTCTGTTAGACAGCTATCATACTGAATAAATATTTACTGTGAATGTATGCAAAATGTATGGCATATGGCTGTCTAACAGAAGTTACATTAACTTCTCACTTATTCTGACTGACTGTATATATAAAGGTAGTGACCATAGACTGTATATATAAATGGACGTAGTGTCCGTGACGTCACCCATAGGATTCTGCAGAGTTGCCGAGAAGCCCTTAGTAGGTGGAGTCAGCCACGAACGGCTCGACTGTGACGTCAGAGTCTAATCCCGCCTGCTCCAAATAAGGGCAAAGAGGCGGAGCCGAGGCGGGACCTGCTGCCTCCGAACTGGAAGTAAACAGAGCTAGCTCAGGCTAAGAAGCTAAGCTAACATGAAAATTGAAATACATGCATACCAAGTTACTGCTAACAGTGTAGTTCCCCTATATAAACGTTACATTCATAATCAAATGAGACAATCTGCAAGAGAATTAGCTATATTTTGTTATTCTTAATGCTTGTCATTCACACATTGAGAAAAGACGGACTCCACCGCCCGGACCTAACGGAGCCGCAGTGGGCTAGCTCCGGGACGCCGGCTGGAGCTAGCCCCCTGCGGCTCCGTTAGCTCCGGCGGTCACCACTGGGATAATTGGGTCCCCTTTTAACATTTGCTCCTGTTTAGCATTATGGGCGTCATAGCCATAGACTATAAAAGTCTTACCCAAGGCTGAATCATAAACTAAAATGTATATGTATGTATAAAGGGTTACGTCCTTACAGGGGCGGATCTAGACACATATTCATGGGGTGGTAAGAGAGTGGCAGGAGAATTTCAGAAGTATATGCTGATTTAATCGCAGTCATATCAACAATGTTAACTTGGAAAGCCACAATATTGATATTTTAACTCAATAACATAAGGTGACATTATTGTGGCACATCAGTAAAGCCTTAAATATAAATATATAAGGTGGCAGACATAATTTAATGATTTTTAACTGAACAATAACAGAATGAGTTTGTTTCACTCTTAGACCAGCAGGGGTACCAAATCTATGCAGACTGCTGCAATAAGTACATTAATGAACTGTCTCATCGATGTTTGTCTGTATGAATATGATAATATTATTCCTATCAGCTGTCAATCACTGTTATGATTCACATATTCAGTGTTATTATTAAATAAACTATATTTTTTGGAGGAGTTAATGATGAATGTTCCTCAAGATGCTTGATCACCCTCCTTCAAATTTGAAAGACAAGTAATTACTATCATAAATCAAAAGAACAGTTCAGCGTTCTCGTTAATATAAATCCAGTACCATGCTGTCATGAACGCGCGGTGCTGTTACGTGTACGCAAATTCATGTGCTTAATGTGAACGAGCTTTTTGGGCGGCGTGGTTAAAGTTGCGCATGCTCTATGAGTGCACATACTTCTCAGGCATGCCGGGTAATCTGTGACGTTTCGCTCTCTCAAAAGTTGGGCCATTTTGTCATCATGCGCTAATGAGCAACTCTCATAGGAATGAATGAGGCCCCGCCTCCCACGCTGTATCCAGTTCTTATAGAGAACCGCAGTGACGCGTCCTAAACCCCGGATGTAAACTCCTTCCGGTTCCTTCGTCAAAAACGCAATGCAATTTCTCCATAGGATTTTGGAAAATAGCTCGAAATAAGGTCTGTGGTTGAGACACATTTAAGAGACAGATCACGTTTTGTTCAGCCGGATAATCTCCACATGTCTCTCCTACTTTTATAATTTTTGAATCATAAATCTAGTCGCCAAAAGCGAAATGCTAACGTTATGCTATAAACGAACTACAAGCCAGTACAGCAGCAGGGTCGCACGACTTCAACGTCACGCCAACTTAAGATCGTTTCAACTGACTTGCACTGAAACTGCACTTTGAACACTTTAAATATATTAACATTTTAAACTGTATACCCTGTTTATCTAGGCCCTTTTTGTTTTGTTTTATGTATACATGTCACACTGTGGGAAACGATATTTCTGGATGTATAACACATGTAGAATACAATAAAGCTGACTTTGACTTCCTGCATATTTTAACAAAGCTTTTCATTTTACCCACACTGAATTTAACTAGAAGTCATGGCTGTGTCAATTACCAGTCTGATATCGTTTTACAAAGATGACAAGAAGAGTGTAGATAGAGGAGAGAACCACAACAAGTCAGGACACGTAAAACAGTGCAGCCTAGATGAAGGTGTGCTTACCGGTGTTGTCAGGGCTAGCATGACGGACAAGGTTTATAGAGTGTCGGTGAGTAGTGATAGCAAGAGTACCGTTAACCTAGAGTTAATTTATTCACATTAATTCCCATCAACAAATCCATTTTATGTGTCACATGAAATCTTTATTAGGCAAGGCAAGTTTATTTATATAGCACTTTTCAACACAAGGCAATTTAAAGTGCTTTACAAAAAATGAAAGACATTAAGAAAATGGCATTTAAAATCAGTCATTAAAAAGAAAAGCTAATCAAATAAACATTAAAAGAAAAAATACATGGATAAAAGTTACAGTGCCGTCTAAGATGTGAATAGTTCAATTAAAAGCAGCGACAAAAAGAAAAGTCTTCAGTCTGGATTTAAAAGTAGTCAGAGTTGCAGCGGACCGGCAGGTTTCTGGGAGTTTGTTCCAGATGTTTGGAGCATAATAACTGAACGCTGCTTCTCCATGTTTAGTTCTGACTCTGGGGACAGAAAGCTGACCAGTCCCTGAAGACCTGAGAGATCTGGATGGTTCATAATTTAGCAGGAGGTCAGAAATGTATTTTGGGCCTAAACCATTCAAAGCTTTATAAACCAGCAGCAGTATTTTGAAATCTATTCTTTGACACACAGGAAGCCAGTGTAAAGACTTCAGAACAGGAGTGATGTGATCCACTTTCTTAGTGTTAGTGAGGACTCGAGCAGCAGCGTTCTGAATCAGCTGCAGCTTTCTAATAGATTTTTTAGTGAGACCTGTGAAGACACCATTGCAGTAGTCCAGTCTACTGAATATAAAAGCATGGACAAGTTTTTCCAAATCCTGCTGTGACATTAGTCTTTTAATCCTTGATATGTTCTTTAGGTGATAGTAGGCTGATTTAGTAACTGTTTTAATGTGACTGTTGAAACTCAGGTCAGAGTCCATGACTACACATAGATTTCTGGCTTTATCTGTTGTTTTGAACATTGCAGACTGAAGCTCAGCGCTAACTTTTATACGTTCTGCCTTGGCTCCAAAAACCATTATCTCAGTTTTATCTTTGTTTAATTGGAGAAAGTTCTGACACATCCAGTCATTGATTTGTTCAATGCACTTACTCAGTGTTTGAATTGGAGCATAGTCTCCTGGTGAAATTTTTACGTAAATGTGTGTGTCATCCTCATAGCTATGGTAACTTATTTTGTTGTTCTTCATTATCTGAGCCAGTGGTAGCATGTAGATGTTAAAGAGAAGAGGCCCCAAGATTACAAATATTACACACCAGAAAACACAGACATATCCATGAAATAAACATACAGTAGGCTATAAACCATTAAAGGGATAATTGGGAAGGCATTACAAATGTAAATATATTTTAAATAATAAAACAATCCCACCACCACAGGTATCTACAGGAGAAGAGGGAATTCTCTCTACAAAATGTGAATGCCCATGTGGAGATTGGAAATGCAGTCATGCGGCTGCATTAGCCATCTTTGCCATCCACAGTTTCAGCTGCACTGACTCCCCCTGTCAGTGGAAGAAGCCAAAGGCAGCTCAACGTACACATTCAGTGGATGAGCTATTTCCTCCAACCAATAACTCATTCAACCCGCTGACAAGAGAGCCCACCTCCGAAGATCGTGACTGGCTGAGGGACAGACTCAGGGGCAGGTTCTCAGGAATTTCTTGGCTTCTCTCCCCCGAGCCAGAAGAGGAACACTACAGCTTGGAAACACTTACTTACTTAATTCTCAAATCTGTTGGGCATCAGGGACCTGAGGCAATTGTGGCAAGCATGGCATTGTCTGAGGAGCAACAGAGGGCTACCACTGGTCAGCGAACCAACCTGGCATTTGTTCAGGAAAGGAAGGTTGACTGCAGGCCCTCGATGGTCTGTACAGTGAGGGACTATGAATGAATGTGAGGGCGTCAGGGCATTCACCACTGCAACCCAGATGCAGGTCCATGAGTCAGGTTTGTGGCTCTCCCAATCAGGATTGTTGGGGGCATCTCCAGATGGTCTGGTAGGGTCTTCCGCTGTGCTGGAGGTAAAGTGTCCCTACGGAGCCAGGGAAATGACAATTAGTGAAGCATTGCAAATCAAGGGCTTTTGTGTCAGTAAGGAGGGAGAAACATTCAGCCTGCGTGAGGAACATCCTTACTGGCACCAAGTGCAAGGTCAGCTTCACCTCACTGCAAGAAAGAAGAAGAAATTAAAAAATTGTGAATCGCTTTTAATTTACATTTACTCGCATTTGCAATGTTGTGGTTGTTAGAGTCAGTGTTAGGCTTCCTGTCAGCTCGTCTGTTGGGCAGATATAAAATATTAGTTTCATGGAAGTCACACCGTCACATATAAGAGCATTAAGACATACAGTACATAGGCTAAAACAAAACATCTAAAGATATAACCTTGCACTTTGTCTCGTGAACATTTTCACTATTTTGACATTTTTATAGATGAAAATGGAACTAAAGAAATAAATGGTAGATTAATCCATATTGAAAATAGGTGTCAGCTGCTACACTAATTATAATAGTTATATTTCTTAATTAATTAAGATAAGATATTACTGTATTGATCCCAATTTGGGAAATGTTTGTGTTGCAGCAGCATAACAAGAAAAACAAAATATAAGTTATTATATATACAAAAGTATGTGAGGGATGGAATATTAAATTGAATATAAATGTAAAATGTACATGTGATTTTACGTCCAAGAGAAGCTATGGAGCAGAGTTCTCTGCCAGCCAGAGGTGATTTGTTATTAGTTCAAGATGTCAAACTGATTTCCCTGACTACAATCTGTAGCTACATGGTGAAACGTTATGCTGCTTGGACTAATTAGACTTATCATATAAGCCACACAGGTTTTAATAGGATGTATTCATTATCTTTACTTATGTTGCGGTCTTTTCAGCAGCGCCATCTCTAAAACGGTGATACAGTCAGTACCCATCATTTACATTTCACCGTGACATGGACAAAAATGTAACGTCAGCTTACCTCATAGCACGAATCCAGACTCTCCTTTGGAAAACATTGGCCGGGAAACGATAGAACGAGCACGTTTCATGCAAAGACCTGTGGCTGCAACCCGGAGCAAAGCAACAAACCAGCTAACTAGTAGCACTAGCTTTAGCTAACGTTAGCTAACGATACGAACTGCCGAGTAAAATTGGAAAACACTGGTAATTAATTATTCTATAATTTATAAAACTACGGTGTTAAAAACGACAATTTCAAAAATACAGATTCTAATGGTCAGATATAGATATACAGATACTAGAGATAGGCAGGTACTTGCTTTCAAGCAGAACACAGGGGAAAACAAACTTAGAGGAGTGTTTACGTGTTCGGCGTAATGACGTACAACGGCCTCGACCATTTCTGTAGTCCTATTCAGCCACTCGGTAACAACCATCGTTTTTCAGACACGTAAACTCTTCAAAAATCACCAGTGGGGTCACTGCTGATGTATTTAATGTCGTAGAACAAAACGTGATTTATCTCTTAAATTTGTGTCAACCACAGACCTTATTTGGAGCTATTTTCCAAAACCCTATGGAGAAAATGCATTGCTTTTTGACGAAGGAACCGGAAGTGCTAAAAATGCTAACTTACTTCCGGGTTTTACGCCGCGTCACTGCGGTTCTCTAGTGACAAGTCCTAAAACCCGGATGTAAACTCCTTCCGGTTCCTTCGTCAAAAATGGAAGGCAAATTCTCCATAGGATTATGGAAAATAGCTCGAAATAAGGTCTGTGTTTGACACACATTTAAGAGAGGGATCACGTTTTGTTCAGCCGGATAATCTCCACATGTCTCCCCTACTTTTATAATTTTTGAATCATAAATCTAGTCGCCAAAAGCGAAATGCTAACGTTATGCTATAAACGAACTACAAGCCAGTACAGCAGCAGGGTCCGCACGACTTCAACGTCATGCGAACTTAAGATCGTTTCAACTGACTTGCACTGAAACTGCACTTTGAACACTTTAAATATATTAACATTTTAAACTGTATACCCCGTTTATCTAGGCCCTTTTTGTTTTGTTTTATGTATACATGTCACACTGTGGGAAACGATATTTCTGGATGTATAACACATGTAGAATACAATAAAGCTGACTTTGACTTCCTGCATATTTTAACAAAGCTTTTCATTTTACCCACACTGAATTTAACTAGAAGTCATGGCTGTGTCAATTACCAGTCTGATATCGTTTTACAAAGATGACAAGAAGAGTGTAGATAGAGGAGAGAACCACAACAAGTCAGGACACGTAAAACAGTGCAGCCTAGATGAAGGTGTGCTTACCGGTGTTGTCAGGGCTAGCATGAGGGACAAGGTTTATAGAGTGTCGGTGAGTAGTGATAGCAAGAGTACCGTTAACCTAGAGTTAATTTATTCACATTAATTCCCATCAACAAATCCATTTTATGTGTCACATGAAATCTTTATTAGGCAAGGCAAGTTTATTTATATAGCACTTTTCAACACAAGGCAATTTAAAGTGCTTTACAAAAAATGAAAGACATTAAGAAAATGGCATTTAAAATCAGTCATTAAAAAGAAAAGCTAATCAAATAAACATTAAAAGAAAAAATACATGGATAAAAGTTACAGTGCAGTCTAAGATGTGAATAGTTCAATTAAAAGCAGCGACAAAAAGAAAAGTCTTCAGTCTGGATTTAAAAGTAGTCAGAGTTGCAGCGGACCGGCAGGTTTCTGGGAGTTTGTTCCAGATGTTTGGAGCATAATAACTGAACGCTGCTTCTCCATGTTTAGTTCTGACTCTGGGGACAGAAAGCTGACCAGTCCCTGAAGACCTGAGAGATCTGGATGGTTCATAATTTAGCAGGAGGTCAGAAATGTATTTTGGGCCTAAACCATTCAAAGCTTTATAAACCAGCAGCAGTATTTTGAAATCTATTCTTTGACACACAGGAAGCCAGTGTAAAGACTTCAGAACAGGAGTGATGTGATCCACTTTCTTAGTGTTAGTGAGGACTCGAGCAGCAGCGTTCTGAATCAGCTGCAGCTTTCTAATAGATTTTTTAGTGAGACCTGTGAAGACACCATTGCAGTAGTCCAGTCTACTGAAGATAAAAGCATGGACAAGTTTTTCCAAATCCTGCTGTGACATTAGTCTTTTAATCCTTGATATGTTCTTTAGGTGATAGTAGGCTGATTTAGTAACTGTTTTAATGTGACTGTTGAAACTCAGGTCAGAGTCCATGACTACACATAGATTTCTGGCTTTATCTGTTGTTTTGAACATTGCAGACTGAAGCTCAGCGCTAACTTTTATACGTTCTGCCTTGGCTCCAAAAACCATTATCTCAGTTTTATCTTTGTTTAATTGGAGAAAGTTCTGACACATCCAGTCATTGATTTGTTCAATGCACTTACTCAGTGTTTGAATTGGAGCATAGTCTCCTGGTGAAATTTTTACGTAAATGTGTGTGTCATCCTCATAGCTATGGTAACTTATTTTGTTGTTCTTCATTATCTGAGCCAGTGGTAGCATGTAGATGTTAAAGAGAAGAGGCCCCAAGATTACAAATATTACACACCAGAAAACACAGACATATCCATGAAATAAACATACAGTAGGCTATAAACCATTAAAGGGATAATTGGGAAGGCATTACAAATGTAAATATATTTTAAATAATAAAACAATCCCACCCACCACAGGTATCTACAGGAGAAGAGGGAATTCTCTCTACAAAATGTGAATGCCCATGTGGAGATTGGAAATGCAGTCATGCGGCTGCATTAGCCATCTTTGCCATCCACAGTTTCAGCTGCACTGACTCCCCCTGTCAGTGGAAGAAGCCAAAGGCAGCTCAACGTACACATTCAGTGGATGAGCTATTTCCTCCAACCAATAACTCATTCAACCCGCTGACAAGAGAGCCCACCTCCGAAGATCGTGACTGGCTGAGGGACAGACTCAGGGGCAGGTTCTCAGGAATTTCTTGGCTTCTCTCCCCCGAG
The DNA here is from genome assembly GCA_902827135.1 of Harpagifer antarcticus. NCBI lineage: Eukaryota > Metazoa > Chordata > Actinopteri > Perciformes > Harpagiferidae > Harpagifer > Harpagifer antarcticus. Next base: position 99,706 of record CADEHL010000370.1, read on the forward strand.
CCAGAAGAGGAACACTACAGCTTGGAAACACTTACTTACTTAATTCTCAAATCTGTTGGGCATCAGGGACCTGAGGCAATTGTGGCAAGCATGGCATTGTCTGAGGAGCAACAGAGGGCTACCACTGGTCAGCGAACCAACCTGGCATTTGTTCAGGAAAGGAAGGTTGACTGCAGGCCCTCGATGGTGTTTTGTCTGTACAGTGAGGGACTATGAATGAATGTGAGGGCGTCAGGGCATTCACCACTGCAACCCAGATGCAGGTCCATGAGTCAGGTTTGTGGCTCTCCCAATCAGGATTGTTGGGGGCATCTCCAGATGGTCTGGTAGGGTCTTCCGCTGTGCTGGAGGTAAAGTGTCCCTACGGAGCCAGGGAAATGACAATTAGTGAAGCATTGCAAATCAAGGGCTTTTGTGTCAGTAAGGAGGGAGAAACATTCAGCCTGCGTGAGGAACATCCTTACTGGCACCAAGTGCAAGGTCAGCTTCACCTCACTGCAAGAAAGAAGAAGAAATTAAAAAATTGTGAATCGCTTTTAATTTACATTTACTCGCATTTGCAATGTTGTGGTTGTTAGAGTCAGTGTTAGGCTTCCTGTCAGCTCGTCTGTTGGGCAGATATAAAATATTAGTTTCATGGAAGTCACACCGTCACATATAAGAGCATTAAGACATACAGTACATAGGCTAAAACAAAACATCTAAAGATATAACCTTGCACTTTGTCTCGTGAACATTTTCACTATTTTGACATTTTTATAGATGAAAATGGAACTAAAGAAATAAATGGTAGATTAATCCATATTGAAAATAGGTGTCAGCTGCTACACTAATTATAATAGTTATATTTCTTAATTAATTAAGATAAGATATTACTGTATTGATCCCAATTTGGGAAATGTTTGTGTTGCAGCAGCATAACAAGAAAAACAAAATATAAGTTATTATATATACAAAAGTATGTGAGGGATGGAATATTAAATTGAATATAAATGTAAAATGTACATGTGATTTTACGTCCAAGAGAAGCTATGGAGCAGAGTTCTCTGCCAGCCAGAGGTGATTTGTTATTAGTTCAAGATGTCAAACTGATTTCCCTGACTACAATCTGTAGCTACATGGTGAAACGTTATGCTGCTTGGACTAATTAGACTTATCATATAAGCCACACAGGTTTTTAATAGGATGTATTCATTATCTTTACTTATGTTGCGGTCTTTTCAGCAGCGCCATCTCTAAAACGGTGATACAGTCAGTACCCATCATTTACATTTCACCGTGACATGGACAAAAATGTAACGTCAGCTTACCTCATAGCACGAATCCAGACTCTCCTTTGGAAAACATTGGCCGGGAAACGATAGAACGAGCACGTTTCATGCAAAGACCTGTGGCTGCAACCCGGAGCAAAGCAACAAACCAGCTAACTAGTAGCACTAGCTTTAGCTAACGTTAGCTAACAATACGAACTGCCGAGTAAAATTGGAAAACACTGGTAATTAATTATTCTATAATTTATAAAACTACGGTGTTAAAAACGACAATTTCAAAAATACAGATTCTAATGGTCAGATATAGATATACAGATACTAGAGATAGGCAGGTACTTGCTTTCAAGCAGAACACAGGGGAAAACAAACTTAGAGGAGTGTTTACGTGTTCGGCGTAATGACGTACAACGGCCTCGACCATTTCTGTAGTCCTATTCAGCCACTCGGTAACAACCATCGTTTTTCAGACACGTAAACTCTTCAAAAATCACCAGTGGGGTCACTGCTGATGTATTTAATGTCGTAGAACAAAACGTGATTTATCTCTTAAATTTGTGTCAACCACAGACCTTATTTGGAGCTATTTTCCAAAACCCTATGGAGAAAATGCATTGCTTTTTGACGAAGGAACCGGAAGTGCTAAAAATGCTAACTTACTTCCGGGTTTTACGCCGGGTCACTGCGGTTCTCTAGTGACAAGTCCTAAAACCCGGATGTAAACTCCTTCCGGTTCCTTCGTCAAAAATGGAAGGCAAATTCTCCATAGGATTATGGAAAATAGCTCGAAATAAGGTCTGTGTTTGACACACATTTAAGAGAGGGATCACGTTTTGTTCAGCCGGATAATCTCCACATGTCTCCCCTACTTTTATAATTTTTGAATCATAAATCTAGTCGCCAAAAGCGAAATGCTAACGTTATGCTATAAACGAACTACAAGCCAGTACAGCAGCAGGGTCCGCACGACTTCAACGTCATGCGAACTTAAGATCGTTTCAACTGACTTGCACTGAAACTGCACTTTGAACACTTTAAATATATTAACATTTTAAACTGTATACCCCGTTTATCTAGGCCATTTTTGTTTTGTTTTATGTACACATGTCACACTGTGGGAAATGATATTTCTGGATGTGTAACACATGTAGATTTTTTTACAATAAAGCTGACTTTGACTTCCGCGTGCTTGCATATTTTAACAAAGCTTTTCATTTTAGCCACACTGAATTTAACTAGAAGTCATGGCTGTGTCAATTACCAGTCTGATATCGTTTTACTAAGATGACAAGAAGAGTGTAGATAGATGAGAGAACCACTACAAGTCAGGACACGTAAAACAGTGCAGCCTAGATGAAGGTGTGCTTACCGGTGTTGTCAGTGTTTTGTTTGTTGGTCTATTAATGAACTGACTCGTGCTCCATGCTAAAGTGTTAGCCAAGTTTTATCAAGAGCTCTCGTTCGGCCCCTTACCGTACATGTGGATTTAAACATAGGTCACAACTATGTGGCGACACCTTGTGGTAGGAGTGTGTATCTATCTAATCAACACATCCCCCTTTCTTTGAGGTAATATAAACAAATAGTGCAACATCAATTTTAACCAAACATTTTGATTTCTCTGCCATAACAAATGGTCTAAATGTACTCAGAATGCTAACTAGCACAAACTTGGAAATTTTCTAATCATTTACACAATTTTAACATCCATTAAACCAGTCTCTCAATTACAGATTCAGTCTATCTGGTTTTCTGATTTCCCTTGTAGATCTTCTGACCACATGTTCACTTGGAGTGTTAGTATCACAGTCTGTCTGTGGTGAAGGTGTGAACTCAGACTCGTATTTGAGGTCACATGCTTAAAGTCATACTGTTCTGCAAATTCTTGCCACTCTCTGCTGTTGAAACACGGTCCGTTGTCACTCACTACTGTGTTAGGTATGCCATGTCTGGCAAAAAATGATTTTGAATGTGTTATGACACATGTTGATGAGTTTGATAGTAGTGCCATTTCAGGAAAGTTTGAGTAATAGTCAATGACTACTAAATAGTCTTTACCTTTGAGATGAAACAAATCCATTCCAACTTTATCCCATGGTGCTGTTGGCATATCAGTCACTATCATGGGTTCTTTAGTCTGTTTGTTTCTGTGTGTCTGGCATGTGTCACACGTACCAATCAGTCTCTCCATGTCTTTATTTACTCCAGGCCAGAAAACACTGTCTCTCGCCCGTCTTTTGCATTTTTCAACACCCAGATGGCCTTCATGTATTCTTTGTAGTACTTCCTGTCTCAATGCGCGTGAAATGACAATCCTGTGTTGTTTCAGTAATAGTCCATCAACGACACTCAGTTCATCTCTGATGTGGTAGAAGAGCGGACAGGAACCTACAGGCCATCCATTTTGCATATTTGCAATGACACACTGTAGCTCTGTGTCTTTTGCTGTTTCTTCAGCTATCTGTCTGGACTTTGTGTCTGATACAGGAAGAGCAGCAGACATCATGTTCACATGACTTTTCACATCCTCTTCAGTTGTACTCACATAATCCACTGTAGGTGCTCGTGAGAGAGCGTCAGCAAGTATCAGGTGCTTTCCAGGTGTGTAGATCAGCTCAAAGTCATATCTCTGCATCTTCATCATGAGACGCTGTATCCTTGGTGTCATTTCACTTAAATTATTTTTAATGATGGATACAAGTGGACGATGATCTGTCTCTACTGTGAATGAAGGTAGGAACTTCTCTAAGCCATAAACCAGTCCCAGACATTCTTTTTCTATTTGAGCATATCTGCACTCAGTCTGTGTCATTGACCTGGATGCATAGGCCACTGGTTTCCAATGCTCGCCTTCAACTTGTAGGAGCACTACGCCTATTCCATCCTTTGAAGCATCTGTTGAAACTTTAATCTTCTTTGTTGGGTCAAAGAATGTCAATACAGGTGCAGTTGTGAGTGTCTGTCTGAGTGTTTTCCACTCTTGCTCATGTTTAACTGTCCATTTAAACTAATTTTCTTTGTGCAGGAGCTCACGGATGCAAGATGTCTTTGCAGATAGGTTTGGATTACATTTACCTATGAAGTTGACCATCCCTATAATGCGAAGTACCCCTGTCTTGTCTGTGGGCCTTGGCATATCCTGTATGGCTCTGATCTTTTCTTGGTCAGCTTGTACACCTTGTGCAGAGAGCTTGTCTCCGAGAAAGACAACTTCTTGAACTCCAAACTCGCATTTGCTCTTGTTAAGCTTGAGTCCATACTTGTGTATGCGCTCCAGCACCCTTTTTAGCCTCTCATTGTGTACTTGTAGTGTAGAGCCCCACACAATGATGTCATCAACATATGCTCGAACACCGTCCAGCCCCTCAATGATGTGCTCCATCGCTCTGTGAAATATTTTGGATGCTGAGATGATCCCAAAGGGCAGTCTGAGGAAGCAATATCTGCCGAATGGTGTATTAAAGGTGCAATATTTGGTGCTACTTTCATCCAGTTTCAGCTGCCAAAAGCCTTGAGACGCATCAAGCTTTGTGAAGAAGCTGGCACCTGCCATTTCACTTGTGATTTCCTCACGCTTGGGTATCTTATAATGTTCACGCTTGATGTTTTCATTAAGATATTTTGGGTCCATACACACTCTTAAATCACCACTTTTCTTCTTTACACAGACCATCGAGTTAACCCAGTCTGTTGGCTCCTCAACTTTTTTTATCACTCCGAGCATTGTCATTCTGTCGAGCTCTTTCTTTAAGCGATCTCTGAGTGGCGCTGGAACTCTTCTTGCATCATGCACAACTGGCTGTGCATTTTCTTTGAGCTGGATTTTGTATGTGATGGGCAACACACCAAAACCCTTAAACACATCTGCATACCTCTGTACTATACAATCAATTGAGTCATTTGGTGTACTCACAGTTGTGTTGATGCAATACACTCTCTTGACAAGTTCCAAATCTTCACATGCTTTATCACTCAGCAGTGAATCAAGTCCATCAGCGACAACAGAGAAAAGTAGGTGGTGCACTTTACCTTTTGAGGTTACCTTTAATATGCACACACCCAAACTGTTGATTTTCTTTCCATTATAATCTTTTAGTGCTTGTGTTCTTTTTTAAATGTGTGGCTTATCTTTCATTGCCTTGATGTCAGACAGGCTCATCAGGTTTGCTTTTGCACCAGTATCCAGTTTCATAGTTATTATTGTCCCGTTAATCATCAGTGGAGCTATCCATTTGTCTTCTCTGATTGCATTAACCTCTTTTTGCTCAGTTTCACAGTTCACCATGCCAACAAAACATTTCTCACTTAAATCATCGTCTTCCACTATGTTTACAGACTTTCCTTTCTTCCTCTCATTTCCTTTTGAAAAGCACTGCTTAGCAAAATGGTTCTGGCCCTGGCAATTAGAGCATTGCTTACCAAATGCCGGACACTGTCGTGGTTTGTGCTTCGAGCCGCAGCGCTTACAGCTGAATGTCCCTTCTTCCGACCGCTGTGTAGGCCGCGTCTGTGCGCGCCATTTGCCTTGGCTGGAGACCGCACCAACTGCTGCGCCATCACTCACGTTAGCCGCGCCCGCCATCTCGCTGAAAGTCCTGACGTGCATTTGGGACAGCTCGCTTGCATGGCAGATTTTTATAGTTGCTTCACATGTCAGCTCCGTTTCCCTTAGCAGCCTTTCTCTGACCTTTTTATCCTCCACGCCAAAAAACGATCTGGTCCCGTATCATGGAGTCCCTCAGCGTAGCAAAGTTGCATGACTGTGCTTTTAGCTTCAGGTCAGTCAGAAAGCTATCAAAAGGCTCATGCTGCTGCACACGTGAACGGAATACATATCTCTCGTATGTTTCGTTCTTTCTGGGAGAGCAGTGGGCATCACGTTTCTCGAGCACTTTATCCAGTTTGTCTTTATCAGCCTGCTCTTCATACACAAAAGTATTGTACACTTCTATCGCCTGTGGGCCTGCTATAGTTAGCAGTAGCGCTACCTTCCTAGCATCCAGCTTAGTTTCCAGTCCCATGGCCGTGATGTAAAGCTGGAACTGCTGCTTGAAGGTCCGCCAGTTGCTGTCGACATTTCCCGAAAGTTTTAGCGTCTCCGGTGGCTTTAATGAATCCATGTCGCTTGTCACAACACCTCACTTAAAGGTGACCTATCATGCTATATTTAAATGATATAGTGTATGACCATACCTATATAAGGTATATTTATACATTTTATTTTTCAAAATACCAAACAGATCATTTTTTAACCATGCCTCGTTTCGCTCATTTTCGCTTTATTCCAAACCTGCCTATGAAAATTCTGAGCAGCAGCTGACCACGCCCCCCTGCAGAAGAGCCGGCGAGAGTCACGTTACCATGCTTGCTGTGTTTACGAGTGTGGAATACACATGTCATCTCAGAGCAATGCATGTGTTCAAGCATATTATCAATTTGATCCAGAAACTGAAGCAGCGGAGGTTTTGGTGGAGGTGCAAACATCTCGGTTGCAGCAGGACGTTTCTGAATGGTTAGTTGACAAGCTGTTGTCCCTATTTATTTTTACTCTGTTTGTTACGATGCTTGCTACTTATTCCATTCATATTTTGGCTAATTAGCAAGAATGCAATGTGTACAGTTTGTAACTTAGAGTTTGGAACGCAAACACAGCGATACATATATATATTTATAAAGGGAGACATTCATATTTTCAGCATATATACAATGGCCTCATTGCATTTAATAGTTTACAGTCCTTTTCTTCCAACATCGTGCAACAACCGTTGGAAAGTTCAATAACTTAGGGTGATAAAAAGTATAACTCCAACACCTCAGTTGTCAGCAATGTGTGTTTCATGTGTTTTAAAAGCTCAGTTATTGACTTCTTTCTAAAGGGGTACATGTGCAACTTGCGCCACGATGCCTTCTGAACCGGAGCATGTGCTGCATGGAGATACCACACGTAACATTAGCTTCACTAAGTTGTCTGTTTAGAGAATACATTTTTCACATGTCATTCAATATATGTTTATCACAGTAGGTGTAAAGACGGATGCAGGAACTTGAGGACTCTAACCTGTGTGGTGGACCATCCTGGATTGTGTGCCTAAATGTGTTTGTCCCTGCAGAATGCATTGAATATTTACAGAGCTGAACACAGTTGGACTACAGTTGAGGCAAATAGAGCACTGAGTGGTTTGTTTTGACTGAAATTGTAAAACGAATGCTAATATTGTTCATGGAAATAAATACTGGTGTATATGGCTTTATGCAATCTTTCATTCTGTCATTGTACATGTACTATTATATACTACACAGCAATGGCATAACGCACCCATGTGTATGACAAAAAAAGTCCACACACAACCTTATGCTTTTGAAATCAGAATATTCTTTACCCATCCAAACATGAATAATCACGTCTTTAGAAAAGTGTCGGAATGTGGATCCATTTTTTTCAGATCCGTTGCAGCCCCTTTTTTAGAGATTTGGCGAAGGAGGAAAATAGAGAGGGTTGTGTTTTCTGACACTTGGTGAGTTCCCCGGAACACCGGGGACACATAATCATGTATAAAAGACGTACAAAGGTGCATTTTGCATGATAGGTGCCCTTTAATGTATTTTTATTTTACTTCATAATTTACTCCTGGTACCATGTTTTGTTTGTTGGTCTATTAATGAACTGACTCGTGCTCCATGCTAAAGTGTAATCAACACAGTCAGGGCTAGCATGAGGGACAAGGTTTATAGAGTGTCGGTGAGTAGTGATAGCAAGAGTACCGTTAACCTAGAGTTAATTTATTCACATTAATTCCCATCAACAAATCCATTTTATGTGTCACATGAAATCTTTATTAGGCAAGGCAAGGCAAGTTTATTTATATAGCACCTTTCAACACAAGGCAATTCAAAGTGCTTTACAAAAAATGAAAGACATTAAGAAAATGGCATTTAAAATCAGTCATTAAAAAGAAAAGCTAATAAAATAAACATTAAAAGAAAAAATACATGGATAAAAGTTACAGTACAGTTTAAGATGTGAATAGTTCAATTAAAAGCAGCGACAAAAAGAAAAGTCTTCAGTCTGGATTTAAAAGTAGTCAGAGTTGCAGCGGACCTGCAAGTTTCTGGGAGTTTGTTCCAGATATTTGGAGCATAATAACTGAACGCTGCTTTACCATGTTTAGTTCTGACTCTGGGGACAGAAAGCTGACCAGTCCCTGAAGACCTGAGAGATCTGGATGGTGCATAATTTAGCAGGAGGTCAGAAATGTATTTTGGGCCTAAACCATTCAAAGCTTTATAAACCAGCAGCAGTATTTTGAAATCTATTCTTTGACACACAGGAAGCCAGTGTAAAGACTTCAGAACAGGAGTGATGTGATCCACTTTCTTAGTGTTAGTGAGGACTCGAGCAGCAGCGTTCTGAATTAGCTGCAGCTTTCTAATAGATTTTTTAGTGAGACCTGTGAAGACACCATTGCAGTAATCGAGTCTACTGAAGATAAAAGCATGGACAAGTTTTTCCAAATCCTGCTGTGACATTAGTGTTTTAATCCTAGATATGTTCTTTAGGTGATAGTAGGCTGATTTGGTAACTGTTTTAATGTGACTGTTGAAACGCAGGTCACAGTCCATGACTACACATAGATTTCTGGCTTTATCTGTTGTTTTGAACATTGCAGACTGAAGCTCAGCGCTAACTTTTATACGTTCTGCCTTGGCTCCAAAAGCCATTACCTCAGTTTTATCTTTGTTTAATTGGAGAAAGTTCTGACACATCCAGTCATTGATTTGTTCAATGCACTTACTCAGTGTTTGAATTGGAGCATAGTCTCCTGGTGAAATGGTTACATAAATGTGTGTGTCATCCTCATAGCTATGGTAACTTATTTTGTTGTTCTTCATTATCTGAGCCAGTGGTAGCATGTAGACGTTAAAGAGAAGAGGCCCCAAGATTACAAATATTACACACCAGAAAACACAGAAATATCCATGAAATAAACGTACAGTAGGCTATAAACAATTAAAGGGATAATTGGGAAGGCATTACAAATGTAAATATATTTTAAATAATAAAACAATCCCACCACCACAGGTATCTACAGGAGAAGAGGGAATTCTCTCCACAAAATGTGAATGCCCATGTGGAGATTGGAAATGCAGTCAAGCGGCTGCATTAGCCATCTTTGCCATCCACAGTTTCAGCTGCACTGACACCCCCTGTCAGTGGAAGAAGCCAAAGGCAGCTAAACGTACACATTCAGTGGAGGAGCTATTTCCTCCAACCAATAACTCATTCAACCCGCTGACAAGAGAGCCCACCTCCGAAGATCGTGACTGGCTGAGGGACAGACTCAGGGGCAGGTTCTCAGGAATTTCTTGGCTTCCCTCCCCCGAGCCAGAAGAGGAACACTACAGCTTGGAAACACTTACTGTTCCTGAAATTCTCAAATCTGTTGGGCATCAGGGACGTGAGGCAATTGTGGCAAGCATGGCATTGTCTGAGGAGCAACAGAGGGCAATTCAGGTGGCTACCACTGGTCAGCGAACCAACCCAAACTGGCATTTGTTCAGGAAAGGAAGGTTGACTGCCAGCAACTTTGGAGCTGTCCTGAGGTCAAAGGGTGTGACTGCTTCCCTTAGTGCCAGGGTGCTAGGGCAACAACAGGCCCTTGATGGTGTTTTGTCTGTACAGTGGGGGACTATGAATGAATGTGAGGGCGTCAGGGTAGGGGTGGGCGATATGACGATATATATCGTCGTGACGATATTAGGTCTCCACGATATGCTTTTTCAGAGATATCGTATCTATCGTGATTTTAAATATATAAAAAAAATAAACTCATGTGAAAGACATGCTCTAAAGTTGTCTAGTCAGGATTCAGAGAGTATTGCACTTCATTTATTGTCTTGGTTGATTCTGTTGGCTTATATTTTATTTTATCAATAAGGTATTTAGTTTTTCCCTTCAGTTATGCTAAAGTCGTTTATTGCACTTCAAGTCTAAAGTTTACATTTTAATTGTTTGGCACTGACTTTTCCTCATTGATGTTTTATGTTTTACTTAGTTATGTTTTACCCTCCTTTTCATGTTTATTGATGTTCACTGCTAGTGCTACCTCAGAAAGTTCATTTTTATACTGAGAAACTGTGCCTTGAAGCCATATCAAAATGTTGAATTGTTCATTCAGGGATTCATTTCAGAAATAAAACCAGCTTGAAATGCAATTTTTGTCTGTTACTCCTTTTTGTTTTAGTTTATGTTACCTTGTAGGTGCTTGTACTGTTAAGTAACTTGAAAAATAACCATAATAACCGACATGAAAAAATATCGTGATATATATCGTCTATCGTGATACTGCTTGAAAAATATCGTGATAATATATTTTTCAATATCGCCCACCCCTACGTCAGGGCATTCACCACTGCAACCCAGATGCAGGTCCATGAGTCAGGTTTGTGGCTCTCCCAATCAGGAGTGTTGGGGGCATCTCCAGAGGGTCTGGTAGGGTCTTCCGCTGTGCTGGAGGTAAAGTGTCACTACGGAGCCAGGGAAATGACAATTAGTGAAGCATCAAGGGCTTCTGTGTCAGTAAGGAGGGAGAAACATTCAGCCTGTGTGAGGAACATCCTTACTGCCACCAAGTGCAAGGTCAGCTTCACCTCACTGCAAGAAAGAAGAAGAAATTAAAAAATTGTGAATCGTTTTTAATTTACATTTACTCTGTCAGCTCGTCTGTTGGGAAGATATAAAATTAGTTTCATGGAAGTCACACCGTCACATATAAGAGCATTAAGACATAGAGTACATAGGCTAAAACAAAACATCTAAAGATATAACCTTGCACTTTGTCTCGTGAACATTTTCACTATTTTAACATTTTTATAGATGAAAATTGAACTAAAGAAATAAATGGTAGATTAATCCATATTGAAAATAGGTCAGCTGCTACACTAATTATAATAGTTATATTTCTTAATTAATTAAGATAAGATATTACTGTATTGATCCCAATTTGGGAAATGTTTGTGTTGCAGCAGCATAACAAAATAAGAAAAACAAAATATAAGTTATTATTAGGGCTGTCATGTTAACGCGTTAATAAATTAATTAAAATAAATTAACGCCACTAATTATTTTAACGTGATTAACGCATGTGTATTTTCCTCGGCCGCCCCGTAGTTTAAGAGCGCATCGAGTTTAAAATACCATCTACAAGCTGATGCTGACAGCCCCGCTCCTGTCGCCCGCTTGTGGCAGACCACACTTCCACGCTCACCGGCAGGCACCGACTGGCTATCGGGAGGACCGGGAGGGTGTGTGTATGTGTGGCCCGAGCGACTGAGAGAGAGACCTTACGTGCATTATTGTTGTTAGCATCTGGTGCTAGCTAGCTGTGCTAACGGATATAAGGAGCTGTTTAAATGAAAACAGAGGAGCGACATTTCGCCACAACTGCGCCGAGCACTTGACTTTATGCAGGAAGCCAGACAGCGGGACATTGTATGAAAAGTCAGCACACTCAGCACGGATAGTGCGCAACATGATTGCAGCGTCCAGGCAGCTCCCGTTCGAGCATATGCCTTGAGTTGCACATAGCTCCAACGCGCGCGCGCGTGCGCGCACACACACACACACACACACACACACACACACACACACCATTTGTATTGTATTATTGAATGAGAGAGGTTCCAGATTGAATTGAGGCGAATATTTGTAATGTTCAGAGGTTGTTGTGTTTAATATTCATGAGAATATTTGTCATTGTTCAAATGATAATAAACATTAGCATAAAGCATATTTGTCCACTCATATGTTGGTAAGAGTATTAAAAACTTTAAAAAATATTCCTCTAAGGTACATTTAGAACAGATAAAAAATGTGCGATTAATTTGCGATTAATCGCGATTAACTATGGACAATCATGCGATTAATCGCGATTAAATATTTTAATCGACTGACAGCCCTAGTTATTATATATACAAAAGTATGTGAGGGATGGAATATTAAATTGAATATAAATGTACATGTGATTTTACATCCAAGAGAAGCTATGGAGCAGAGAGTTCTCTGCCAGCCAGAGGTGATTTGTTATTAGTTCAATATGTCAAACTGATTTCCCTGACTACAATCTTTAGTTACATGGTGAAACGTTATGCTGCTTGTACTAATTATATCATATAAGCCACACAGGTTTTAATAGGATGTATTCATTATCTTTACTTATGTTGCGGTCTTTTCAGCAGCGCCATCTCTAAAACGGCGATACAGTCACCACCCATCATTTACATTTCACCGTGACATGGACAAAAATGTAACGTCAGCTTACCTCATGCCACGAATCCAGACTCTCCTTTGGAAAACATTGGCCGGGAAACGATAGAACGAGCACGTTTCATGCAAAGACCTGTGGCTGCAACCCAAAGCAAAGCAACAAACCATTGCGTAGCTAACTAGTAGCGCTAGCTTTTGCTAACATTAGCTAACGAAACGAACTGCCGAGTAAAATTGGAAAACACTGGTAATTAATTATTCTATAATTTGTAAAACTACGGTGTTAAAAACGACAATTTCAAAAATACAGATTAATGGTCAGATATAGATATACAGATTAATGATTATATCATCTGATATTTGGGAAGAGTGTTACAGTAGAAATGGCAGAAAGTCTTGTTGCAATTTCCAGATATTGAAAGAGGCCCTGGAGTTTCTCTGGTAATTATCAATAGCAGCAGTTAAGTGAATACTGTTCAAACAATACCTGTGTTTGTGTTTTTGTATTGATTTCTCTGTTTTATCCTTTCATAAATGTGAGGACTAAACTTGCTTCAAACATTCCTGGGTGCCTGGGTGCCTGGGTGCTAAATAGGTTTTATTGCTCTGGGGGAGGGGAAGTTAAGCAGGCTGTGTGGATGACAGTTCTTCTGCTTAAGATCTCCAGTATGTCATGTGGCAGAGAAGTCTACTTATCTTGAATGGTATATGTGTGTTTAATTACTTTATATATGTGTGTTTAATTACTTTGTATTAGTAATAGCAGTGTGTAAACAAAAGCTGGAAATAGGAGAAATGTAAAGATTATCTGTGAATAAGCAAAGAGGGTAGAAGTTAAACATAATTAAAAAGCCTCTGGAATGTGTAGAAAGGTGGGGGAAGAAGGCCTGTGCAGGAAGGATGAGATAACGGACACCAGAGGTTTTATTGTCAGCTCAGAAACAAATTTATCACCTCTGCTGGCACGAGCTGATTTGCTAAGGGAAGATATCTTGTTTTAAATCTCCCAATGGGATGACCTGGGGTGAAGGAAAATTCAAGTCACCCCTCTTCTCTTGTTCTGGACTATATAAGTTAGTGTTACATTAAGTTCGCTCTCTCTTCTCTGGCTGTGAACGACCGAAGGATCTCAACGGCACGAGAACAAGAGCAGGAAGTACTTCCTTTAAATATATTGTATTGCATTCTATTATTACCTTGTTTAATTAAAACAGATTATTGTTTAACCTGGCATCTTGGTGTGTTTTTATGATTTCCCTCGTTGTTATGATTCTGCTCCTTTCGCCAAAAGACACACAGAGACAAGGTGGGTTCTAAAAACCCCCCTCCTTCTGCAACAAGATACTAAAGATAGGCAGGTACTAGGCTTGTTTGAGACGCGTTGCGGCTCGCCTCGAAAGTAGACGAGAATAGCCGATCGCAGCCGGGGGAGGTCTCAAAAAGCTCGCCTGAAGTCGGACAGCTCGGAGTCGGCTTCGGCTTCTTCTTCTTCTTCTTCTTCTTCTTCTTCTTCTTCTTCTTCTTCTCTCGGTTTTTTGGCGAATTGCCAACAACTGTAAGGTGCATACCGCCACCTCCGGAGTCGGCTTGACTCGGTTTGCACACGTGTTTAATCGTTCATTTTTTTATTTAACCTTTATTTAACCAGATAAAAGCATTGAGATAGAATCTCATTTGCAATGCTGACCTGGCCAAGAAGGCAGCAACGTTACACATAACACAAACATGTAAAATACAGAGAACATAACTAAGAAAACAAAAGACAAAAAAGCAGTCACTACATTGTGCACATTAGGACAGTAAGAAAGGTGCACTACTTATTACTGCAAGAGCAGCTAGTGGTAAGGACTTCAGACAACTTCAACTTAAAACATGCTATAGAGACAAGTGCCCTCAGTTTGAGGCGTGATTGAAGGTCATTCCAAGACCAAGGACCATAATAACAAAGACTCCTTTTCCCAGCCTCAGTCCGCACGGCAGGAACCTGGAACCGTATCCAGGCACTGGATCTGAGGTTGTAAGAGTCACAAACTGGAGCAAATCTGGCTCATATGTACAGTGGAAGCTTACCTAAAATGGCTTTATACATTAATAAAAACCAATGCTGCATTCTACGCATAGTAAGTGAGGACCATCCAGTTAGGCTATACAGTTTGCAATGATGAGTCCTATAGGGTGCATTTGATATATAACGCAGTGCAGCATGGTAGAGTGGGTCAAGTTTGGCCAACACAGTGGGAAAGGCACATCTATAAATGGTATCACCGTAGTCCAGCTGGGACAGGAATAAGCCAGAGACCAACCTTTTACGGGATGAAGTTGAAAAACAACTTTTAAGTCTGTAAAAGAAACCAAGAGTGAATTTCAATTTCTTAGTTAGAACTTCAATATGGTGTTTGAAGTTGAGATTACTGTCCAACCAAAAGCCAAGATATTTGTAGGTATCAACAAACTCAACAGAGACGCCATCAAGGGTGTCAATGGAGAGGCAAGAGGACACTGACTTGGGAGCAAAAAGCATTGCTTTGGTTTTCTTACTGTTCAAAAGCAGTTTGGAATCAAGAATTGCATGCTGCAGCGTGATAAAATCAGATTTTAAATTGGAAACGGCCATATCCAGAGAAGGAGCACATGAGTATACAATAGTGTCATCAGCATACATATGATAGGTAGAAAATTGCATCTGATTACAAATATTGTTTACATATAATAAAAAGAGCAAAGGCCCCAAAATAGAGCCCTGTGGAACTCCCTTCTCCAAGGTGACAGGGTCAGAGACAGTACTACCCAACCTGACGCATTGAGTACGGTCGGTTAGATAACTCTGAAACCAGCAAATGGCATTATGACCGAAACGAGACATCAACATAACATTAGACATAATGTGGTGATCTACAGTGTCAAATGCTTTGGCTCGGTCAATAAACAATGCAACACAAACAGATTTGTTATCCAAAGCAGCCTTAATATCATCTAAGACTTTCAGACGGGCAGTCACAGTACTGTGCTTTGATCTGAATCCAGATTGCATAGGGTTAAGGATGTTGTGTGAATTTAAAAAAAGTTTTAGTTGAGTAGAAACTAGGGACTCAAGTATCTTTGATAACACAGAAAGATTTGAGATAGGACGATAGTTATTTAACTCCGTGGGATCACCAGCTTTCAAGAGGGGCAATACCAGAGCTTGCTTCCACACAGCTGGCAGTGTGTGAGTGGACAGGAAGAGATTACAAATATCAGTTACTAGTTGTGCAATAATCTGAGCTGCAATTTTTAAAAAGAACGGGTCGAGGCCGCCAGGCCCGGCAGACTTTTTAGGATAAGATAAGATAAGATAAGATGAACCTTTATTAATCCCCGAGAGGAAATTCAGTTGTACAAAGCAGCAACAGGGTAAGCGTGAAAAAAAAAAACAGTACAGCAAAGATTCACACAGATCAATACAATCTAAAATAAATCAATTGATTGCAAACCCTGTAAGACTTCAGAGACCAAGAAAGAAGCTAAATCAAAAACAGGGGAGTTCATCTCTTGACTAGGGCTGTGAGTACGACCATTTAGAGCAGGGGTGGCCAACCATCCATCCATCCATCCATCTTCTTCCGCTTATCCGTGGTCGGGTCGCGGGGGTAGCAGTTCCAGCAGAGAGCCCCAAACTTCCTTTTCCCTGGCGACATCAACCAGCTCTGACTGGGGGATCCCAAGGCGCCCCCAGGCCAGCGAAGAGATATAATCCCTCCACCTGGTCCTAGGTCTACCCCTTGGTCTCTTCCCAGCTGGACGTGCCTGGAACACCTCCCTAGGGAGGCGCCCAGGTGGCATCCTAACTAGGTGCCCGAACCACCTCAACTGGCTCCTTTCGACGCGAAGGAGGAGCGGCTCAACTCCGAGTCCCTCCCGAATGACCGAACTTCTCACCTTATCCCTAAGGGAGACGCCAGCCACCCTGCGGAGAAAACCCATCTCGGCCGCTTGTATCCGCGATCTCGTTCTTTCGGTCATGACCCATCCTTCATGACCATAGGTGAGGGTAGGAACGAAAATGGCCCGGTAGACAGAGAGCTTTGCCTTCTGGCTCAGCTCCCTTTTCGTCACAACGGTGCGGTAAAGCGACTGCAGTACCGCTCCCGCTGCTCCGATTCTCCGGCCCATCTCACGCTCCATTGTTCCCTCACTCGAGAACAAGACCCCGAGATACTTGAACTCCTTCACTTGGGGTAAGGACTCATTCCCTACTTGGAGTGGACAATCCATCGGTTTCCTGCTGAGAACCATGGCCTCAGATTTGGAGGTGCTGATCCTCATCCCAGCCGCTTCACACTCGGTTGCGAACCGATCCAGTGAGTGCTGAAGGTCGCAGACCGATGAAGCCATCAGAACCACATCATCTGCAAAAAGCAGTGGTGCAATCCTTAGCCCACCGAACCGCAGACCCCCCCCCCCATGACTACGCCTCGAAATCCGATCCATGTATATTACAAACAGGATTGGTGACAAAGCGCAGCCCTGGCGGAGGCCAACCCTCACCGGAAATGGGTCCGACTTACTGCCGAGGAGCCGGACGCAGCTCTCGCTTTGGGAGTACAGAGATTGGATGGCCCTGAGTAGAGACCCCCTCACCCCATACTCCCCGCAGCACCTCCCACAGTAACTCCCTGGGAACCCGGTCATACGCCTTCTCCAAGTCCACAAAACACATGTAGACCGGATAAGCGTACTCCCAAGCCCCCTCCAGGATCCTTGCGAGAGTAAAAAGCTGATCCGTCGTTCCACGACCAGGACGGAATCCGCATTGTTCCTCCTCAATCTGAGGTTCGACAATCGGCCTGACCCTCCTTTCGAGTACCTTAGAGTAAACTTTCCCGGGGAGGCTGAGTAGTGTGATGCCTCTGTAATTGGCACACACCCTCTGGTCCCCCTTTTTAAAAAGGGGAACCACCACCCCGGTCTGCCACTCCTTCGGTACTGTTTCCGACTTCCACGCAATGTTGATGAGACGTGTCAACCAAGACATTCCCTCAACACCCAGAGCCTTCAGCATTTCTGGGCGGATCTCATCCACCCCCGGGGCTTTGCCACTGTGGAGTTGTTTAACAACCTCAGTGACCTCCCCCCGGGAGATTGGTGTCGATCCCCCGTCATACTCCAGCTCTGCCTCTAACATAGAGGACGGAGTTGTCGGGTTCAGGAGTTCCTCAAAGTGCTCCTTCCAACGCCCTAACACTCCATCAGTTGAGGTCAACAACGTCCCATCCTTACTGTACACAGCTTGGATGGTTCCCTGCTTCCCCCTCCTGAGGTGTCGGACAGTTTTCCAGAACAACTTTGGTGCCGCCCGAAAGTCCTTTTCCATGTCCTCTCCGAACTTCTCCCACACCCGCTGCTTTGCCTCGGCCACGGCTGAGGCTGCTGCCCTTCGGGCCTGTCGGTACCTTGCAACTGCCTCGGGAGTCCCCCGGGATAACAAATCCCTGAAGGCCTCCTTCTTCAGTCGGACGGCTTCCCTGACCACCGGTGTCCACCAGGAGGTTCGAGGGTTACCGCCCCTTGAGGCACCTAGGACCTTGAGACCACAGCTCCCCGCCGCGGCTTCGGCAATAGAGGCTTTGAACACCGACCACTCTGGTTCAATGTCCCCAACCTCCACAGGAATGCCCGAAAAGCTCTGCCGGAGGTGCGAGTTGAAGGCCTCCTGAACCTGGGCCTCCTCCAGACGTTCCCAGTTCACCCGAACTACACGTTTGGGCTTACCAGGTCTATCCAGAGGCTTCCCCTGCCACTCGACCCAACCCACCACCAGATGGTGATCAGTTGACAACTCCGCCCCTCTCTTTACCCGAGTGTCCAAAACATACAGCCTCAGGTCCGATGATACGATAACGAAATCGATCATGGACCTTCTGCCTAGGGTGCTCTGGTACCACGTACACTTATGAGCATCCCTATGTTCGAACATGGTGTTTGTTATGGCCAATCCATGACGAGCACAGAAGTCCAGTAACAAACCACCACTCCGGTTCAGATCAGGGGGGCCGTTCCTCCCAATCACTCCCCTCCAAGTGTCTCCATCATTGCCCACATGTGCGTTGAAGTCTCCCAGCAAGATTAAAGAGTCCCCTTCAGGAGCCCCATACAGGACTCTTTCCAGGGTCTCCAAGAAGGCCGTATACTCTGAACTGCTGTTGGGTGCATAAGCACACACAACAGTCAGAGTTTTCCCCCCCATAACCCGCAGGCGTAGGGAGGCAACCCTCTCGTCCACTGGGGTAGACTCCAACAACGAAGCAACCAACCGGGGACTTGTGAGTATCCCCACACCCGCCCGGCGCCTCACACCTTGAGCAACTCCGGAGAAGAATAGAGTCCAACCCCTATCAAGAAGTAAGGTTCCAGAGCCGACGCTGTGCGTAGAGGTGAGCCCAACCAGATCCAACTGGTACCGCTCCACCTCCCGCACAAGCTCCGACTCCTTCCCCCCCAGAGAGGTGACGTTCCACGTCCCCAAAGCCAGCTTCTGTCGCCCGGGTCTGGTCCGTCGAGACCCTCCGCTTTCACTGCCACCCTTCTGGCAGCGCACCCGACCCCATCGTTGTTTCCCGTAGGTGGTGGGCCCGCGGGATGGAGAAGCGGAGGTGTTGCCCACGTTGCCTTTTCGGGCTGGGCCCGGCCGGGCTCCGTGGCAAGCCCGGCCACCAGACGCTCGCCGACGAGTCCTCCTTCTGGGCCTGGCTCCAGAAAGGGACCCCGGGCTTCCTCCGGGCCGGGTATCCTCACTCCTTGTGTCGTCTTTCATGAGGTCTTTTTTCATGAGCCACATTTTTTATATTTTACTGCAAAGAGCCACATCAAACACACAGTCACTGATACCGCTGGTTTCAGTTTTTTGTTTTCTGGAGACAAGATTTCAACCACGTCACTGATGCATTTTTGTGACATTGGGATAAATATTTTTTAAATCCTCTGGAGCAGAGAGAGGAGCTGTGGATTATTGTTATTGATTAATGCATCAGTGTTTCTTAGGGTCAAAAACACTAAACTCACAACTTAAAATGAAAGTGTTTAGTCTATTTAATAAAAGAGCACATGTTCAATGTGAAAAGTGACAGTAGTTATAGATTATTTGCAATTTGGTGCTATATATATATATATATTAAAAAAAATTATATATATTTTTAAAATATATATAACTCCGTTCGCGGGGCGCAGCGCCCCTCCAAGACAATGGTAGGGGAAACATTGGATAGTGTTTAATCAACGATAGGTTTTCCCCCCCTCAAAGGTGATTGGTTCACTGCATCACAGGTATTATTGTGATTGGCTCTTGGGCCACATCAAAATTAGACGCGCTGTCATCCTCTCATACTGACACCTGACACCATACATACACACGTAGGGAGAGCCGGGACGAAAGTAACACGGGACGAAAGTAACACGGGACGAAAGTAACACGGGACGAAAGTAACACGGGACGAAAGTAACGGAGCGATTTTATCCGAGCCCAAACAACTTTGACCGGACAAATTACGTCAGAATGATCAGCATTCAATACTTAACAGACCTACTAAATATCAGGTTTAACTGTCAGGAGTAGCTAGTGTTGTCACGATACCAACATTTAAGTTTCGATACCAAGTCCAAAATTGCGATTCCGATTATTTTTCGATACTTTTCTTAAAAAAAGGGAAACAGTCTTAAATGTAATTATTGTGCTTTATTTCACACCAGAACCATAACCATAACACAAACTTGTAAACAATGAGAACAATAAATACAATAAATGACAAGAATTCGTATTAAATAAAATGAATACATTTCTTACAGACAGGCCTCGTGGTGTCCTCGTAGGCTTGCCCTCGCTGTCAGAGATATAGCTAAAATACTTCCAAATTTCTCTTTTGGCGTCTTTTTTGTCAACAAGCTGAGGCGCAGCGGCAGTTGCACTCCCACTTGCAGCCATGCTTCTCGTTTTCTCACATGCTCTGGCAGCTAGCGCGTGCACGAGAGAAGGGAGGGACTTGAGCGTGCTTGAGAGGGGTGGGACTGCAGGCACGGCTGCAGTGCAGGGAGTGGAAGCAGAGCGCTGAACACACACGGCTCTTAGTAAAACGGCGCTTTCTCACTGGAGTACTTTCCCCCGTCATTCTTAAAGTACCGATACTAATGAAACGGAGGAATCGTAACGTTTTTAACGGCAGGGTATCGCGGTACCTTTCAAGTATCGGTACACCGTGCAACACTAGTCAGGAGTCAGTGTCTCTCCCCCAAACTCACACATATACAATTCGATATGAACTGAAGAGCCGCATGAAACTAGGCAAAGAGCCGCATGCGGCTCGAGAGCCGCGGGTTGGCCACCCCTGATTTAGAGAGTCATGACTTTGCTCATCAAAAATGTGACCAGCCTTTTTGAAGTGAGCATTGAAAGCATTAGCCATACCATCTGAATCTGAAATAAAAGAATCACTGACCTTCAGTTTTTTTGGGAAACTAGAAACCTTCTTGTTCTGAAGTGATTTAATTGTTTTCCAGAACTTAGAATGGTCATCAAAACAATCAGTGGTTAAGCTCAGATAGTAATCAGCTTTAGCTTTTTTAATAAGGGCTGAACATTTATTTCTGAGGACACGACAAAGAAGCCAGTCATCACTAGTGTTAGACTTTCTAGCTAAGGACCATTGATTAATTCGATCATGAATAAGATCAGATAGTTCTCTAGTAAACCATGGAGTGTTCCTATTCTTAACTCTGAATTTTCTAAGGGGGGCATGTCTATTAATAATCGATAAAAAGTGATCAATAAGAAATTGGACGGCAACATCGACAGATGGAATTAACGCTATGAAATGCCATTTAACCTCCGCCAGATCGTGTAGGAAAGCCTGCTCAGAGAAGTGTTTGAAGCAGTGCCTGAGCACAATAAGGCCCTTGGCTTTGGGAAACTTAGTGCTCCTAACGCAAGCAATAGTGCAATGGTCGCTGATATCATTAGGAAAAACACCAACAGACACATACTTATGAGCTGCATTTGTTAGAATGACATCTATAAGGGTATCGTTATTGGGTTTGGCAGGGTTTATTCTAGTGGGACTATCAATAAGCTGAGTTAAGTTCAAAGAATCACAAACCTGCTTAAACTGTGCAGATGTATCACTCAACCAGTCCCAATTTAAATCACCCAATAATATGATTTCAGAAGAAAACGTAGACAACAATTCTGTAAGGCTAGTAGTTGCATCCATGATGGCCGATGGAGGCCTATAACAGCCAATAACAGTGAGAGGAGCATTTGCTATAATTATTTAGACTGCTAGAAACTCAAATTGCCTTGGAATTGAAATTTAGTGAAGGACTGAGCACTGTAGTTTCTCAGCAGTGTATATTGCAACACCACCAGCTCTGCCCTTACGATGTGCTCTGAATACATTATATCCATAAATGTGAATAACAGTGTCAGTGACAGACGGTTTTAACCATGTTTCAGAAACTACAACAATATCAGCCATAGCAACTAAAAACCAGGTCTTGAAAACATCTAATTTTGGCACTAGGCTTCTAGCATTAACATGCAGAAAACCCAATCCTTGCCTACAGCTAAACTCATTTGGAGTTGGTAAATGATGCAGGGAAGCAGAGAAACACTCAGGACCAGGGTTAATGTTAACGTTACCAGAGAGTAAAAGCAGTAAAAATATTAACAGTCTGGAAAATGATTTTTTCACATGGGCTCTGGACGCGTCGCTCCTCAGGGGGGCGGGGCTGCTCCGATCCTTCGATATTAGCGAGTCCAGAGTAAAAAGGGCATACGGGAGAGCGCATTTCGTGCCATGAAACGTCAGCTTTTGGTAAAAACTATCCGATGGAGTCAGCGCTCCAGAGGTTCCACCATCCGAATGTCTGAAGTGACAATTAATTCCAGGAAAAAAGCGAACACAAGGGTAGCTTTAGGCAACATTGTGTCTTAACACACCCAATTCAGGATCCGCAGCTCAGGTCGATCAGCAGCTCAGGTCGATCAGCAGCTCAGGTCAACCAGCCCCCGACAGCACGGCAGGACAGACAGCAATCCAGAGTCCGAAAGAGCGACAGCTCAGGCAGAGAGCAAACAATCCAGTCACAGCGAGGCACCGGCACAAAACAGCCCAAACACTTAAGCTTTTAAAACGTTTTTAAAAGCGCAGCAGACCAACTTAAAAACGGGTCTAAAAAGCTAATTAAAAATTATAAAATGTCAGTATGCACAAGAAGAACGAGAATGAGACAAACACTAACAGAGACAGACACAAATCAACGTGCTGCCATTTTTGGATTAGATTAGCTCATTCGAGTTGACAGCCAACTTGAATGAGCTAATCTTCTTTAATGTCAGATATAAGTAAATACATTTGTTCCGCACTGTCCCGCCCTGTCCCGCCTTGGCTCCACCTTTTTGCCCTTATTTGGAGCAGGCTGGAGAAGGCGGGAGTTAGACTCTGACGTCACTGTCGAGCCGTTAGTAGCCGACTCCGCCTACTTAGGGCTTCACGGCAACTCTGCAGAATCCTATGGGTGACGTCACGTACCCTACGTCCATTTATATATACAGTCTATGGTATGAATATGCTAAGATATATAAAGTATGAAAACGGTAAGCAGTGCAAGTATAGTATAACATATATAGATATTTATTTCATGATGATAAACATTGTGGAACAATGATGAAAAATGTGAATGGAAGGGGCGACGTAAAACTGACACAAAACAACAACAAACTTTTGCCGAGCCAATTGGAGAGTTTCATCAGCAGCACGGGGTAAAAACCACCAATGAGCGCTCAGCTCGAGATACCAGTCGTTTCCCATCAAGTATTTCGCTTCCGCAGCCCATGGAGAGGAACTGCGCCGCCTTGCCGCGCCTCACTCTCAAGGCTGCGGGCGTCTTTGTCCCGTGAGATTTCAACGTCTCATGTAGGCGAGCCTCCAGAGCAAGTCGGACAAAATGAGTAACCATCATGCAACGCACTAGCAAGACGTTGATCGCAACTGCGCAGGTCTCACTCCAATATCCAATCACAGGGCTTGATGACTAATCACGGGGTTTGTAAAGCAAGTGTTGTAGTCCCAAACGATCTGTGGATTCTGGGTAGTGTAGTGTCTTCGGAAACTCTAGTGTCTAAATTCCGGAAACATTATTTGTTTATCTGGATCAAAGGTTAAAAACACAAAAGCATTGTACACAATTTAAACCAATCAATATTGTCGAATCAACAAGGATAAACTGATGTTTTTTAGTGGATGAGTAATGCAGATATCACTGTGTAATCATTTGACACTGAGGGGAATATATCCGGTTTTATTATGAAAACTTCGAGACCGGAAAAACTGTTTTCACCCACGTTAACTCTACATGGAAGCTGCATACACATTATCCTGGCGAGACCTCAAATCATCTTCGTAATATCTATCAAACTATAGATCCTACACATCGACTGGGCGTGGATTCTAAGAGTACATTGTACAATATACACTTCCCGCCAGAAATCGAATCAAAAAGCATTTGAATGGCCAAAGTATTCCACAATTTAGGATTTTCCAGAGAGGGTTATTTGTGAACAAACGTCCCTCCGGAGCGTTTGCAATGAACGGGCCGGGAGCATGTTGTTTCTTACACGACCACTAGGGCACCTCTAGTGGTCGTGTAAGAAACAACATACACTTTAATACGTGTCTCTGGGTCGTAATAAGGGCATGAACAATCGGCCTATATGGTCGTTTTTTGTAGGAGGACAGGCTGAAGTTTGCATGTTAATGGTCTGCAAAGGCTAAAATCCCAATGTTCCCTCCAGATGGATTTTCTCTCCCAACACTGCCCCCCTGCCTGAAATGCATCCATTGGACTCCTTTGTTTTACCTTAAAAGAACGACATCACTATGTAACACTCGTGCTTCTATTGACTAGCGCTTCAACACATTGTACAATAGGCTAAGGGGTGGGACATCTCCAAGCAATCGACCAATCACAACAGAGCCGGCCAGCTAACCAATCAGAGCAGACTGGGCTCTGGTTTTAGACAGAGGGTGAAAAGAGGTGGTAGTACGAGAAAAATAAAGACATTTTTGAACATTGAAGCATGTAAACATGTCACAATAGAGGAACAAAATACAAATTAATGGAAAATTAGTATACAATGGTCCACAAAAACATCAAACATGCACAGGCCATGGATGTATTATAGACATATTTGGGGTCAGCTCTACCTCTTCTTCCTATGAACGGGGAGTCGACTGGCACTAAAGTGGAAGGACTAGCTTGTTATCTTTATAATTTCAATAGATGTCTTTACAACACCATACATACAGTAGACCTATTTGACATCAACATTGTAACCTCACACATTATGTTGATAATGTTGGTTAATTCTTTGCATTTTGTAAACAAAAATTACACATTTTGCCTTTAAGCAATCTGCCAAAGGTCGGCTATACAGCTGAATAGAGATAAAGCAACGCTCACACAAATATCACATGCACACTTTACACTAAAGCAAAACACATTTTAGACTATAATCATTTGAACAACCCCCTTAAATGCAGAAATACACCAACAGATGGTGGGTGTGCTGCAAACACACACAGACAAATGTGGCTACCTAAGCAGATGTGTGCACAAACCCATCCACATAAGTAAACACAAGTTTCAGGAAGAGCCGTCGTCAGAAATGGCTTCAAAATGAAGGCGACCAAACAGATGCGAGCAAACACGCAACCAGTGCAAGAGGGGAGCAAGTCACCCCTGTGAGCGCACAACGTCTGAAGGAACTGAGGGTCCTGTGTGAACACAACTTGGATCCCGACCACATGAAGAGCAATGCAGTGAGGGAGGGAGGGAGGGAGGGAGGGAGGGAGAGACGGAGGTGGAGAGTGAGGGAAAGAGGGGGAGCAGATGGGTCAGCCATCTGGTGGATGGAGGAAAAGCGAGGGAGATGAAAAGAAGAGGGAGGGTGCGCTGGAAAGGGAGAGAGAGGGATGTGTGAGAAGGCGAGTTTCATGGGAAATATCAATGTGTGTGTGAGTGGCGTAGGAGTGTGTGCGTTGTGTTTGCGTGGGAGTGTTTATGTGTTTACATATGTGTACATATTTACTATGTGTGCAGCAGAGTTGGTCAGCTGAGACTCAGGTGCCAGCGGACAGAGCAGTTGAGTTACCCTGGCAATACACTTATGTCACACACACACACACACACACACACACACACACACACACACACACACACACACACACACACACACACACACACACACACACACACACACACACACACACACACACACACACACAGTAATTAGGACCCTAGACACACAAAAGATTAGCTTTCAAATATGAATGCACGCACCATGTATCTCACTTGGAAAAACGTAATCAAGGGCTCATCAAATCTGTATTTTTAAAATCTTTTTTTCCTTCTAATTTGTTATTCTTTTCTAAATATCACACTGTTATTTACTCAACAATAACACAAAATTATCCTTGTTTTTATTTATTTGTTTAATTGTATAATCTCGGGCTTCTTTGGCGTCCGTCAGGAACTGAATTTCTAAATAAAATAACTGGAAACAGACGTAGGCCAATATGGGACATTTCGAGCATCATTGTGATACACATCCACTGAACTGATTACCCAAGATCCTCAGCTATGGTTTAAGCTTGCTGATTGGATGTTTTAGCCACAATGCATGTAGGGATATGGTGTTAACGCGATATGAAATCCGAAAAACATTTCGAAGTTTAGGATGGCCGAAGACACTACACTACCCATAATCCTCAGCTATCGTATGGGACTACAGTCCCGTTGACAAACCCCGTGATTAATCTTCAAGCTCTGGGATTGGATGTTGGAGTGGCAGTGCGCCATGGTTACGCTGAGCGTCAAACAGCTCTTTGAAATGTAACGAAACCACGCCAGACTTTCCAAAACTGGACTCGAACGGGACAAGCCCCCCCCAAAGAACTGCATGCTGGCTATTGTGTTTCGCTAAATGTTCCATGGGACGTCTCTACTGGGAACTTTTTCGTTTTCCCCACTATTAGAAGTTGCCAGTATTAAACACATTGGTGTTATCAAATGTAAAACATATAATTAATAAATGGGTGAAAATCGCTTGTGTCCATAATGCGCAGCATTAATATATACCAACATGACAGCTCATTGTTACTTTGTAATTCTACTCCACTACAATTCAGAGGTTAACCTGGTATTTTTACTCTTCTACACTTATTTGAGTTACTTTGCAGATTCTGATTAATGATGTGAAATATAAACAACCCTTAAAGCAGACTTTAGTTACACCTGAGTAAAATGCAGGGAAGGTGATTGTCAAGTGCTAACAATCAGGAGAGATATTTGATAGTTGGTGCTTGAGAAGACTAAACATGTATCTGCAATTGACATGAATGGAAACGAGTAATAATGTATATTCATTACTCGTTATTCTCTACTAATAGTTCATTAAAGACTGTATATTATGGCTATTTTGCACATCCCTTTCAAGATTTCAAGATGTTCAAAGTTTTATTGATATGTCATATACACAACTACGGTGTATGCAATGAATGAAAAACTTGGGTCAGAGGTTCCTCAACAGTGCATTACAAGACATCTATCAACATGTGTGCATACCTCCACCATTAAACTGTCATATTCTGCACATTTCTTATTCTATCTACATACATAAGAGTATAATTCATATGTATAATATCAGTTAAAATAAGTGCTTCAACATAGTTAACATTGCAGGAAAGCAATATATTAGATGTTAAGCACTTTGTCAGGCTTAATATTTATCTGTAGATAGATACCCCCAAAGTGTTTTTCTTATTTAAAAGAAGACCTTAACCTAAATGCTATTTTCTTAATGTCTTTCATTTTTTGTAAAGCACTTTGAATTGCCTTGTGTTGAAAAGTGCTATATAAATAAACTTGCCTTGCCTTGCCTTGCCTTAACCTAAAGTATTATTTAATGTTTAAATAAAGATGAATGAGTTTTTCTGTTTTGCACATCCTCCTATTAATATCTTTGTACATCCTGCACTAAACTGTTTTATTGTAGAGATCACTTATAGTATCTTCTTGATTTTTTATATTCTATATTTCTATCATTGACCTTCTACTTTCCCCCTTTGAAAGTATGTACTCTTAATATTTTTTTCATCAAATATAACATATTAAAAAGAAAATTCAATAACGTGCTTTATGTTTATGTTTATGTTTATTAAGGATCCCCATTAGCTTTTGCTCTCGACAAAAGCTACTCTTCCTGGGGTCCGACACTTAAAACAATTCAACAATAATACAGCAACATTTAGGACATAAGTCCTGACATCATTAACAACTATAAAAACATCACCAATATCATCAACAACATGCGATCAAATTAAATTAGGGTTCACAGCTCACAAGGGTACATGGTCATTAGTAGATGGCCCTTCAATCTCTTCTTGAAAAAGGCTCTGGACTCTATTTCAGTAAGGTATTTTGGCAATGAGTTCCTTTCCTTTATAGCTCTATAAGACACAGAAGATTTCAGAAGATGTGTCCTGGGTTTAGGTGCCAGTAGATGGCCTGATGTAGCTTGTCTAGTCTTATGGTCATGTTCGTCTCTTGTGTAAACTATTTGATCATAAAAATACGGTGGTTTTTTGCTAAATTAAATTTTTTTTAGAAAAGTGATAACACGAGATTGCAGACGTTTCTCAACTGGAAGCCATGATAGGCTTCTATGCATAACTCCAATATGAGTGTGCTTCGAACAGTGGAGAGCTAGTCTGGCAGCCTTGTTTTGAGCTATTTGTAATTTCTGTAAATGTGTTTTTGCTGCTGATGACCACTTGACCGGACAGTACTCAAGATGTGACAAAACCAGAGACTGAATGACTTGTTTCAAAGTGGTTGGTGTTACATACTTTGTACATTTTCTCGTCACAGCTATGCTCCTTCCCATTTTAGTTACGATACTGTCAATTTGCTTTGTCCACCGTAAACCAGAATCAAGAACAACTTAAAGAGCAACTTAGTCTCGTTTACCTGTTCCACTGGCTGACCAGCCAGCGTCAGGCTTAATTGAGGATTGCTGCTTAACATATGTCTGGATCCGAACACCATTGCTTTTGTTTTTGCAATGTTGAGTACCAGTTTGTTATTGTTGACCCAGTCTGCTATGGCTTTAATCTCTATTTTAAGTAGATAATTTAACTCACGGCATGTTGATGCTGTACTGTACATTGTGGAATCATCAGCATACATTATTACACTGGACTTATTATTTAATACATAAGGAAGGTCATTTGTGAATATAGAATACAACAAAGGCCCAAGCGAACTTCCCTGTGGGACCCCACACTACAACACCTTACTTTCGGAAAAGCTCCCATTGAAAAAGACTCACTGCCTTCTCCTAGTCAGGTAGCTCTCCATCCAACACATAGCAACAGAACCAACGCCATAGCATTTGAGTTTGTTCAGCAGCAGACTGTGATCGATTACATCGAATGCAGCGCTAAAGTCTAACATCACAGCTCCTACAAGCCTCCTATCATCCATGCTCTTTAACCAGTCGTCGGTCATTTGTGCAAGTGCTGTACTTGTGGAGTGACCATCTCTATAGGCATGTTGGTAGTTCGTTGACAGATTGTTACTTGAAAAGTAGTATTGAATTTGGATGTATACTATTTTTTCTATTAATTTACTTAACACTGGGAGGAGACTTACAGGTCGACTATTGGAACCAGCAAAGGTTTTTCTTTTATCCTTGGGTAATGGGATGACCTTGGCTTCCTTCCAGATCTCGGGGCACACGCCTTGCTCTAGACTTTTATTAAAAATGTGACTCAATGGCTTGGATATGTATTTGGCCGTCATTTTGAACAGTTTACCATCAAAGTTGTCAATCCCAGGAGATTTATCATCGGACAGATGTAAAAGCATATTTTCAACATATTCTTCTGTAACATTGTGGAATTCAAACATACACTGCTTTTCCCTCATGATCTTTAATGATGTGATGTGACACTGTGTCCTCGACTGCACCCATGGCATTCCTCAGCTTATCTACTTTATTTGTAAAATAATCATTAAAATGATTTGCAATATCTGCTGACTTGGTAATGAATTTACCCTCGGTTTCTATAAAAGAAGGACGCATGTTTGAGTTCCTCCCCATTATGTTATTCAATATTTTCCATAATTTCTTTCCATCATTCGTAGAATCACTGATTTCCTGCATGTAGTATTCCCTCTTTCTACATTTATTCAATTTGGTTACCGCATTTCTTAGTTTACAGTAATGTTGTTTGTCACATAGAGAACCTGTTCTGTCTGCAGTTTATTTAGCATCATCTCGTTGGACCACTAAACTTCTCATCTCGTCATTCAACCAAGGTGCACACTTTGACCGGGCAGACCATTTTCTCATAGGAACATGCTGATCGGCAATCCCCATGTAAGACTTCATAAATACTCCCAGTGCTTTTTCTGGGTTTTCCTCATGGCAAACATCAAACCATTGCACATTCTTTACCTCCTTTACAAATTGTTCCTGATTAAACCCCTTATAAGACCTTCTATAATTGATCTTGGAGCCAGCCTTAGGTATTTTGGTCTTGCGTACTATAGCAACTAGATTATGATCACTAAAGCCAATTGTGAGTGACAACGCTTTAGTGCAGTGCTCTGGCCTGTTAGTATAGATGTGGTCAATGCAGGTCGTTGTAATAGCCCCATGTTTATTTATAGCCCTTCTGGTTGGTGATGTTATTACCTGAGTCATACTACACATTTTGGCAGCTAATGCAATCTTGTTCCACATGGGGCATTTCTCATTGAAGGCATTGATATTCAGGTCTCCCATGACATATATTTCGCTATTACACTTTCGCTGTATTATCTACCATTTCACAAATACCATCTAGATCAGGGGTGGCCAACCCGCGGCTCTCGAGCCGCATGCGGCTCTTTGCCTAGTTTCATGCGGCTCTTCAGTTCATATCGAATTGTATATGTGTGAGTTTGGGGGAGAGACACTGACTCCTGACTAGTGTTGCACGGTCTACCGATACTTGAAAGGTACCGCGATACCCTGCCGTTAAAAACGTTACAATTCCTCCGTTTCATTAGTATCGGTACTTTAAGAATGACGGGGGAAAGTACTCCGGTGAGAAAGCGCCGTTTTAATGTGTGTGTTCAGCCCTCTGCTTCCACTCCCTGCACTGCAGCCGTGCCTGCAGTCCCGCCCCACTCAAGCACGCTCTAAGTGCCTCCCCTCTCTCGTGCACGCGCTAGCTGCCAGAGCATGTGAGAAAACGAGAAGCATGGCTGCGAGTGGGAGTGCAACTGCCGCTGCGCCTTGGCTTGTTGACAAAAAAGACGCTAGAAGCGAAATGTGGAAGTATTTGAGCTATATCTCTGACAGTGAGGGCGAGCCTACGGACACCACGAGGCCTGTCTGTGAGAAATGTTTTAATTTTATTTAACACTAATTCTTGTCATTTATTTTATTTATTGTTCTCATTGTTTAAAAGTTTGTGTTCTGGTTCTGGTGTGAAATAAAGCACAATAATTACATTTAAGACTGTTTCCCTTTTTTTAAGAAAAGTATCGAAAAAGAATCGGAATCGCAATTCTTGACTTGGTATGAAACCAAAATGTTGGTATCGTGACAACACTAGCTACTCCTGACAGTTAAACCTGATATTTAGTAGGTCTGTTAAGTATTGAATGCTGATCATTCTGACGTAATTTGGCCGGTCAAAGTTGTTTGGGCTCGGATAAAATCGCTCCGTTACTTTCGTCCCGTGTTACTTTCGTCCCGTGTTACTTTCGTCCCGGCTCTCCCTACGTGTGTATGTGTGGTGTCAGGTGTCAGTAGGAGAGGATGACAGCGCGTCTAATTTTGATGTGGCCCAAGAGCCAATCACAATAATACCGGCAATGCAGTGAACTAATCACCTTTGAGGGGGGGGGGAACCTATCGTTGATTAAACACTATCCAGTGTTTCCCCTACCATTGTGTTGGAGGGGCGCTGCGCCCCGCCAACGGAGCCCCGCGCCCCCCCTGAAATTCAAGGTGTTTAAAAAATATTTTAAACTATTAAAATATTTGGTGCTATATATTTTAAATATATATAGCACCAAATTGCAAATAATCTATAACTACTGTCACTTTTCACATTGAATATGTGCTCTGTTATTAAATAAACTAAACGCTTTCATTTGAAGTTGTGAGTTTAGTGTTTTTGACCCTAAGAAACGCTGATGCATTAATCAATAATCCACAGCTCCTCTCTCTGCTCCAGAGGATTTAATATTTATCCCAATGCCACAAAAATGGTTGAAATCTTGTCTCCAGAAAAAAAAAACTGAAACAAGCGGTATCAGTGACCGTGTGTTTGATGTGGCTCTTTGCTGTAACATAGAAAAAATGTGGCTCTTAACCTCTGACAGGTTGGCCACCCCTGATCTAGATAGTTTGAATTGGCACTCGTGGCCTATAACAGCATCCAATTAATATGGGTTTTAAATTTGGCAATTGTATTTGTAACCATAAAGCTTCTATTTACTTTTTTCATTAGGTCGTATTGTACTTTAGCTGGAATATGATTTACATAGATCAAAACTCCACCACCATTCTTATCTCTATCCTTTCTGAACAGATTGTAACCATGCATTGCAACCTCTGAATCATCAACAGATGAGTCCAGGTGTGATTCTGAGATAGCCAGTATGTTGGTCATTCCAGAATTGGAGGACAATTTAGACACTAACATTTTTGAAAAATGAACCTTTTATTTTATTATTTTTTGTATTTAGGAAAAACAGATAATAAACCATCAAAAAAAGTGATTTGCCCAGCTAGGCATCAAATTAATATTTTCCAATGAAGAATTACCCCTGTTACTCTAATTATAGTAACAGGGTTGAAAATCAATGCTAATTTGAGCTTTAACCTCAGGAATGATTGCTAGATGTAGCATGTAATGCTACTTTCAAGGCAAGGACACACTTGGATATCTAATGCAAGAAAGATAACTTTTAAATGAATATGCTTTATTCTGATAATATCAGTAACAGGGTTGAGTGGGTCAGAGTGCCACACTCTTTTAAGACTGAAAAGATTGTACAAACATGAAAAATAAAAGAGAGGACTTAGTTTTAGGGTCCTTCTCACTTCGGTTAAATGGATTCCTTGCGTCCCTCACTTGCGTCGTTTCCCTGCGACTAGTCCCTCCCACCAGGGAAGCATGGAGAGACGCAAGGAAACCATGAGAAGCAGGGAAATGAGTTTTAAGAGCAATGGGACGTCCTTTCCTCCGGAGCGTCACTTGAAGCGACGTCCGTTTGTGATGACGCTGCACAGCTGATCGTCTGACAGCAGCTCTGTCCTTGTTATTTCCACAAACACCCCCGCCTCTGTTAGTACACATTTACTGACACAAACATTTGTATCATCTGTTGTAGACCCAAATAAATAAAATAAAATAAGAACTCATTCTCAAAAAAGATAAACGCCATTCTTAAAATGTATAAACGAACAATAGTTTGATTAATATTGATTAGAGTGCACAATAGAAATAAAATAATTGAGAGAAGAAAAATAGATATGTTATCTATCAAAACCCAGTTAGATTAACATTCATTGGATTGCACACTTTGTTTGTTTGTGTGGCTATGTAGCACATTAACATTTTAATAGCACTTAATGACTGACTGAATGGAAATGACAATAAATGAAAATGTAAAATGAAAAAAGAGATCATGAAAATGTTTCCAACAAATGAATAAAATGATTTTTGACCACTTTGTGGTTCAGATATATCACATATTTGTAACTAAATGAAACATGAATTGAAACAAAACACGGTATAAACTGAGGAGTGACTCCCGTGAGGTTCATGTATTTTCTTCACTCTGCTCTCATGTCAAGAAGCATCAGATCAGTGCATGCGCTGCATCGTCCAATCAGTGAGCGATACACAGTAAGGGGCTGGGCGAGTGTCTGAGGATTTCATCGGAGGATGGTCTGATGGTTCCTCGGTTATAGCTCCTCCATTATCGCTCCTCGCTCCTCGCTCCTCGGTCCTCCGGCAAAAATAAGGCCATTGGGACGGTACTCAAGATGGCACAGACAAATCAACTTCCTGTGAGACCGAGACCGAGGAGCGAGGAAATGAAAAATAAGAGAAGTGAGAAGGGCCCTTGGTCTACCCATGGCACTAGCACATGGCTTGCTGATGTCACTTCCACTGTGTCATCTGACTTACAGTTTTTTCACTTCCTGTGCCAATCTAAAAAGGTTTGGGTAACAGGGTTGAACGCATGTTGAGGGACACACCTTCTGTGCAAAATTACTGTTATCTAAAATATGTTTATGATTTAACAAATTGATTTTACCATTACAAGAGACATATATCAATAGAATAATACCAAAAAAAGTAAATAAAATCCCTATTTTAAATGTTATATTTGACATGCAAGTTGGTCACCAAGAAGCGGGGACAAGAGAAAAATGACATTTTAGGGGATGTTCGATAGCTATTTGATCATTTAAATAATATTTTCAAACCACTTTTTCTACAACTTTATATACATTTTGTCTCAAGACAAGTATGTTTAACACAACAAGTGCATGTTTCAGCATTTTGGGCATGGATTATTAGATTTTGTATATGGGGGACATGAAATGTCCTTCAATTCTGGTTGATGCTACCAAATGGCAGAGTTCATGCACCTTAATCCTCAAACTACACACATTCAAGTGAGCAAGTAACATTCCCTTCTTTGGCAGATTAACAGAATGTGACATTATTGTCATGTGTTCATAATTAGTTCATATCAGATATACCTTAAAAGTCCAGTGATACAATTAGGTTCTGGAGTGCTGTGGGGGGCGGATTATCAACTTGTCATGCCTCAGGAAGGTAATCTCTCCCCTCTCCCGCGCTTCCCACAATTTAGGGAGTAGCTCTTTCCTTTTCATTCTGACTGCTTCAGTGTAATCTTCATTAATGTAGATGTTCGTCCCTCTTAGATTTTTGTCTCTCTCTTTCTGCTGATTTAGTAACTCTGTTACCTGAGCAAGAGAGACCAGATCCTCCTCTGGTTTTCTTTCTTTGCTGTCCATCTGCACCTTCTTTGGTGGCATACTGAATGCTGTTGTTGGTGAGATAGCTCAGGGTAGATGTTAGCTGCTGCAGATACTGTAGCTCCAGGTAGATGTTAGCTGCTGCAGATAGCTCCAGATAGTGCTTTAACCACTAGGCAGTGCACACAAGGTACACACAGCATACAATCCCTTTGCATTATTAGTGTAGGACAATTATGTATGTATAACATCTGAAGATGTGTAGTTTTATTCATGTTTTCACATAATTTTACAGCATATTGATATATTATTTCACATGTTTTACTTCTACACATTAATATCTGATTTGTAAAACATCACAGACAGAAAGATATATGCGTCATTTAATGATAAGCTATTGACATTCTGATTCCATAGGTGTGTCTCCCATCACCCAAATTCCCTGACTATTCTCTCAACTCAGTATTTACATTCTTATATTCAAAGAAAATCAGTAATATCTTTAAAAACTACAAGTCCTTTTCTATCAGCTGTGCACCGTTATGGGGTACATATAACCTATCTACCAATTGGATCACATATGAAAGTCAGCCGAATTAATGTTGATACTGCAAGGAGACTTATATTGAGAAGAGAAATTGAAGATGTTGTTTAATTGCTGATATATTTATGATCCACATCACATCAGTTTCGGTGGCAGTTCTTCCAGTTTGTCTAGAAGTCTTCTCATCAGGGCTCTATAAATAAAGAACTACGGCAGATATGTAATATTTAATGCACCCGAACCGTGTATTACAATGCCGTTATGTGATGACTTTCAAAGAGAAAAGCAAGCACACTCGGAATAAAGTATTATTATTATTATTTATTTTTTTAAATGTTTTTCGGATTTCATATCGCATAAATACCATATCCCAACGTGCATTGCGGCTAAACAATCCAATCACCGAGTTTAAACCATAGCTGAGGATCTTGGGTAATCAGTTCAGTGGGTGTGTATCTGTTTCCAGTTATTTTATTTTGAAATTCAGTTCCTGACGGATGCCAAAAAAGCCAGAGATTATAGAATTAAACAAATAAAAACAAGGATCATTGTGTGTTATTGTTGAGTAAATAACAGTGTGTTATTTCGAAAATAATAACAAATAAGAGGGAAACAAATATTTAAAAAATACAGATTTCAGTATTCTGAGGCTCTGAGCCCCATTTATTTTCCTCGCGGATGGCAAAAAAAATCCGACTTTATATGATTTAAAATTAAAAACAATAATCGTGGCTTGATATTGAGTAAGAACATGTTTTTATGAACCACACAGCTTCCGGTCTTCCAAGACCCGAACGGACAAAAAGACGTGGTGCAGGCACGAAACATACTACCAATAGAAATACATTGCTTTTAAAATCGTTCTGTGTGACACGAAAAAAAGGGGAAAATCGTGTTGGTGAACACGAATCAATAGATTAAATGTCGTGACTATAACACGAAATGCCGTGAGACTGGATTGTACATTCAGGAAACAAATCCAAAACACATGGTGAATAAACATATTGTGTTTCAATTGAATTTTTCTTTGAAATCTAGAGCAGATATAGATATATCATCGTGGAATTGCCTCCACAAGGCGCTAAACATGGTGATGGCTGAGCTGGCTGCTTGTGGCTAACATTGCTAACAGCACTTACAATACAAACAACAAAAGCAATGCTAGCAGGGCTAATAGTTTCAACTTGAGGGGGAGACGGAGGGTGGGTTTTAGGATTCTGTGATAACAATTGGGATGACATTAAAAGTGGTTAACCGCTAAATGAGCAAAGTAAAGCATGGTAGCGGCTAATAGCTAGCCAGTGGGTAACACATGCAGGGGTTTACAGTACAAGGACTAACATAACGATTAAGCTAACAAATCATAGAGAAACTCAGATTAGCTTAACACACACAGAGGGAGTGCGACTTACAAAAACATTCAACCTGTAACTTAGAATATATCTGAATCAGCAAACAACCATGTCTGGAAGTCAAAACTAAAATAATACGTTTTATTAATGTGTGAGAGGAAAGAAAAACATTGATTTTGAGAAAGTGAATGTTGAAGGACAGCGAGCTAGAGGCCCACACACAGGGTGTAATAACACTCTCACGGTATGCTCTCTAACAGCAACACTCATACCTTCCATCACCTCTCCAGTAGATTTATTTTTGATGGGTATTGCAGCCTAAATTTACATTTTGACTTGTGTAATATTAAATGGAACTGACCAGCAGAAGTGAGAATAATTACTACTCCATCTGGCCATGGAGTCTGCCCAGTCCTCAGAGCTATGGCAACTTGCAGATTGAAGACATCAGAGCAGCGGCCCAGACCTTCTGCCCAGGAACATACACATATTGGATATACTGTATTGACTCAGGCAACTGCTGCTCTACTTCATTTTGGCCAAAATTATTCTGTTCCAAATAAATTAGTCATAGCACAGTTATTTTGGTACATCAGTCTTACAAAATGTAAAAGCCATTTAATGACTAATTACATGACATTATCTAACACCAACATAATAATTGTTGGTTGCATGTATGATGAGTTAATCACTCATCGGGTGCTATTAAAAGCTACAGCTGTGCATAAAGATGGCTCTTCTGGCATTGTTGGAGGGCTTTAGTCATATGGCTCTTTACAATTGTTTTAATTGACAGGTCTAAAGAATTGTGTAGCAGACGGAAGGATTCCTATTCAAGCAGATGATTAAAGGTCTGTTCATTTATGGCTAACTGTAAGGGGAAATCAGGATTGTAGTCAAATACACAATTTTACAATAATTGAAAAGCATTCAAAAGCTTAGATACAGCTTTCCCTATTCTGGGTTTAAAAGTATTTACTGATCAACAGCTAGCTTAACCCATGTGACTGCATGCAGCGCTCAAACACTGCTGATTTTTCAATGCAGCTAACAAATGGCTAGCTAGACAGCTAACGAGACAAACAACTACAAATAAAACTCCCGCTCATTACTACATCATATAATTTTAAGCTCAGCCAAAACTGCTGTTTGTTGCGGTTTCACTATAGTCCAAAACCAGCTAAGAGCCAGTGAGAGCAGTGAAGCAGCGGCATTTTAGTTGTAATGTGCCTTTAAATTGTGAAACTATATACTGTAAAGCTATACAGTATATAGTTCAAAGACATGCTGCCTTTGGGACATTAACAGTAGGCCTACCCTAAAACGTAGAACTACGCTCTAAATGATTCAGGGATTATATTATTGGAGCATGGTCTGCAGGTTTTTCTTCACTTTGATATTTATTATTAGTAACACACATACCTTACAGACAAATTGCGAGTTATAAAAAATGAAATGAAGAAGTATACTTGAGGCAGTTACATATCAACCCAGTCTCATGGCATAACACGATTTTTAATCTATTGATTCGTGTTCACCAACACGATTTTCCCCTTTTTTTCGTGTTGCACAGCACGATTTTAAAAGCAATGTATTTCTACTGGTAATGACGGTCATGGAAGCACGGCATTCGTTTGTGTCGGCTACACCATGTGCTCTGTTTGACAAACCCCATTTTTTTTCACCATTCATTCCAATGGCTGGCGTCTATGTCACGTGATCTTCAAATTTCTCCCTGCAGAAAAAAAAAACATGGCCGAACTTCGTTTTATTCTCGGTGGAAAATGTCTATTTTAAAGTTAGTTTGGCCATTAAAATGCGTTTTGATGTCATTTGATGCGAGAAATATGAGTTGTTATTTCAGATTATGTGTGCAGTGGATGTACATGATCTTTAGTTTGCTAGTTATTATGAAGATTACTTCAGGAAGTTTTCATTGTTACCAAGGTGGTTGCTAGGGACGCTGCTATCGATATTATTTCTGTTATGTTGTGTAACTGTTTAATAGTGTTATCTTTATTGCTACCCCCTTCCCCGTCAATGTATAGTGTTGGTCCACAGCGCAAACATATTAGTTTAACGAAATCCGCATCTAACTATAGCCTACGTTATTTTCCCCTGTGCAATTCCAGTCTCACATCTCACAGCACATCGTCATAAACAAATACCGGAAACAGACCGAAAACATTTTAAAAAAATAAAATAATACTTCATTCCGGGTGTGCTTGCTTTTCTCTTTGAAAGTCATCACATAACGGCATTGTAATACACGGTTCGGCTGCATTAAATATTACATATCTGCCGTAGTTCTGTATTTATAGAGCCCTGATGAGAAGACTTCTAGACAAACATGAGGAACTGAAAACGTGACATGGATCATAAATATATCAGTAATTAAACAACATCTTACATTTCTTTTCACACAATACGTCTCCTTGCAGTATCAACACTAATTCGGCCGACTTTTATATTTGATCCAATTGATAGATAGACTGTATTTACACCATAACGGTGCACAGCTGATAGACAGGGACACCTAGTGGTTAAAGCATGTTATTGAATTTCATTATTTTTATTATTAGATATTAATAGGATCCCTATAAAGTATATTCATTACTCGTTATTCTCTACTAATAGTTAATTAAAGACTGTAGATAATGACTATTTTGCACATCCCTTTCAAGATTTCAAGATTTTCTAAGGTTTATTGACATATCATATAGGCCTACACAACTATGGTGTAGTTATGCATTGAATGAAAAACTTGGGTCGCAGGTTCCTCAATAGTGCATTACAAGACATCTATCAATATGTGTGCATACCTCCAGCAATGTTAACTATGTTGAAGCACTTATTTGAACTGATATTATACATAATGTATTATACTCTTATAAGATGTATGTAGATATTTCATCTCCGGCCTTGTCAGGTATTGAACAATCAATAAATAAAGAACACAGAATTGTTACATATAAAACACATAATTTGTGTGATTATACTAAATGATTTACAAATAAACACCAGTGCATATTTACAGTACAACTGTTACACATGCTGATGTAATGCAAATGTTCCAACTTGGGATCAATAAAGTATATCTTATCTTAAGCTGATCGATGGCTACTGCCATATTTGCAAAATTTGGCTCTGAACCTTGACAAGTGCATGTTTCAGGCTTATCAATTAATGTAATGTAATGTTATCAATTAACAACAGGGGTCACAAACATAAGACCAGCTGTTAAATAAAGCTCTTCTGACCTTAGCTGGCATGTGTGTATATATATTAATGCTGCCCATTATGGGCACAAGCAATTTTCACCCATTTATTAATTATATGTTTTAAATTTGAGTGTTTCCTATCCCCTAAACCTCCAGGGATGTACACAGTTTAATACTGGCAACTTCTTATTATGGGAAATACGAAAACGTCTTTTAAAACTACAACTCCCAGTAGAGACGTGCCATAGATAGAGAACATGTTGTGAAACAGAATAGCCAGCATGTATAGTTCTGGGGACGGGGTGGGGGAGGGGGGGACGCGGTGGACCCGTTCAAATCCAGTATTGGACAGTCTGTCCTGGTTCCATCCCATTTCAAGTGCTGTTCGAGGCTTGGTGTAACCCTCGGAGCACACTCTCAAATCACAGAGAATAGGCGCATTCACACCGCAGTACTTTTCCCACAAAGGTTCATGCGAACTTAGTTCATGCAAACTCTTTAGTTCGCATGAACTAAGTACAGATCGCGTTCACACCGGAAAAAGTCCCTGGGGGTGGATTAGGCAAATGAAGCCGCTGACTTCACTTCTTCTTCTTCTGCTTTGGGTTTACTGGCAGGCTACAAACAACTTCACGGCGGATACTGCCGCCCAAAGTCCCCGGCCGGAAGTCCCCGGAGTTGTAAGAGGACTTCAGTAGAAGTTGCTGGGACTCCCAGCAGCTTCTACTGAAGCCTTCCGAGTAAATCGCCAGAACGCCGACACCTCCTCATCTCCACCGCTCCCATGTTTTATTTTGTGTTGCCATAAGTTAGTCTCTCTGCGTTTCTGCGCTGGGCTAATGCTAATGCTAATAATGCTAATGCGAGTATAATAAAATGGCGGCTTCACAAAACTTTTTGGGAGTTTTACGGGGCGTGTTTTGCAATCCGCCCAGCCAATCAGAAATATAGCTCTTTTCTCACAAATTAGCCGCTCGAAAGTCCCTGCTCTCTAGCAGGGACTTACGAGCGGCTCTTTTGTGAGAAAAGAGCTATATTTAGTACCGGCTCTTTTTGGTGTGAACGCGATAAAAGAGTTCACTGAACTAAGTTCGCATGAACCTTTGTGGGAAAAGTACTGCAGTGTGAATGCGCCTCTTGAGGACTATCAAGGGGTTTGTCAAACAGAGCACATGGTGTAGTCCAAACGATAGCTGGGGATTCTGGGTAGTGTAGTGTCTTCTGCTATCCTTTACTCCGAAAAAATATTTGTTTCTCCGAATCGAAGGGGAAAAATACAAAAGCATTGCACACAATTTAAACTAATCAATGTTGTGTAATTAACAAGGATAATCTGGTGTTTTTTAGTCGATGAGTAGTGCAGATATCACTGTAAAATCAATCGACAGTAAGGGGAATACTTACTTCCTGGTGTACAATTCTCCGTTATCCAATGAGAATGGACGCTCACATTCCCTTTAAAGGCAGCCGACACAAACGAATGCCATGCTTCCATGAGCGTCATTACCAGTAGAAATACGTTGCTTTTAAAATCGTGCTGTGCAACACGAAAAAAAGGGGAACATCGTGTTGGTGAACACGAATCAATAGATTAAAAATCGTGTTGGTGAACACGAAATGCCATGAGACTGGGTTGTACATATAGTGTGACTACATATTTTCTGGCTCTTTACCGCTTTAACAAATCTAATGCACATGCTCATTAGAGATGGGTGTATACACATTGGATTATAATTTAGAAGATTTTCACAAGCCAAAACTCAACACAAACGTGTACATGCCTTTATAAAGTTTGTAAAAAAGGGA
The DNA here is from genome assembly GCA_902827135.1 of Harpagifer antarcticus. Classification (NCBI taxonomy): domain Eukaryota; kingdom Metazoa; phylum Chordata; class Actinopteri; order Perciformes; family Harpagiferidae; genus Harpagifer; species Harpagifer antarcticus. The sequence goes on from CADEHL010000370.1 coordinate 141,268, forward strand.
GGAGAATTAATACACACATATGCAGTGACTAGCAAATCGCCCAAAGCTTGTCCTGGTTACTAAGATACAACCAAAGGGATTACATGGTATCTTACAGCTAATGAAAGCGACATAGCAAGAGGGAAAAGTTAAAGAAGATGAAACAGGACGATAAGTAAGACAAGCGATAAAGAAAGATAAGTGACAGGATTGGAAGGAAAAAAATAAAAGGGGAGGCAGATAGTTTGATGAGAAAGAGAGATAGATAGGACAAGAAGAAAGAGAGCGACCGTGGCAGAATGAGTGATGATGTAAAATGGAATACCAGAAAACGTCGGGTAGGGCTGAAAAGATCAAAGAAATCATACTTCCAAAAGCCTAGATGTCAGAAAATGGAGACCAATTTAATGTGGATGGCAGGAAAGCCTGGCTCCACCTGTGAATTACACTCCATCAGATGGAGCAGTACCGAAACAATACCTGTCCCTGATGAAAGAGAAAGGGAACATGATGGGAAACGACTTTACACGGAGGAATGACAAAGATTCCACTTTGACATTCCACCTTTCGGCGAGACGACTTTGTATGCATCTCACGGAGTACACTTTCATCACTGTATGGAATACACTAATGCAATAATTATTGTTAATATGATCGCAGGTATGGACAATGTATCATTGTTAGCTGCTCAGCCACTGCCAGCTTGATTCTCTTTGAGTGCTTGGTGGAGGAAAAATTAACCAGCATCTAATTTGTACAAACTTTATTTTCTCTCTGTTTGAATGGTCGGTGATTATCATCATTATTGTAATTATCATTCACTGTGCTCTAGTTGTGTTTGTTGTTCATAGGCACATTGTTTCTTACATGCTCATTCCAAGCGATTTTGGGGATGTATTGCATATTTTTTTCCCTTTTTCTCCCTCATATTATAATTCTTATGTTGTTATGCAGGTGTGTGGACTCTTTGTTGTCTTGGTATTCCGGTGTGGTCGTTTACCTCCAGGGACAGGCTGATGCAGAGTCTTTACTCGGAGAACGAAGTCTAGAAATGGGGGAAAGCACAAAAGCCATCCATCAGTTGGCAGCTTGACATTGAGCCTGTATTCTTGAAGATGAAAGATGACACCACACGCACCCACACACTCATATTCAAATCACACACCTTCCCATGGTGGATACATTTCCAGACAGTTCTAACATTAACAATGCACTGTGAGACAATTCCACCAACATTTTTATTTGAAATTCAGCGAACTGTTCATTTATTTATTGTGGATCAAAGAGTCTCTGTTAAGGTTTTCGCTTGATGTGTTTTTCTTAAAGTTCTTAAAGATAATGTATTTATCAGATCCTCATGCAGAAAAGGAAAATACATTTTTATATGTGTCAATGATCCAAATGGAAATGTCAAATATACAAAGGTTTCAAAGACTCGAAGATAAAGGTGCCCCCTCAACGGTCTTATTTACATGCTAAGATTCTATCAATTCATGGATGCCTAGAGATCATGATTATGTTATTTATGATCCCATAGACACTCAACAATCTCTAATATTGCCATTGCTTTAGTCTACACCAAATACATAACAACTAACTTTCAACTAACTAACATGAACTGAAAACACACTTAAGGGTTTAAGATCTACAACAAAGAAATGGAACACCCAGACGGGAAAACATCATGGTCATCATTCCGCCCTTAAGCATATGCAGCTTTACTGTCTATTAATATAAATAGCACCCTTATATACAAATTAACATCATGGAGAAGACTTCAAGTTAACAATTGAGCCTATACATTTTACTGAAGTAATAAATCAAGTGAGAAGTAGAGGAATTTTATCATAGATTTATATGCAATGAGACTTTTAAACGAGTCACTCCTAGTAGAGAGAATGCAAGTTTTAGGCATTCAAAATGTTGCTTTACTTTTCAGACCTAGAAGTTGCCAATTTGTCAAAGGCATTTATTAGTGTTAGACAGGGAAAATGTGAGAAACAGTAAATGCTGTGCTTCGCTTTCTTTAAATCAGACACATTTAGGCTATACAATGTGATCTTCTTTTGATTACGAATGTGTGAACTAATAAACTAAGCTAGCAGAGGAGGTAACTGCAGATATGACACATAACTGGCTGTTTTCACCGCACGGCTCTGTGCCCAACCTTGCGGTGAGCAAATAGCGCATCATGTGAATGCAGCATAATGAATTTATTAGTTTCAGACTCAGAGAAAGTGTGAAAATTAGTAGAATACCACGGAATACTGTGCTTCTTTCATTTAATCACACACTTTGAGGCTATTCTCTGGGATCTTCTTTTGATGACTAATGTAATTTGTTTTCACTTCCATGAACTGATCCTTCCCTGAAACTGTTTGGAGACCACTGAAAAAGACCGACTCAACTTTGAAATATACTAAACAGCATTACCCTTCACCAAGGCTAAATCGCCTGAGACCAATTTAACTTAGTCACTCCACAACAGGGGCGGATCTAGACAAATATTCTGGGGTGGCAAGAGGGTGGCAGGAGAATTTCAGGGGTGGCATTCCCTGGCAGAAGTATATGCTGATTTAATCGCAGTCATATCAACAATGTTAACTTGGAAAGCCACAATATTGATATTTTAACTCAATAACATTTGGTGACATTATTGTGGCACATCAGTAAAGCCTTAAATATAAATATAAGGTGGCAGACATAATGTAATGAATTTTAACTGAACAATAACTGCATGAGTTTGTCTCACTCTTAGACCAGCAGGGGTACCAAATCTATGCAGACTGCTGCAATAAGTACATTAATTAACTGTCTCATCGATGTTTGCCTGTATGAATATGATAATATTATTCCTATCAGCTGTCAATCACTGTTATGATTCACATATTCAGTGTTATTATTAAATAAACTATATTTGTTGGAGGAGATAATGATGAATGTTCCTCAAGATGCTTGCTCACCCTCCTACAAATTTGAAAGACAAGTAATTACTATCATATATCAAAAGAATCAAAAGAACAGTTCAGCGCCCCACGACTTCATTGCAAACAGTTACAACCTTGACTTTACATCAGAAAGAACAAACATTAAAGAAGTGACTAACTGCATCAGTTAGGGTTACAAAACGTGTATTCAGCTAAAACATAAACATCGCTGCAGTTATTATCCAGTGGAAAGTCCTTACCTACTGGCCTAGTTAAATCAAAGTGGTTACTTTCTTTTGGCTGGGCAGTGTAGTTTTACACACCGTCTTATTTTACTTTCTCAGGACATGAAACTGTTTTTTGGGGGCAGACCCCCTCAAAGAAGAAAAATATATTTACACACGTAAGGTAACTAACTGCCTCTTAACAGTTTATTATTCTCATCGACTATTATTCTCATGGCGATTACCATCTTGTTCATCAAAACGCCTCACAAACTTATTAAGATTTAAAGCTATGGTGTGTTTTGATTCAATGCTGAGTACAGCCAAACTTGACAGGCTCTTCTCTGTCATTGTAGACCGCAAACAGTGGCGGCGCCAGAGCATTTGTGTTGGGTAATCTATGGTAGGGCTAACCCATACAGTGGTGGGGCTCAAGTCAGTATTTGCAATGTAATTACATACACACTCCCCTTGACATTGAAACGCCACGCGTGAGGTTTAGATTATTTCCCTGTCTCAATCCAAATTGAACTGTATGAAATAAAAAGGCACATTTGTCTTGGAGTAAATAAAAAGGGCGACCTGGAGCCAATCCTGCAATTTCCCCACAAGTGAAAGAGTTGACATGCTGAAAGCCCAACCCCTGCAGGGGGGTCTGGGTGGATTCTCCCCCAAGAGATTTTTTGAAATACTAACATAAAATACACATTCTGGTACTCTCTTGAGAAGAAAAATAAATAAATCTATTACTACACGACATATTTAAAAAAAAAAGAATGGTATTTTAGTTTTTTGTTACTTTGTTCTGAAAGCTGAACCTGCTGCTCCTCACAGAGAGAAGAGGGAAGAGGCTGTGAATTACTTTACATTGTGGATAGCCCCCATTGTTCAGTGTGTCAAAATGAAAGACAGCCCACACACCTATCAATCACCAAACCATGGGGTCTTATTTCATTACGTAATGTTGTATCAATGTATCGCGACTTCCTGCAACAACACCACGCCGTTATCTTGATTCTGATTGGCCAGAAGACATTATCAAAGATGTTCTATTGAGAAGACGATCACTACGTGACAAAAGTTTTCAAAACCGTTTCTAGTCTTCGGTATTTCCAGACAAGTGGCTACTGAAGTCAATCTTACTTACTAAATGTGCAATTTACTCCGCACGAGTTGGCAGACTTTATTTGGCTTACCTTAACATCATTTTTCAAGGTGGGGCTAAGCCATTTCTTGGTATGGCTGTAGCCTACCCCAACCATACCCTGACCGCAAATACCTCATTCCTTCTGTCTACTTGGATCAGAAATGCTTCTCGTTTTGCGCTGTCCCCCGTTTAAATGAAATCGCCTCCAATCATATTTCCACGCTCGTTCCAGGGCCGGGGGAGGGGTTACAAGGCTCGCGTCTTGTGCTGCATTCACTTGCACTCGGACACTAGAGATTTTCTCTCATAAATGTCCGATGAGCCACAACTTTTTTTCAAAACAAAGCTGCCAACTTGGCAGCTGGGGTGGAAAGGCATTTTTCTGAGGTGGCAGCTGCCACCTCAGAACCGCCACTGCTCCACACTCATAAATAAAATCAGTTGTAATCACAATGCAATAGGTAATAGTTACGATTAGATAGTGAAAAAGCATTAGGCTTCCAGTCTTTGCAATGAGATTAGTATTACAGAAGACTTACAATGCCTACTGATTTTTGTGTTGCATTCCTAATTGTTTTCTTTTTTATTGGTACATAAAGCAGTGGTAGTAACATATACTATACAAATACTGGAGTAAACAAATAAATACATTGGAATTGACAAAAGCGGGAATCAAAACAAGACAACTGTTGCATGCTCTGTGGCACAGTCAAATCGAAAATGTGGTTTTATTGAAACTGAAGCACAGAAGATTGGATTCCTTATGGTCAGCAATTGCCCTCTTCAAAAGATAAAGGTAGTCTCTGAGTGTGGAGTGTCAAAACACAAGTTTGAAACGTCATTATATTTCTTTTTTTGGAGGGCTCTAGGAGACAACATTTAATGATGTACCACTTTTGTCCCACCTCCACATGATTGCTGTTAAGGTGTCAGAAAGCCTCAGGCGAAGTGCTTGTGCGATCACACAACAGCGTCTACAAAACTCTCCCTGCTCACCTTTCTGACTTCTAAATAAGAAGAGCTGAGTCCGACCATTTCTGTGACTTTCCGAAACCGACAAGCACACCCACTTTATGCAGCGCTTGTTGTGAGGAAGTAGGCCAAAAGCTTTTTTTCCCTTCTTCACACAAAAACCTGTCACTTTGTACCAATGAGTGCAACACCATCAATGCCTTAGAGAAAAGACTACGAAAGTGTGCTTGCTTTTACTACAATTTAGAGTTTTTTGTATCCTGTCTTTCTGTGACAGCAGACCTTTAGACCCACTTTTTAGTGTTCCCATTTGAAACAGCTATTCACTCTTTTGCCTTTAGATGTAGTCGTAAGACAGACACACTCTTTAGAATTGACAAATGTAGTCCCAGAAACCAAACAATCTGCAAAGTTGAATTCATTGGGTTTATAATACAAATACAACCCAGCTCTTTAATAAAGATCTGAAACATCATTCAGGGAGTATGGTTTTAGATTACAGTGAGGATTTATTGGGGATGAGTGGTGATGATTATTATTTAATGGAAAAGAGGTCACTAAACTATATTGAACATGTTTTTCTGCATTACATCTTACTTCTGTTGACTTACTTACTGTCAACATGTAGCAGATTCTACAAGATCTCCAGGAGCTAATATTATTTTGATTTATTTCGAATGTGTAATACAATAATACAAACAATAATAATACTAATGAAATGAAACTCACAGAGAATTATGATACTGTACAAACTTAAGCAGTATCAAATTGATAAACAAAAATATTATAAACTTACAAATTATAGATACACAAATGATCTACTTAATTACACATCCACATTCTCAGGTTTATACTGTTGGATCTTTTGATATACTTAAAGGTGGGGTATGTCATTTATTTCAGAAACACTTTTTGTTATATTCCGTGGAATGCTCTTAACATTCCGATAGCAATGTCTTAAGTGCTTTGACAATAAAAAAATAAAAAAATGTCATCTGTGGAAGCCGTGGCGCTGTAAAAAGCACGACCAATCATCTGAGCCGGCCCGGCTAAAGTAACTGGATGGCCTACCTGCCTGTCAGCCTTCCATCCATCATTTTTTCCGGCTGTGTATTTTCAAATTCAAGCGCACTCGCTGGTTTCTCCAAAATTACATACCCCACCTTTAATAATACTCATTATAGGTTTTCAAATCTAGTTTCAATCTGACATCCCTTTCCTCACAAATGTCCTTATTGAGAGGAACAACTATTTATCTTTGATGTGCTACTCAAAAAAATACAATAGAAGTAGAAGAAGCTTACCAATTAAACACCTACATAAAAAGTACAAGTACCTCATTTACTTCAATAAATATGGACCAAGTAAAACGTCTTGGCAGTCGTGGCCACTTGTTTATTCCTGCTTAACACATAATACTGTTTATTTATGTCTCTGATGTTTTGTTGCATGTGCTCCTTTCAATGAAGTGAACCAAGTTGACCCTCTTCACTCTCAGCTCCACTAGGCTACAAAAGCTGCAGCAGCATCTCCACAGGCTAATGCTCGTCTGACAGGGAACCTCTCCTGTTGTTTGACAGTGGTCTTTGAGGCCAGGCTGTGAAGTCTTCCTCTCCATGGGAGCTGGCTGTGAGCTTTGCCAGGAGAGAGGCAATAGAGGCTGGCATGACTCCGGCACAGCCACTGGCCTGGAGCTGCTGAAAGACGCAAGGCTGGTTGCCTTGGAAGCACAGTGACAGAGAATCAAAGTGAGTGGATATTTAACAGCAGAGAATGAAACCAGAAGAGTGTATTCAATGTGTAAAAACGTAGTCGCCGTGACCCCTGAGATGACAATGGACAAGGACATTTGAAAAGAGGTTTCTTGAATGTAAGATATAATTATCGGATCATAACATTTGATTCACTAACTTTTGCCAAAAGGGATGTTTGGAAGGTGTGTGTTTCCAACAAACCGTGTCCACCTGCAATACATGTTTTAAAGTACCTGTTGGGACGTTAGCAGGTTCTTGAATATATGCACCTCCTGGAAAACACTGCCGGATTTAAAGGTCACTTATTATGCAAAATCCACTTTTTCCATGTCTCTTCTACATCAACATGTGTCCCCTCTGTGTAAAGATATTCTGAAAGTTTCAGGAAAAAAGATTCACTCCCTTTTTGTCCTGATCCATTTATATAACAACCTGTCTGAAAATGAGCTGATCAGATTTTGGCCACTTTATGACATACATTTTTTTTTGGCTTGTGTAACCATTAGCCAATCACCAACCAAGGTAACCTGCCCCCCCACTCCTTGAGCACCATTGTGTTATTTTTAACCAAATATCTCTCAGAGGGGCGTGGGGAGGGGCTCCTTATTTTCATCTAAATTAACAGACAGAGAATCAGCACTTTTGAAACAGGGCTGAAACAGAGGGGTTTATGGAATGCTACAATGCATGATCTGTTTGGTGTTTGGAGCCAAACACTTCAGAGACATGTTTTGTATATAACTGAGACCTATAATATATTGATGAAAAACAGTATAATAGGGGACCTTTAATAAAGCCGTTTATTATAACCATTGTTGTTGAACAGTTCAATGACATTTAATGACACTTATGAGGCCTCATCTCACCGTGATGTGTGGGAAATCTGCCAAGCAACAGTAGTCAGAAATGCTCTATGCCAGGGGTGTCAAACTCAATTTCATCCCGGGCCCCATCAGCATTATGGTTGCACTCAAAAGGGCCGGTTGTAACTTTAAGACTATATAAATATAGTTCGGGATTGTGGGAAACGGTATTTCGATCTCTCTGTCTGTAGCCTACACACAAACTGAAAGATTGACAATAAAGTTGATTTTGACTTTTCACTTTGATATACATACAAGTCTTTTCACTGCGCATGATACAAAATGAGATGCATTGTGAGACATGTAGTTTATGGGCAACATGCTTCTGTAAAGCGGCATATAACCATAATAAACGTAGTATATTCTTTCCAAGCTCTTGCGGGCCCAGGCCCGGTTCCAGAACAAAATGACTCGGGGTGCATCTGAGATTAGAGAGGGTGCAGTGGTAACGTGCTATTTTTACAAGTGGGGAGTGGACCTGACAACCTCTAGGGGGTCCTCACCTCCTCTAGGGGGGTCCGGGGTCATGCTCCCCCGGGAAGATTTATTTTGAAATATTGAAGTTAAAAGCATCAATCTGGTGCACTTTGAGGGCAAATGAAGAGATCTATGGATACATCTCAACACCCATATGAAACAGAACTGTTTCAGAACCTCTCCTTCCTCAAAGCCACTGACTTCATGTGCTCTTTGCTTGATTCATGCCTTCCCAGTCCCTTATCACGTACAAGAGCATAGCGGCAGTTGTTGTAGCCAGTTGTGGTGAAGGCATCTGACTTACTTGAACAGAAATCTCTACATGCATAGCACAAGATGGCATATTTTTTACATGAATATTCCAGCCAATCTCTGTTTTGAAACCATGAGCTGCAAAATGAGCGCCTTACTCCACTGTACAGGTGAGTTGGATACTTTTTTAAATATAACTGGGCAGGCTCTGTTTTGCTGAGGTCCTCTGGCACTTGCGGGCCACAGAGGGGTGGCGGTGTTTGGGGCAACAAAGACGGCTGCGGCTGCTCCGCCTCCATGGGCGAGGCGGGCAAAGCCGGCGAGTCGGCCGTTAGTGTCCACGACAGTGGCCGCGGGTAACGTAATGTCCCCATGATCTGAACTGTTATTACCTGCAGTAGATGCAGTGTTACTGCTGGCGATAAGGGCTGGTTGTTTTAACCATTTTCTGATGTCCATCATTGACTGCTGTGCTGTGTAAAGCAAGCAACTTGCAGATGACTCACGCGCACCTGACATAATAACGTTACTTACCGTTTAAATTGAACAAATAAATGCAGCAGACAATGTTACTTAACCACAATTACAATTTATTTTATTTCAACTATATTCTTCTTCTTCTTCTTCTTCTTCTTCTTCTTCTTCTTCTTCTTCTTCTTCTTCTTCTTCTTCTTCTTCTTCTTCTTCTTCTTCTTCTTCTTCTTCTTCTTATTAATATTATTATTACTACTATTATTGTTATTATATATGTAATATTTTTCACTTTTCAAATGAAGGTGCATAACGACTCAACTGAGGATGCATTGGGCCCCACCACCAGGCACAGGCCACTTTGTTTATAAATTACCTTGAGGGCCGTACCAAATGGTCTAGCGTTCCGTATACGGCCCGGGGGCCGGAGGTTCCCCACCCCTGCTTTAATATAATAACATTAGTATTAATATCATAACCAACATGTCTGTGATTAACATTTTGTTTACCTAATACAGACTGATCACTCAACGCTTCAAACTGTCCATCATCCTAAATAGACTAAAAGCAGTTTTTTGTTTTATATAGATCATTGGCTATGTGGGAAAATACTGTGTTTGAAATGTATAATTTAAATTAGATGTTAGCTTTTTGTTATATATATATATATTTTGTATTCCAGTCTCCCTTCAGATATGTTAAGTGGCATGTCATTCAACCCAATGCTGCTCACCTCCTTCAGTTGGGAGAAAAGCTGGTTCAGGTTCAGCCTTATGGGGGGGGACAGGGCTGCTGAGCCTAAATGGATGGATCTGTTGGACCTGGCACCAGGGGGAGGGACAACTGATTTAGTATGAATAGGCGCTAAAAATATGCCTGCATTTATTAAAGGTAGGTAGGTAAGAATGGAGAAACCAGCTCGAGTGTGCTAGAATTTGAAAGTACACAACCGGATGAAATCTGTCCCTTCCTTCAGAGTTCCTTACAGAGCCCCTCCTCCAACACACACGAACGCGCACATGACCAATGAGGGCACGAGATCAGTTTGTGCACAGATGGAAGGCTGACAGGCAGGTAGGCCATCCAGTTATTTTAGCCGGGCCGGCTCAGATGATTGGTCGTGCTTTTTACAGCGCCACGACTTCCACAGATGACATTTTTGTATATATTTATTGTCAAAGCATTTCATATATTCATTGCTATCGGCATGTTAAGAGCATTCCATGGAATATGACAAAAAGTGTTTCTGAAGTGAATTACCTACCATACCTTTAAATGTCAGCTAAAAGAGCAGTGAAATGAAAGACCTCTCTATTTTCTGTAAAGATATTAACAGTACTTAATGTCAGCTTAGTAAATAAAAAAACATTAGCTAACAGACTAAATCTTAATGTTCTAAACATTTTGGGGCCCCTGTCAGTCACGGGCCCTTAGAATCGTCCTAACTTTTCACCCCCTTACGGCGCCCCTGGGGCCACATACAATGGATGTCGCGGGCCGGATTTGGCCCACGGGCCTTGAGTTTGACACATGACATTTCCCAGCAGGGTCTCCGGTACATCGAGTCCCCCGGAGCGGCTGTGCACTATTTCTCATTCAATTTCAGTCCAGGTGGCACACGATACGTTATTGCCACATTTCAAATCATGAGATTAAGATTAAAGACGGATTTTGATGGATTTGTTTCGTTCCATGCATGATCGATGAAAAAGGCTATTTAACCTGCCATAAAATCAACTTACAAGGTGAATTTAGAGAGCTCACTCTAGCCCTTAAGGTGTTGGGAAATGTTACGCTTGCTGCAGCAGCTTAAATTAAGCTGATTTAGCCGGCGGCCGGGCTACTTTACCTGCTTTCTGTGCTCTGTTGGAGCTGATGCTGATGTTGACAGCATCTTCTGCTTGTGGGCTCGGTTAGATTTTGGTTGGTTATTTTGCATTTAGGATCCAGCTGGTAGGCAGCTAGCATCTGGCTGCATGGGCATATTAGCTCTCCAGCATGCACAGTGCAATTTAATATGCTCACTGACACTGCTAATATTCATCAAGAAATTATCCATGTAATTTATTGACTGAGTAAAAGGTTGTTGTGCTGTTTTAATATCAACATAAAGGTATAGTGACTGGACATGATTCATTCTGGCACTGCTGCTTTTCCACTGAATGAATCAGATAAGTGTGTGTGTTTCTGTGTCTTTTGTGTGTGTGTGTGTTCTGTGCTTCTCTTTGATGAATAGGATGACATTTTGCTGAGCAAACAAGTTATAGCCACTATAGCCTATCACGGACTATGTGTTGCAGTGTTAGTCAATAGAAGCGGGAGTGTTACATAGTGATGTTACTATGTTTAAGAAGTAATATGGCCCTTTTAATACAAAATGTTGCACATTTATCTTCCCTCACCTATGAAAAATGTGTCTTTCATTGGCATTAAAAAAAAAGTCTTTGTATATTTTTGTGTCATAGATTGCATGATTTCTTGAGATATCTTTATAAAAGAAAGGTACTTTTTGTGCAGCAAAAAAAGACTTGCCTCTACGCTTTTTGCAGCTCAGACGAAAAAGGGGTCGCTTAAGTTCTGTCTTGACAGATGTTCACTAAAATACAAAAATTCTTCTGACCAAGCATTCCCAAAATACTTATACATTCGTTGTGTACTTGTATATTTTGGGGCCTTCTCCTATGGGTTGTGAGTTTTGCAGATATGTTACCAAGTCATCTTGATATGTAAGAGTATGATTAAAAAAAAAATTATCTTCAAAGTGTCGCGTAGGAGTAGAATATAGTGTTGTTTTTAACAATTGGACTACCGTAAATGATAATTAAGTAAGAAATCAATTATCCAACAGAATAATACAACTAAAATAAAAAAAATAATACATCAAATATAAAACTACATATACAAAATGTATGTGCAAATTAAACACACACACACACACACACACACACACACACACACACACACACACACACACTTTGTATCCCCACAGGTAAATAAATGCCTGGCAGAGATTAAAAGGATAATGAATATTGGACATTTGCCAACTACCCGGATAAATATTTGCCAACTACCCGGATAAATAATTCCCATTATTGCTCTGTCTTCTTGATATGTAAATAGGCGACTGTTTGCTCATTCTTTAGCCTCAACAACTTAATAAGGCAAATACCGTTTGTGCTGCCATAATAACCTGTTGTTGCCGATAAAATGTCAAAAGCTAAACAATGCTTTTCGTTGAATCTTTTATCCTTTCTTGATTTGTTTGATAAGTGTAGAGAAACGCACAAATATAGAAGGCCTCTCACTTCATATTTGTGCTGAACGTCACTATCCTTGGTTTGAATAATTCCTAAATCCATTTATGGGTTAGCTTTTTAGCATTTCTGGTTTCCATCGTCTTGAAGTCAAGGGTTTGCGGCGCCGGTTAGATGGCTGAAATAAGGTATGTGGTTAATACAAGCTAACAAGCTAAACTAAGAGTTCTTGTTTTGTTCTATGACATAAAATGTGTCAGCAAATAGCCCGGTTGCTACCATGTGACTTAATGACACTTCTAAACGTCACCAGGAACAAACGTTAGCAGCCTTGTCATGCAAAAATGTTTGTATAAAAGCCTTATGTTAGATATTTACTTCTGGGGATTGCAAGTGGTGATAATATGTGGAGATTAACCTGCTGAAAAAAATGTGTATGTTTGCCAAAGATCTTATTTTCTGCAATATCCGTAAATCCAATGTAACATTGCTTTTTGGCGAGGGAGCCCTTGCCATGTGTTTTTTTTCTTTTGTTCGTTGTTCTCGTGTCCAGGAGAGAAGCTTGGAATAAAGAGACCAATGGAGTCTCTGGCATAAGGTTCAAATGGGTACGTAGCAGGGGGTCCGCTGACCTCGGTCATCAATGTCCGTTATTGCGCATAACAGAGGATTCAGACGTTGTTCATTCAATACATAACTAAACACGCCTCATACTCTCTTTCATGACTTTTTATTTAATGCATTTTAACGGCTGTAATGGCGTTTTTGTTAAAGCCGGAAGTCAAGCCTACTGTTGGTACTTCCGGTATATCTTCCCGGAAAAGCTTTTTAAAATAAACTTTAACCACAGGCAAATGCTAACCGGAAATATTTTTACAATAAAACAGTTATACAATTACTGTATGTTTAAACTATCTTATATCATTAAATATTGATTTTAATTTCTAACAACCCCTCCTTACAGACCCTTTAGGGTATGTAAATAATACTGAAATCAATGAGTTCTTCATCTGAACTTTGCATAGTACATAACTCATATAAAAAACATACAATCAAAATGGAATGGTTCAATAACCGTCATCAAAAATACAAAAAATACTTTGGTTGGTCTTCAACACAACAGTTTTTCTTTGTGCATAACTTCTAGTGTTAACATTCAATATCACTCTTCAAAATAGCAGCAATTAGCTTGGTATCAGAACATGTCTTACTCCCTCCTTTCACAGAAATCGTTCTTCTCATACTAGATTCAGTGTTAAGGCACTTGTTTTTACAAAGTATAAAAGAAACAAACTATGTTAGAATAGCACAAAGTAATACTACTACTTCGTAGCTGGTTTTTCATTCTAATGATTTCATCGTTTGAAGTATCACATCATTTGGATATTCCTTGAACAATCTCATCATTGAACATGCATATTATTTTAAACAATCTAATCATTTACATCCATCTCTGTATATGGGGGTGGGTTGTCTTGTTCTGCAAGCATTTGTAACTGTTTCCTCATGAGAAATGTACTGAGATGCTAACTAACACAAATCCGTCATCACTGCGCCACTCTATGTTTGGCTTCATGCAGGAAAATACAATTTCAAATTGGCCACAACAAATTATATAAAATGGGACCAGCTGGTCTGCTGAAACCTGTTATTTTAGACGCACAGCAATGCTATTCTATGAATATTTTCCTATGTGTGAAAACGGACCGTCCAGATTTTCCACCTACACCTCCTTCTTCCCGTCCTCTTTTCTCAATCCATATCTTCCTATCTTTCACTGACTGTCAACAGCCGTTTAAAGGCTGATATAATTTGCTAAAAGACTCTTTGCCAGTTGGATGAATGACAGAGACAAAAGGCGGCGGACAGGAAAGCCAAATAACAATGCATCCATATATGGTCATTTGCATTCAGACAATCGCTCATGCACCCTATTTGGCACAAAGCCCCTGTCATATTCATACCTGGACGCTTGCCATCAACAGACACACAAATATACAATCCGCTGGCTGCTGTCTGTCCATGGTATTCTTTTGAGGGCAGCAGCTCTCTAAATGGCAAATGCCACACACATTGAAATAAAGGATTAGAAAAAGGAAAGGAATGGAGGGAAAGGGGTAAGGAGAGGAGAAAAAGAGAAGATGACAGTGCCTGAGGGAAAACACATCCCCTCCTGTCTGGCTCCCTGACAGCACGGAGCAGACAGGTGGAGAAGGGAAAAGGACGAGCAGTGTGTGTGAGTGTCTGTGTGTGCAGGGGTGAGGCATCTCTCCAGCCGAGAGAAGGGCATCTGTCCGTCTCTGCTCCATTCGTACTAAAGCGTGTGGCTGCTGTCTGTGTCTGTCTGAGTGGCGTGCTATTAAACGCTATACCTGGCCAGTGTCTCATCGCCGATCTGGAATCCCATCATGCATCTGTCCAGGCGTCTGTTATCCTCATGCTATCTGTCACTCTGCCTGTCTGTCCTCGTGTCCGTCTATCTATGAAGAAGAGGGGCATGCTCATGTTGCCGTGAGCACCCGTTCTGTCTATTTGCCCACCTGCTTGCCAATCTGATGAATCCATACTCTCCCTGTCTTTCTACATATAATCACCGGCTTTCTATATGTGTTGTGTGTATGCCAGAGCAGCCTGTCACTCTGTTCCCTGTGGATCTTATATATTGATAGATGACTGAAAGATATACTGGGATAGCGCTCCCTTCTCCCCGATTGCAAGCACACAACAGTGGCCTTCAAAACACACATGCACACATACGTAACTAATCAAATGTCTGGATTCTGTGATGGAGAGGGCACTGGATGAATCACGTGTGCATGTGTGTTTGAACATGAATGAATGTGTGAAGGTTTGTTTGATTTTCATGCTTGTTTTAGATCCCTAGGGGGTTAAAGAGCAGCTTTGCATTAAACTGTGGGCAGAGCGACAAAGATAACAGAGCAATTGAGATTCCCACCGCACACCAGCTTCATCTGAGCTGTTCCGAGTTAAAACAACTCACTAAATAATTATCTCTGATTCTATCATTTAAATAAATATAATTCCAGTTACCCTTACACAGACTAACACAATGATGATTCACCCCACTTCAAGCTCATGTGGCACTGTGGTTAAATGCCTTAGCACACACGTATTGCTGAATTGTTACATAAAAAGATACTAATAACGTATGACTGACTTTAGAGAGGAAACAAAGCCTTAAAAACAGACATTAAAACTTCTGCATCTTAAAAACTGCAATACTTTACTACAAAATGTAGTACACCCTAAAATTGTGCAACCATTTTTGTGTTTCTTTTATTTAATTATCTGATCATTGAATTCCAGAGCTAATGGTATCCATCATAATCTAGGTTACAATCATGTCATATAACCGTTAATATGGATTGTGATGAGAAGTGTAAAGGTAAGTACTACCTGGAGCTTGTATAATGGGAGCAGTCCCCGGGTTTTCTCAAGAGGAAACACCCACCCACTAACATTTAATTTTACAGGTAAGAAGTTGGTGAACATAAATAACTGTGTCAACGTATCTTAGCTTGATATCGGCGAGTGTTGAAACGAATGTTTAACTTTGTTTAGAACATTTACGTAGGACTTCAGGTTCTATGATTTTTCGACATTATCGAGTGTTCTGTTTACTAGATGATGACGGCAGGCGTGGGGTTGTTTTACCTGATTACAGTCTGGCAGGCATGTTGGTGACCCCGCTGAATGGTTTTAATTTCCCTGAGTATGGTTTTAAAGGCAGGTTGCCAAGTTTTAGTGTTACTTTGCTACTGCATGTATAATTAGTCTAGACTAGAGAAATAGCCATAATATGAAATGCTGTATAAAAAGTTACAAAGCTTTACTTTAGTTTTGCAGTTAAAAGCTGTAGGACATATTCATGTGAGGTGTTTAGATATAGCCTAATTGGTTTATTAAACATTATGTAAAAACAGAAGTATAAGACTCATAAAGATGCTAATTTGTAGAATGTGAGAGTTACGCCTGTGAAGACATTCTGCAAGATATATGTACTTTAGATGTATGGATGTTTTCCGCTTGTGTGACATTTAAGAACTGAAATAGAACCTAACACAGAATAATCCGATGTAATGCTATGTGAATTTAATAGGGAATAAGAAGAATTCTGGTTATCTGTATTTTACTGATTTCTTTATTGTTGCTGTGGTGCCAACTTTGGGACCCATTATACATTCAGTATCCATAGTTGACGCGATGGCAGAATTTACCGTTAATAATAATAATAATACTGTTATACTTTTAAAAATGTTATTTATTTAGCGCTTTTCCTGTTGCATAAAGCGGTTGCTGGTTAGCGTATAGCTGGGAAATATTTTCTCAGTAGAAAGTATTCACAATGAGAGTAGGAGTTTGGCTAGCTGCTAACACCAGTATATGCTAACATGCTGATAGCTGTCTTTGGTTTATGTCATACCATTAGCAGGTATGACATAAACCAAAGTGTTAAAATGATTCAGTTTTGAACTGAAGATGGCACTAGATTGAAAGTCATGGAACCACCATTGACATACCTGAACAAAATGTTGTGCCAATCCATCTAACCTGCTGCTGGTTCCAGAGGGAAAGGTCAGGAAATATTATATTTTGTGAGTCATCCTCTTGGAACCATGATGATTTGTAACACAATTGATGGCAAACCATCCAATAGATATTTCAGTCATTGGGTTTCATCCTCTGGCTTTCATGAATGACACAATATGGCTATCCATCCAATAGTTGTTGATATTTGTTGTTGTTTTGACCAAAGTGGTGGACCAATAGACCAGCATTGCAGTTGGCTTTTAACAATTGTTCAATGTGACCTGTGGATTATCCTGATCATATTTTGCTCTATAATATTTCTGAAAAGAATGTTTGTGTCACATAAGTGCCTAAAACGTAATTCCATCCAAGTCCATTGTATTGAGGTGGTAGAAAGAACTGATT
Organism: Harpagifer antarcticus; assembly: GCA_902827135.1. Lineage (NCBI taxonomy): Eukaryota > Metazoa > Chordata > Actinopteri > Perciformes > Harpagiferidae > Harpagifer > Harpagifer antarcticus. The sequence continues at coordinate 158,544 of CADEHL010000370.1, forward strand.
ACTAGATCAGAAATAGGAGAGCAAAGAAAGAACTGGCCTGACACGCAAAGCTGAATTTAGATCTGTGATGTTGCGAGGACACAATACACCCTCTAGCTTGTTGTGGCACCAGATGTCTCTGTACACACTGCCTTAAAGTGTGTTTCTGGTGTTGTGTACTGTACATCCATCCTGGTTCTGCTGCTTAGCCAACTGACTTCCCCTGCCAAACACATGTATGGCAGAATCGATTCCCGGGGCTGCAGCAAAGTGTGGCACATCCAGGCAGAAGTGCTCCCTGGCTCACACACAAATGTGTATACGTTCAGTTTAATAACGCACACAGTATCAATAATAAAGAGTGCAAAACAGGCTCCTTCTATTTCTTTCTCCGTCTCTTCCTTACTCACGCACATACAGAGTCTCTCCCGGGTGGATAAATCAGTCCTTTCATGCTCTGTCATCTAGCTGGCCCTGTTCTACTGTGTTTCTATAATAGAGAAGGAGCAGTCCCTTTTATTTTCTTTACTATTCACACATACGTCTTCCTCTGCCCTCCCTCTCCCTAAACTTCAAAGGGCTCCTAGTGGAGTCAATCTACAAGTACACCAGACCAATGATAGGGGACTTACAGCTTGTGCAATGACTGAGCTGGATATATCAACCTAATGAAATGTGTGTGTGTGTGTGTGTGTGTGTGTGTGTGTGTGTGTGTGTGTGTGTGTGTGTGTGTGTGTGTGTGTGTGTGTGTGTGTGTGTGTTGTCGGTTGGGGGAAGTACGTGTGGGAAGATGGGATGGTATAATTTGCTCTTAAGTGGTAAGGATGGAGGTAATGGCTTTTTGAAATAGGACCTGGACGATGATAAAGGTGGCCTGATTAACACAAGTATAATAATGTTATCATTGGCCTGTAATCATGAGATAGCTTAGTGATGATAATGATGTTAATGAAGATGATGGTATCCCCATTGAAATAGATCTGTAATGATTCCAAAGGCACGTTTTTTAAAAAAGATTAGTATTCAGCAACTGAGCTGCAAAATAAAAAGAATATTAGAGGAATTCATACTCAAGGTGGAGCTTTGTTGTAAAACAAACAAAGTTCATTAAATGTGATGTTTCTTCTAGAGGTCTAATGATGTTTCATCAATCTTCCTCCTCAGAAAACCTACATCAAGCCAATTAAAGAAAAACATTTTTTAATCGCACAGCGTTAACATCCATGTAAATACTCATGTTAGTAAGCGATAAGTCTACAAACACAACAATAACATTTGGCACCACCTTGTAGTAAGCCCCCTTTAGAAACAATTTATAATTTGGAGATGTCTGAAGTAATGGGAATGATGAGAGTAACACCTACGTCACTTCCAGGCGAAAAGTACCACTCTTGGGGGAAAACAACGCTGTCATTTGAATGGCGGTCAATAGAAATTCTGAATTTTTTGCAGACATTTTTGAAAACCGTGGATTTTTGGATCTTCAAAGATCAGTCAGGCAAACAATTACATGAAATCATTTGAAATCGACAATCGGGATCGATACATGGCTAAATTAAAATCAGTAGGCGAGGCTGTAATTTTGCCAGCTGTTACTGGCATGAGCGAGGCGGAAAATAGTTTTATCATGCCAAAAAGCTGCTGTGTCGTTTATTGCAACTCAAACATTAAACGAATCCAGAGTTACGTTTAGCTGTACTTCCTCTAAGAAAAAAGGACAGTGGAAAAAGAGCTCTGTCGGCCGGTCCACACGGTGGCGTGCGTTCTGCCCATTAACTTTGAATGGGGTGACGTCACGCTTTGCCGAACTGCATTGTGGGAGCGTCGCTTCGCTTTGCTCGCGTTGCTCGCTTCAAAAGTTGAGCAATGTTCAACTTTTGAAGCTTCGACGGAAGCGTCAGCCAATCAAATCATATGCTAGTAAAAGCTCTAGCCAATCAACCGCGTGCTTGTGTTTCCGGGGCGGGAGATTCATGTGATCATGTGTTCATGTGTGGTTGTTGGTTGAGCTTCAGACACAGACACAGCTTCAGATACGCAAGCTTCAACGCACGCCGCCGTGTGGACGCTGCGTGTGGCTTCAGGCTTGATCGCCATTCAAATGACAGCGTTGGTTTCCCCCAAAGGTGGGCGGGGCCGTAAAGTGACGTAGATGCAGTGGCGAGCCGTGACTTTTATACATAGGCCCTCTGACCCCCCCCCCCTATTCGCTGGAAAAAAAGAAGAGTTATTACGTCACACCGTATGCTTCAGCGGAATATCAAAACAGCGGCCCGGGGTGCAAAACGCATCAATGACAGGCAGCGACCCTCTACCACACAAAACAACACCATTTATATAAACACCTATCATGACAGGGCACCCACAGCCAAGTAACAGTTACAAATGAATTAAGTCGGCACGGCGGCCCGCATTGAAAATGACTTAGGCCTACCTTTGATGATAAATCACTGAAACACAAAGTCCATCCTCCTGTCCTTTTGGATGAAGCACTTCATGGCGGGGTCATGCAGCTGATCCTTTGCCACTCCAGTTTATCATTGTAACTCAATCTTGAAAATGACTCGGTTAATAATTTTGCAAACGATGTCATCACTATCACTGAAGTGAGCCATCATGAACGAACTTATGCTAATCATAAATCTATGCATCATAAATCTATCGATCTTATGATATTATTTTCGAATCATAAATCTAATCGATAGATTTATATCTATCGATTAGATTTATGATTCGAAAATAATAAAAGTGGGGTAGACATGTGGATATTATCCGGCTGAACAAAACGTGCATTTATCTAACAGGTTCGTTCCACAGACCTTATTTCAAGCTATTTTCCAAAATCCTATGGAGAAATCCCGTTGCTTTCTGTCGAGGGAATCCGAGCGCAGCTTACTTCCGGGTTTTAGGACGCGTCACTGCACCACTTGCATAGACCTCACAGCGAGCGGGACTTGTCATAAAGTCCGCGAAAATAAAGCCCGCCCATTTAGAGGGAAGATATGATTGGTCAATTGTACTGTCATTTGACATTACTCTCTCGTTGAGTTACTATAGCTCTGTGAATGTAACTCTGTGAATGTAGAGAGGGACCAACAAGCGCTCCCGTCTTCACAGTAACTTACAGAGACAGCATTTAACCCTTCACATTCCAACAGAAACTGAACAGGCAGATTCGAAGGATTTATTTATTTGGAAATGTTATTTTAAATACAATTAAATCAAGTTATTTTGGTAAAACTAATAAAAAATGTGATGTGTCTGAAACTCGACCAACAACCAATCACATGAATCTCCCGCCCCTGACACACAAGCAGCGGTTTGATTGGCTAGAGCTTGTACTGGCATATGATTCGATTGGCTGACGCTTCTGCCAAGGCGTCAAAAGTTAAACATTGCTCAACTTTTGCAGCAAGCCACGCCAGCAATGCTCCGCGTCGCTTCCCACAATGCAGTTCGGCGAAAAGTGACGTCACCCCATTCAAAGTGAATGGTGAAGCGTCAACGCACGCCGCTGTGTGGACGGGCCGTTACTCTCATCTATGGACATCGATCGCCTACAGCTATATTTAACCATATCGAGCCCGATCGTCGATGTCCAATGATTTACTGTAATTGTTTGCCTGTCTGGCCATTCGGGCTCTTTGAATATCCAAAAAAAATATCCGCATGTGTTACTCTCATCTATTGATACTTGTATTTATTAACATTTCTTATATAATTAATAACTTTCTCATAATCATAGTAATGCTGCATGTTTAAAAACCTTTGACTATAGAATTGGTTGATGAAATTTAACAATAATTAAAGCCTTACTTTTGGCCCTTATTTTAAAAAAAATTGGTACCAAAAGGTTTTTTTGCAAAAGCTGAAAGTACACTGCAGTGCTTACTATTAATACATTAATCATAGGTCTCTTAATTTATAAATAGCTGGGAATCAAAGCTGTCTGTTTTTCTAATCTTAATTATGTCCATAAAGCCAATCTGAAACGCATCTTATTAATTGTTTAAGTTAGTAGCTAGCTACTTAACTTCGACCAATGAATCGACCAGAGAGGGCAGCCCTACAATAAGTTATTGGAAAATGACAGTGATATCTACAGCATTCAATTATGTAATCGCGTATGCTGTATTGATTGTTGGATGTCATGACATGCTTATGATGCTGATGTTGATGAGGATGATGGTGGTGTTGGTGGAGGACGTTGTGGTGACTCTGAGTGATGATGGACATCATGGCAGTAATAATCACTTCCGAGTGAGAGCTGTGATGAATGTGATGAAGAGACGAAAAAGAGACGAAATTAAAAACGTGCCGAGAGATTTTTCAGGAGTCACGTTTTAATAGATGAGAGAGAGGGGGGGGGAGAGAGAGAGAGAGAGAGCGAGAGAGAGAGAGAGAGAGAGAGAGAGAGAGAGAGAGAGAGAGAGAGAGAGAGAGAAGAGAGGAGAGAGAGAGAGATAGGAGAGAGAGAGAGAGAGAGAGAGACGCGTTAACTGCGTGTGTCCTTCTTGGACTCAGTTGTGTGACCAGCTGACGGGCTGAACGGGAGACGGACGAAGAAACTTGAGACAATCACAGCGAGATCCGACATTCAGAGGTAAATCAAACACCAATGTGTCTGTGACCGAAACCCTGTGATTGTGAGCTTGTGTGATTGATTTTAACGGCGGTCGGGCTGACTGGAGATCAGACCTAGTTTCCCCTCGCTTGGTATTTGGGAATTGCGTTTCTCTCGGCTCTTTGGCACTTCTGCTTGACACTTACCAGGGCTAACATTTAAAATGACGGTACGTGGCAGTTCAAATACTTCAATATGATATATCTATGTGTGTTTATCTTTAGTGTCAGTGAGATTAATTCATTAGGTTGGATGCTCACGGTGGACCGACTCTGTGCGTATTTCTGTGAGACCCCGCAGGATTTTGTCGTCCTAAAAGTATATCCCTCATGTGAAATGAGATGTGTGGAGAGATATTACAGCGGGAGTGTTTTAACAGTGGACGACATTGATCATAGGCTACAGTCCTAATAGGGTGCTGTTGGTCAAAGAGATTGAGGACCTGTCCGCTGGCGCACACTCGTAGGCTTGTGGGGGAATTTCCGCGCCATAATAACTGTTGTATGTACACTGATTGATTCTCCTATTGATCCCTTTATCGAACCCTACAAGATTTGTAGTGCATGTTTTATTCCGACTACAAGGTGAGGAGAAAGGGCTGACACTTTTTGTGCTAATTGGACAAGCGCAATATTTGTACGCGTCCGAGCCGACTCCTCACAGACGGCATTTGTGTGCGCTCTACCCCCCTGTCTGTCTACCTGCTCGCATCCGTTACCGAAGGACGGCTGGGAGAACCGACTGCCAGACTGTCACACACCGAGCACCCACCCCGGGGCAAATATTTTACCTGCTCGCCGTCTGTATGGGCAATTTCTCCGCGGTTCAGCGCGTCTCTAATGAGGTTGATCGGCTCCGAGTCGCTCCAAAAAGCCGGCTTAATTGCGTCCATTTATTACGCCACCCTATAAATCGGTGATAATAAGTATTTGGCATTATAAGCAGGGGTGTTGCTGATGCGATTTATCAATTTGTATTCCCTTATCTCTGTTTTATAGATTACTGCAGCCAGCTGTGTACTATATTTTGTAAGAAAATATATAAATAAAAGAAAAGTAGGTCTGCCATATCTATATATATATATATATATATAATTTCCTGGGGTTGTAGAGAGCACTGCGAGCTTTTGATTCAGTCATCTTTGCAGCTGGGTCCTCAAGTGGAAAATCTGTGCTCTTATAGCCCTTGTTAAGCATATACATAACATCTAATGTAAAGCCTTACACACACACACACACACACACACACACACACACACACACACACACACACACACACCACCCCACACACACACACACACACACACACCACACACACACACACACACACACACACACACCACACACACACACACACACACACACACCACCACACACCACACACACACACACACACACACACACACACACACACACACACATGATGGGCTTTAAGTGGCAGTAATGGCTGTGATCAGTGTGAGACATGTTTATGTATGTATGTTGAAAGCTCATGTATTATACATAACTGTCCTACCAGTGTACACGGGTACACTCAGTTGAATGTGTATGAGCGCCTTGACTGTGTTTATTTATGTGTTTCTTGTATATGTGTTTTGGTGCACATGTTTATCTTTGACTATGTGTTTCTTTGATTGCATGAGCACGTTTCTGCAATTTTTTCCGAACTAACTGTGCCATTGCAAGGTTCTGTTTTTTGTCAGAGAAAACAGGAGGACCGAGACTATAGTGATTGGATTTTCACATTCTCCTCTTATAATGTTATTACGAGAAAGAGCACACACCAATCTGTGTTTCAGCATGCAGTTAGCAATTGTTTACAGCAGATGACTCTTGCATTTTCCCAGATGGGGACCAAAGAGCTAAGGAGGGCAGAGAGAGAACCCGGAGAGGGGAGGTTAGGAGACATCAAGGGAGGAGAGGAGTGGTAGTTAGATGAAGAAAGGGGAAATATATGAAAGGGGGACAAAGTAAGGGGTGGGTAGAACATGAAGAGAGATTAGAAAATGGGAAAATGAGTGGAGAGTATAGGAGGAAGAGGAAGAGAGTTGTGGTGGTAATGTTGGAACTGGACAGCTTGTACTGAGTACGTGACTAATCCTGGCGATAAAACTGCCTGAAGAATAGAAGCTGGACAGAAAGGTGCTGTAGTTGTGACAAGCGAGGCACACACCTAATCCCATTAGCGGACAGTGCTCTGTGTTATGGCCGACGATAAGGAAGTGATTCCGGATAGATGGTGGGATACTGGGAGGATGAAACGACAGCGGCAGACTCAGAAAAAACCCCACCAAGGACAAATGATAAAGGATGTATGTGTGTTCGAGAAAGAAACTAGAGTCGAGGAAGTACTGTGGAATGGAATTTATATTCAAGTCTGGATTTTCTTCAAACATTTTCCTTCACCAATCTTACATAACCTTGTTGCCTCTCCTGCCTGGAGTGCCTTGTAAAGTGTTGTTGGAAGACAGATTACTTACTAATTATGTTCCAGAGATTCCGCTGGCTGTCTTTCTTTAAAGACTCAATCAAATTCCATCAATGATGTGCCTCCGAAGATGTTTGAGACGCTCCTAAACATGCTGATCACCCTTCTAGGGTGAGACCTAATGGCTTCATATGCAACCCCCCTTTGGGAAATACATGAGAACATGGTCAACGATCGACAAGCCTCTATGTCTTTCTGATTCTGTCCTAATGAGAATGGCAGAATCCCCAAGACGACCACCCTTGGGGACTTTCTTTTTTCCGACAGTGTGTGGCAATCGACGGACGCGTATCATTCATTAGCTGACAATTCAGTGAGTTGAATCAGACAACAAGGCCTCCTAGGGATCCTCCTGGAGAGCAAGGAAGTAAATGCTTAGTGCTCAAGACATGAACATTCCCTAGGGCCCTGCACACAGAGATAATGTAATGGCAGAATTCCCTTTCCTATTGTTTAAGACAGGAAAGGAAACAAGGAGCTTCCAGGATCTAAAGTCGCCTAAGATCCCACTTGTACTTCAATATTCTAACATTCCAGACATGGGGAAAATGGAATGAGCTATATAAAACTTTCGGCAGAGTACTTATCATCCAGTGTCAGTCTTTTGAAGGGGAACAAAAAAAAGCCTGTGACTCTGCAGTGACTTTATGCAGAACTGAATCTCAACTATATCATCTCCTATTACCTACTCAAGGCGAGTGACTGACAAGTAATATTTAATCCATACGTGATGCCCCCTTTAAACTCCGGATAGATGTCAGGGATGATGTACTATACCTTCCCTCAGTGCCCTTTGATGAGGATCATGCATCAAAGGCAGTAGAGACACATGATTGCTGATGCTAACTTTTTAAGACGAGATATCCGCCAAGGGTTTTCACAGCACAAATCTATCAGGAAAAGTGTGGGAATTAGCTCGAACATCCTTCACGCTTTTCCCTATTGTCGCCCAATGCTGTTCTGTGTCCCCATCGTCCCCAGATCTACTGCCGTGTTCCTAATATCCTCAGATGCGTGTCTCAGTTGTCCCAGACTAAAGTTAAAGCAGGACACACTGACCTAAGTCTGAGCAATTATATGCCTAGACATGGAGCTCTTCCCTCCCTCGTGGTGATGGAAGGAAGGGAGTGGTGGAGGACGGTCATTTAGAGGAATTGGCTATGTCTGGCAGTGCAGTGTTTTTCCTCGATGGAGGCCTATGGGATGGTGCTGCAGAGTCTGTCACGGTCTGATTGCTCTCAGACCAACATTGCTGTTTACCCGCGTGTACGTGATAATGCAGGCAGGTTGAGATGCATATATGCAAGCACCTATTCGACACACACTTGTCTGCGTCTTCGAAAACTCATACATAATCATTTTCTTCTCCCTTAGAGAAGAACTGAAAGTATGTATGCTCCTTCGCTTTCTGCTGTCAGCAGGGGGTCTGTATTACTGCCGGAGTGGACTGAATTTCAGAGCAGGGTGTTCGATTTGTGGAGGGAGGCAACTCTCAGCTCATGGTTGATGGCTGTTTGGATGGGTGGGTTAAAGGACGACCCTGAAAAAAGTACAGCAGCTCACTTCACCGGAGACAATATTATACAGAAAGACAGTAGGCTGCCTCGGGCTGGATGTGTGTGTTGGTGTATGTGTGTGTTTTTTGTGTATTTACATGTATACCCTGCTGTGTAGGAATGACCGAGGGAGAGGGCAAGAGAGTCAGACATTGATAGAACGAGAAAGCCGAAACTGACTTGGTTGGGCATGTGTATGTGTGTGTTGGTTGTAAACGAACTGCCATCAGCTGAAGTATTGGAGTTGTGAGCAAAAATGTGTTTTTTCTTTTGTTATTTCTAAGGAAAGGATGAATTTGAGCCAAGAATCGAGCGCTGGATAATGATACTGAGCATTTCTGTCATATATTTCTGTCAAATCCTTTTGAAGGGTTTCATTGTTGGCATGAGACCGGTGTAAACGTATTAATTGTAGGTTATGCAAGTAAGGATAACCTGTGTAAATGGTTAGATTTTCAGGATGTATTTATTTTAGTGTAAGTTGCTACAATTCTAAATTCTGTAATTATCCTAACAACACATAGCATTTCTTTCTGTCTAACAGTGAGTGATATCAATATCTTCTCAGAACAAGCTGCTGTCGGACACATTTAACTTGCACGTATCGGAAGAAGTTGGGAGACAATTAAGAGGAGAAATTGTACTTCTTTAAAGTGAATCTGTACTGACAAGTTGTGTCTTTGCTTTGCGTACATTGGGCTGCTAACTTCCAGTAAGCATATTTTAGCTTAGCCGCGGTGCTGCATGTGGTCAGTCCTTAAGGCTAATGCTAACGTTAGCTGTTGATGTAGCCTAATGAGCTAATATCTCGTAACCTGGCTGCTTGATAAACCACAACATCATGTTTCATATTTCTACATGTGCAATATGGCCATTTATTGAATATGTAATTTAAACATTATAATTCACTTTTCAAATAAGTACATAATTGTCTACATTTTCACAATATCTTTCTTCAACATTGCTTAAATACCCATGCATGTTAGCATAATTTCTTGGTCCATCAAAGCTGTTAACTTCTCAGTAGAAGTAACTCAAACCTCTAGCAGCGCAGAGGGAACATTTGCATATAACTCAAGTTAAGCTTAAAGATATTTTTTTGTTATTTAAATGTAATACTTGTGGATTTTTGCCTCAATATCTAGGGGGATTTGCTGGCTCATAACGTTCCATTAAAGCATGAATAATAGTGGTGGGAGGACTAAGGTGTACAATTGAAGAACAGATCAAAGGAGAGACTGATCAGTCACACAGCCCAGCTTGAATTATTTACATCTACAAGTATAATGAAGGTAGAATCCATAAAAGGGGGTCAAATCTCACTTAGCTGTAATGAAATGGAAGGAGGCTCCAATAAGTGCTTTAGCACATGGGAAATAGAATCATAACATTTCGTGTTAATTTAGATTTTCTCTATTCATGCATCACATTGTATTTGTTAGCATTAGCGCAAATCTTTATAACAAGTGGCGAAACAGCAATTTTCCATTTGATAACTATCATTGGCTTTCCATTTGCTTGTTACTATTTCTCTATTTAGGAAGCACACATGAAATTGAAATCAGAAACTGTAGCACATAAATTATTTCACCATGGTTTAACACAATTTAGGAAGGGATTAATACGTTTGCAACAAAAGGTTGTTTGTTTTGAGTTCAATATCATGCCTAGGAAATGAACTATTTTTCTTAAAAAAAAAAACGTTTGAATAAAATGTGCTGGTGTAGAAGGTAGCAAATATTATATATAATATATTATATATTCCTATATATATATTCCTTCTGTATTTCAACTCATCTTTATTAAGGCTGACAGTAATTCTTGGAAAGGTAGGAGTGAATGTGTAGGTGTTTGCTTGTGCTGGTGGTAATGTGCATCTGCAGGGCTGCATGAATCACTTCAGCTGCAGATGTGTGTGTGTGTGTGTGTGTGTGTGTGTGTGTGTGTGTGTGTGTATGTGTGTGTGGCCATGACAGAAAGAAACCTACAATATAAGCTGCCACCCCTGACATAGGAGTCCTGTAGGAATTGTGTAAATCCAATTGTAAATTTGCCTTCTCCATGAAGATAATTGGCTTATTCCTGTGTTAAATAGCTGGTCCTACAGGACACTGACTGGGCTAAGTATGCTTCATGTAGACAGTGTGTCTGCTCCTCAGCTTCGTAGGGACTTAGAGGCACATTACATACTGAATTACTGTATGACAATGATGAAATGATAGCTGTAGTGCATAACCCAAAGCTTCTGTACGGGGACTGGCATGCACAAGAGTCTACAAGGGCATGAGTTCGATTCCCAGAGGGATTCCTCTCTAATAGTGCAGGGTTCTGGAGCTCGGAAATGAAGAAAGTGTTGCTTTGCCTCACCTAACCACACATCAAACGCCATCTGGGTTTCACTCTGTTACTTTGAAGATTCCTTCCTAATCAGTCCTGCGCCTAAAGGAAACACCGCAGATAAAGGCTATGTGAGCGTGCACATGCAAACGAGCTTACATGTGGCACTCTTTTTTGAAGCCTGTTTTAACCTCGGAGTGTCTCAGTAACCGCACTAACAGCGGTTGCCTCTCTGTTTCTTGGCCTCCAGGCGACTGCTTAGTAATGAACCCGGCCCCAGCTGATCCGGCAGCTCAGAAGGAAGGGAGGAAAAAAAGCACCAAAATGCTCAAACCAGAAAATGAGAGATTCTGAGATGGATGAATTGTCAGCAGATGTGCAGCTGTTGGTGTGTTTGTGTGTGAGGGAACCTAGAGAGCTAGCACGAACAATTCTGGGACATGACCGAAAACTGTCTAGTTAGAGTGCATCAGGAAATTGATGAAAGGGAGAATTCCCCGCACGTGGCGAGAAGAGAGAAATGGAGCTTAAAATGCTTCTTCTGGGTGTCCTGATGAGTGCTTAGTTGAACAAAGACAACAGAGAGACAGTGACTAATACAATACCTTTCAAAACCAGTGCTCCGTCACCGTCAAACATGCAGGACCTGTTTTGTAGAGAAATGGTGGGAAGCATGTTTTTTAAAGGTTTGACTGATGATATTGAGCTGATGAAAAGGCTGTGCCTCTGGGATCGTTTTAAAGCTAAAAATACAAAGAGAGATGTTCGTTTGTGCTTACCCCAATGTCGGTTACATTGGATTTTTCGTTTGCTGTCATGCACTCTATCCTGTTAGAGAAAAATACCTTATCCAACACCGTCTCGTCTTTCCTAGTGTGTCCAGGTGTGTGTGCATCTGTGTGTTTGTCCAGTGTCTCCAGAATCACAATGGGCGAGCTCCGGAGCACGAGGATTATCAGAAGTGTAATTAATGTAGTGCTGTTCAGTTATCATGCGTGATATTTCAGCGCTGTGATCTACTTGAGAAGGCTTTTTGATGAATGGCCAATTATAAGCAGACTCCTCAAGCCTGGTGGCTGACTGATCACTTTTTAATGGCACTCCTGTTTCTTTGATAAAACGCAAAATGAATCATCGATACCCTGGCCCCGAGGAGTGCCCGGCACAGAATTACACAATAGTAATTGGGTGTGAAGCAGCAGTTTGGGTTTGAGGCTGTGCCTGTGTGTAAATGTAAGAGTGTGTGAGAGCACTTTTGTGGTAATGGTGGTCAGGCCAAGTCACACTCTGATGCGCATGGTTGCTTTTCCCGAGCATTATATATAATTCCCTGGTTATGTTCGTTCATCTTTATTCCTATCTACATTGATCTGCTAAATGTTCATTTCATCGTCTGTGTCATCATCCCAGCTGTGGGTGCTTACAACAACACCAATCCAGACTCGTTGTTACTGATTCTTTTTTGTGTTTGCTTGCTATTAAAGCACACTTCAATTAGGGAAGTTTTCCTTCTGAAAATCCATGTTTAAACTGCGCTGGTCTGTTTTGATGCCTTAATCAAAAAGTCTCATTTTATATGCATAAGATGTATTTTTCGTTTCTCTCTGGGGTGTCATGGCAGGGGAGGGTGTTGTTTGAACGGAAGCTTTGAAAACACACCATGCAACAATTTGAGCAAACAGCTAGCATCTTGAACCTAACAGCCCATCAGGGGCTTTTGGACCACCCAACGGGCAGACTAGATCTCTGTCTTTTTTTATCTTTCCCTGTGATTTTTCCCTGGGGCTCAGTCACTGGAGAGTTCTTTGCTTCCTTAAGCAAACAGAACAGGTTCACAATGAGGTGATTAGTGTTGTCAAAATGCCACTGCGTCCCCCGTTGATGCTAGAGGCTTGGGGTTGGGACTATAATCTCATAATTCACAACATGAAACTCTAGCAAAGTGCCTCTAGTACCTGCTCCACCTGAAAATGGCACAAGCACTGCAGTCCTCGGATTTTCCGGTTTATGTGTGCTCTCCTCAGCCTCCGTCTTCAGCTCTGCCGCACAATGTGATGAGGCTTCCAGCAGAAATTGCGAAGCAGACCTTTCACACTCGGTCACAATAGAGGCGTGCTCGCAGGTAGGCACTTGGGAAGATATAGAGGGAATCTTATTTTGTGGATTTAGACTTCATAAACATCATTATCATCTCACCGACCTTGAGTTGCTGCGCTGTTCAGCTGCGACCCCAATTTTGTCGGAAAAAAACCTTGAATGGCTGATGCGTGCGGTCTCTCGAGCAAATGGGCAGTCCTGTCAACAAAAAGGATGTTCCTTCAGTGAGTGGAGCGTGCGGCATGTTTGTTATGTATGTCTGAAGGCGGGTGCGCACATATACGTATATATGCTGACTCAGTAATATTTCAAGCCCGCTGCCTGGAACCGTCGGCATCTTTCCTCTGAGCAAAGTTTTCTGACTGTGCTTCTGCCAGATTTAAACTATGTCGAACATTAGTGTAACAGCCCACGCTCCTACAATACAGATTTGTTCTTGAGAGCACGCCAAATGGCCTCTATATTTTATGAGCCTTCTCTCTACCAACATACCGTCTTGAGACTAATTATCACGGTCGCACTCAAACACAAAGCTCGTTTATTACAGCATTGACATCACATTCGTTTTGCCTGGCCTACATGGCAGGGACTTCAATGCCGGAACCACGTTTAGAGCTCGACAGAGAGAGAATCTGTTCATTGTTGTTACATGGTGTTGTAAGGCTGAAAAGGTTGCTTGTTCTTTTGCAGTCTTGTCACTCGTCTCTCTTCAAGTGGACTGTCATTTTTTTCCTTTCTGCACGCAGAGGGCTGCTACACACAGTGAGCTCACTGGGGAGTCATGCTCCATTCTTCGGAAGCAGTTTTCCTACCTTGGCCTAGAAATGCCTTCACATTTTTTTTCTTATCATAATACTTTCCCCCCAGCATATTGTTCCAGCTATTTTTATGCACACCGCAAGACTATTAATAAAAGCTTGAGTAATGTTGGTGTGAAAAATGTATATAGTACATGAAAGAGGAGGGAGCTTCTAGTAAATGATTCATAATTGATTTTTTTTCATGATCCTTTAGTATATTTCCATAATATGTGGAAATAAATCACCTTATACTGTATTGCTAAGTCACACATAACAGATCCCATTTTCCAACCACAGCAAACATTTTTACCGATCTATAAAAAAAGACGTGTTTAACATGCCAACTTATTCCTGTCTAGGGTCATACATTCGCCAAAGCCTATCCCAGCATGCACTAGGCCGAAAGCAGGGAATATCCCGGGCTGGTTGCCAGGTGTATTGCAGGGTGAGAACAGACAGACAAGCACAGATAGACACACTAAAAACACTTGAATCCTCTAATAACGGAGGCAGAGTGTGAACCATGGTGCTTTCAATGGACTCCGTAAAAAATTCAATTGTGGCTTTATGTCTAGGAGTCAATAATTGTTCACACGCAGGGCATAGACAGATACACAGCATTGTAGTGAACACAGTTACTAAACAAAGGGTTGAATAGAGGCAAAAAGGCATCAAATAAAAATCTCTGCAGACCTACATTATAGTCCCTATTCATGCACAGTTAACTCACACAGGTGTTTCCACTTAATTAGCTGATTAGACCGGGTTCCCCTCAGGTTTCACACAGAATGACTGCAGTCATCTGCATAGCCTGTTTTCCAGAGATCGTGTTGTGTCTATCAACGTCTGTTTCTGTCGGACCTGAAGACACACAACCATCATTTTTGTAAGGATGTGGATTTCCTCTTATAATATAGCTACTGTAACTGCCGAGCTACGTTTATAAAACATAGAAGAAATAGCCCCTAAATCTACATTCCTCCCGTAGCGAAAGATGACAGCTGCTGACGGTTTTGGCTCGGTACATTCACTCACCTGTTTAGCAGTTTGTTCTGTTACAAAAGCGACTGTTTTACCGGCGGTGAATCTGTTAGCATTCTGCTAAGTTTTAACCTTCATGCTAACCGGCTAACCTGATGCCTCAGCTAACTGTTAACATCTAAAAATCTGCTCTAAAACTACAAAATGTTCTTAAAAACATTTTCTTTTTATAGCAAAAAACGAACCCCCCCTAAAATAGTCAAAAGGTTATTCAGTACACACACTTCTACTTCTTAGCAAAACCATCCTTGCATAAACCTGTGAAATACTTTTCTGTGTGGCTATAAAATAGTCTACACTACATACTGCACAAAACAGTCCTTGAAATAAGTTTATTGCTTATCTAGAAATGGATATACCAATTGCTGTGTAGCTTCACAAATGGTTGATTGTCATCTCTGTACCCCTCCTGTTATTCTTGATGCACCTGTTATACACCTTAAAGATACTAAGCTAGTGAAGTTGAGTTCCCCCTGACTCCAATCTAATCGGTCACAATAAGTGAAAACACCTGTGTGGGTGTGTAGGGCAGAGTGTAATGTCGCCGTGCAATGAAGCTGAATATCAATGTTATTACTCAGTGCCACCATGAGTTGAATTAATACTTAATACACACTGACTGATCTATTTCTGGTAGAAGTAGGTTTGATTACCAAACTCTAGTTCCTGATATATATTCTATCTTGCTGCAAAGGTCATACAATGCAACTTGCATTTGTGAATATTTAAAGAGTATGTACACCATTGATTTATCCCTGCACCAGACAGAATATTGGAAAAATGTACACGCGACAATAATGAGCCAGAAGATAATGGAGTTCCATCTTAATTATAAATGGATAGAACTCAATTTACACTTCTTAGGCTATCTTAGTATGAGGCACCTGGACGACAGTCATGATATTCTCTGTGGAATGGATCAGTTTGTTTTCACGCTTTTTATTCTTTGGCATTGAAAATTGTTCCCACTTTTGGGTAGTGTAAAAAGTTAAATATACTTTCAGCAGGTGCCAAATAATTTTGGTTAAAGGACCAGTGTCAAAATTGCTTGGGATTTATTGGCAGAAATGGTACACAATATTGTATAATTTAGTTTTATTAGTGTATGATCGAATTAAACCAAGAACAGTGTTTTCTTTATCTTAAAATTAGCCGTTCTGAATCAGCTTATGGACCATGTTCCACCTTCATGTCTCTACGGTAGCGCAGAACAGAACATTAAGTGGGTTTCAAAACGCCATTTCACATTCGGCTCCATTCCTATTTCATGTGCAGAATTTACCGCCCCATGGGTATTTCCACCCCCTGTTTGAGAACTTTCGTAAAACTCCTTCATCGTTCTCTCACCACCCAATTAGAGATAACTGGGCTAAAACTGAGCGTTTCAGAGAGATGATGAATACCGGATATTCAGAAAGACCGTATCAGAAAGTGTAAACGTTCGAACTAAAGCATGTACAAATGTTCTAGTACAAACCCAAAAATACAAGTATGAACCTAAGAGTATTCACAATACATCCCCTTTAACAGTCAAGAGGTTTCAAGCTAGTTTTTAGCAGCAGACTTGGCAGCAAAGCATGTGACACAACACAGCAAAATATGTCTTTGGTTATAGCTCAATCTTCCCAAATAAATACATGAATTAGTTTTATTGAAAAATACCTGTATGGCAGTGCAGGTCCTTTTTCCTTCCTGTGGCTCCCCTTCATCCATCATTTGATACCCTGCAGCAAGCATACATTCCAGTACAGCACAGCAGGAACATATTGTTCCTATAGCTGCTGGACATTTTCTACACCAGTGAATACATAGTTGTACTCAAACACAGTAATTGCGTGTTATTGTGTGCTTGATGACTGAGGTGTTTGCTCACCTGTAGCCGGCGGTTACGTTAGAGATGCTTTTCATTTTGCCAGTGTTGGCTCTATGTTCGTCGTCTATGATCGCAGGCTGTGATGGTGACTATTCTGCTGACATTCAACTGACTAACACAAAGTGCCTAATAACAAAAACATATATATTTTAGGGGAAATTATTGTGCTTGGGTTCAACATGTATCAGCTGCTCCTTCTTTTCTTGCCTGTGTTTGATGTGTTTTCAATGCGTCAAACTGACATGTTTACAATTGTTGATTCGTTCCTGTGTCATCTCCACACCAAACACATTAACATATTCCACTGTTCTACTTTTGTCATTCTCTGGTTGCATGCATCCACGCAGATATGCTGTGACATACCCAATTTAGCAAACGTCAGCATGAACAGATACACTGCTGATCTCTGTAGGTGCAGGCATGTAATCGCAATCGCAAGCCTGAAGTGCAAAACCCCCACTCTCTACATATGCAGTGGGAACAGCTGGAAAAAAGCACATGTAGAGAGTGTGTGTGTGTGTGTGTGTGTGTGTGTTGTGGTGTGACACATCTGGGTAAAGCGACACGAGGGGGGTCCTGACAGATAGGGGCTGAATGAGAGCCTGTTTCTGTTGTGCTCTGTCACAGAAGCTTCTTCCACATGCCTGCCTTCCACCGTCTCCCTGACGTTCCCGCTAGCTATTAGGTAACCTGATTCTAGTGTGTGTGTGTGTGTGTGTGTGTCTTGATACAACGGTTAAAAGCGGCAGCGATATTGCACGGTGGCCTTTGAAAAAAAAAAGCACGTGTGTCACATGACATTAGGTCCCATGAGTGATGGAGGTTTATAAGGACACAACACAAGGGCGTGAGAAAATAAGCTGTGATGCGAGCTGCTTTTTATCTGTGTGTGTGTGTGTGTGTGTGTGTGTGTGTAATGGGCTGAAGGTTCCGTTGATGAATGAGAGCATCAGCACCATCAGTGCATCAGTGTGTGACCATGGAGACGACAACGAAGGCCTCGGCAAGCACAAACCATTTCCATGTTGTGTTAAATCCCATTTCTCTGTTTCTCTTTCCACCATGTGCTTCAAGGTTGACTCATAAGTTATGTTTTCGAGAATGTGATGAAATCTGAACGTTGTGGAGCTTGCACTAGTGTACGTGCAGCTGTAGTGATGTGTGTTGGCTCCCGGTGGGGATTGTATTTCGGTCGGTCAAGCCTGACAGATAACAGCCCACCGTGCTCGTCACATCTATTATTGAGGGGACAGGAAATTGATCGGCTCTAACGGTGAATGTTACCCAACCTTTCTCAGCTCCTAAGTTCCTCTGTCATCTCTATCCACCGCTGTGCTCCGTGCCTTATTTGCCCTCCATCAATCCCTTCTCTCTGTCGGGGTCCCTCCTGCCCTTGTTTCCAGTCACCCAGTTACTTTCTGTCTTCACTTTCATCCCTCAACCTCCATCCTTCTCCAACTCTCCGTCACCGCGTGTTCCCCTGTTGAATTTCTCTGTGTTGTATTTAAATTGAACCTTAAGGATGTAGACACAGACAGACACACTGTCTCAGTTTCTCAATTACCAGCATGATTTGACTTCTAGTTTTCTGGCAAGCTCTTCTTCTGTTGAAGTTGTTGTTCCACAGTGTATAAACACAACTCTTCCCACTTAAGCTTGCGCATGTGAGTTTGAGCTCCCCCCTCTTCGCTCCCTGCGCTCTAGCCTCATCTCCCCTCTTCGTCGACAGCTAGAAAATCAAGACTCCGGCTCACCTTTGATCACACACACTGGGAACTCTTCATCACGAAATAGTCAAGTGTTTTATCTTTGTTGTGTGACAATTCAGCGCGGCTGTATGCAACCCGAATGTGCCGAGCGGAGAAGAAGAAAGCCTAATATGAGCTCAATTCATCGTGGCAAAATTGCCCTGCATTTATTGATAATTGCTTTTTTCCGTTTAAAGGGACGGCGTATAAACTGTCAGTCGTGTAAACATGAGAGATGCAGCTGTTGCCGCAATTAACTTCTCACTTTCCCTAATGAAAGGATTAATCCGCCAGCAAATCTCTCAGCTTCCTTTTCAAATGCCAAGCCTTCATTCAGCTGGCTGTCATTGGAAGAAAGGCGGGCTGTGTCGAACTAAATAGGACTATCTATAACCAGAGCCAAAAGCCGCATTCATTTGCTCAGCCTGGTGTCCCATCATCAGGGTCCCTTTACTGCCGTGGAACAAGAGAGACCCTTAACCAACTGCTGTTTGATGATTTCCGCCTCTGCGGGCGCCTGTTTCCCTAGTACTCTTCTCCACAGCGCCACCCCCCCCACCTTTCCTTCCCTCCCTATCACATGCTCCGATCTCTTCGCTCAGTCCTCATGAAAACACACCATCGCCTCCTGCCAGAAGCCGTCAGAATGGACGACAGGGAATGCTTTGCTTTCCACAGACAGTTGAAAGCCAGAAAGTGAATAGCTGTCTCCTGTTGGAATAAGATGTGTTTGGGCAGCCAGGTGAATGACAGCCCGTTGACGACAGAGCAGAAGCTTAGGCTAAATCTTTGAAGCCATCGATGTGACGCATTGATCAGTAGTTTTTTTTCTTTTTCAAGACGGAGATGTGGTGTGGGAAAGACCAGATAGATCAAATCCATTACAAATGCCAATCATCCTTGCTTTTTCTGGTCATCTCGACAACGATTAATTGTCAATGTCAACATCAATGTCTGCTTTTAGATGTTAGCTTAGATTATGGTTTTTTACAAACAAACAAAGAGCCTTAAACGTAAAGTTAAATGGACTGGCACTTGGCATAGTCAGAGCACTTAAATATTGCTTGTTTTAGACGATTAGAAGCAGCTGTTGTATACAAACTTTACAATCACCCGCTCATTCATCAGCTGTTTGGCTCGCAGCTGAGAATCATATTCATCCAGGTATACCACAGGGCACTTAGCAGGGTCCTCGTTGTAACTTGAAGTTATTATTAGCAGATCTTATTGAAGAATTTGCTACAAATAGTCCTCTCCTTGACATAAGTGTGTCAAATTAAATTGCTTCTCATGTGTATATAATGCTCTCTGGTGTGACAAAGAGCATGAAGAAATAACTATTATGAGCACACTCATGTGTTTTGAATAATTATGAAGAAAAGGACTGAAAACTGAAGAAATTTAGTTTCTTTTGTGTGAAGTCAATGAGTAATTTGGACTGAGTTCATGTTTTAATTCATACATCTGCTACGACAAAACCTTTTGGTTGGTCTGGTTTTGGACATGGACTTCAGTCTCCTGGGTGAAAGAGAATGTTTCTTATTTTATCCTTGTCCTGACCAAATGAATTGAATTGCAGGTGTGAAAGTAATCTGTTATTTAGCCCCCAGCAGAGTGTGATTGACAGCCTTCACATCAGCCTAAATTCACCCAGCCACATGGGCCAATGGTCGTTTGGTTAGGTGTGAAAATGCCTCTTAAAGATCATGTTTGAAAGTTTGCCTCAGGCCTGTTTTAGGGTGGCTAACATCTCTCTTGCTAATATACTTAACTGAAGTAATTTATTAGGCTCTACCCAGCTCCATATCCCCGGTTATTAGTCCATCGATTGATAGTGAGAGCTCTGTCTGAAACTTCTGTCCGTTATTGGTTAGACGAAGAGAGCTTGGTGTTAAGTGGCCGCACTGTTGTTGCTATAATCGTCTCCGCGCCGGTTGGACCCATAACAATTTAAATTCATTATTCTGTTTTATTTGTTTTGCTATTTTGGGATCTGTAGCCTATTTTGCTCATTGCTATTCAATTTGCATACATCATTAACACCGCCTGTGTAGTGTGTGTCGTTTACCGAGGTAAGTGTTACAGGTTACAACTCTGAACAATTGTTGGCACGAAGGCAGCTACAGAGAGGAATAAAATCAGCAAAAATCACAGCATTTCTGTGAGTTTGTGTACTGTACACTGTGTACCGCCTAAACTAAATGAAGTGATATTTGAAAGGGGATTAAGTATCAGCCGGCGTGCAGATTCGTAAACAGCTATTGTCTTGATCCTCTGCTCGCATAGTCCTTTATCTTTGTCATTATTAGTATCTCCGTATCTTCGCCTATTTCTCCAGCAATCCCTCCGCTATAATCTCAATTTAGAGATCCTCCTTTGACCACAGCAGTAGCCAACTCATTTAAAACCCGAGATTACACAACTGCCCTTCTCCGTATCTCAACCTCTTCATCTCTCACTCACTCTCTCCTCGCTAATCCAAGTATTTTATCTCTAAACTTCGACTGTCTCCCAACTGTCCACCTAATTCTTTCCCTCTCTCTGTCTGCCTCCTCCCTCCTCCCCTCTTCCTCCTTGACTTTGCCTCAGTGCTCTCTACACCACCCGTCTCCCTCCCTCTTTCTACGTTTCGGGCCTCAGATTGAGTTTATTGGTATGACAGGCGATCATCAACAGAAGCTACACAGCGTGATGGCTGCTTGAACGCACTCACACGCTAGCATCCGCGGCTCAACACACACACACACACACACACACACACACACACACACACACACACACACACAACACACACACACACACACACACACACACACACACACACACACACACACACACACACACACACACACACACACACACACACACACACACACACACACACACACACACACCACACACACACACACACACACACCACACGCACACGCAGTCTCTTTCACAGCTGAATGAGCATCCACACTCTGTGCGCCCGCTTCTCTCTGGCTGCAAAGGGAGAGAGAAGGAAAAAAAAGTGTCCGTCTCGGACCTCAGCAGATAGAAACTAATGACCGTCTGATTAATTCATTAGCCTGACACTTCATTGCCCGGCTGCTGGAGTCATTTCTGTTTACTTTTTCATTACAGACGGACCCCGTGTACACACTTTGCTTTATCTCTAGCTCCTTCTTTTTCACTTCATCTCAACAGCCTTAGAACCGCAATATAAAAGAGGATGATTTTAGCCGGCCAAAGCGAGATGATACTTACTGTCTTACCTTGGAGTGCTCTTTTGCTGGCTCTGAGAGTCTATTTTTGTTTTCATCTCCATCAAATCCTTTGTCTTACGTTCAATCTCAGCTTGCCAACCGTTATGGACTTTTTAAAGTCTCATTTGGCCGAGTACAAGATAAACCAGAAACCAACTCCCTCTGCAGCCCCTCAGTGAGATTCAGATCGATCCACACGGCTGATTGGAGATTAGCCGGCCACTTACTCCTATCTTTAGTCAAACCTGGAAAACAGAGTACTTTTTCGGAGCACTCCAGTTGGCCTAGGAGTTTGAAGAGGGCGAGATGAAAGAAAAACAGGCTTTCCGACGAGCAAATGGATTTGAAGAGCTGGGGAAAGAAAATGAGTGAACAGAGCAGAGAGAGCCGTCCTAAATGAGAACAGTCACCTGTGGGGAGCGATAAGAGCTGGTAGATGGGGGAGAGCGATACATAGACAGATGGGTAGTTAGATAGATGGAGAGGGCTGATTCGCAGAGATGGAGAGGTTGAGCGAGATGATGGGCAGATGGGGTAAAGAGATACGAAAGAAGACAGGCGAAAACTTTCTCCCTGTGCAAGCGCTTTAAGGCCCACGGTTGTCTTTGGGTTCTGTTTCTCCAGTCAGTCAGCCGTCTCCCTCCTCCTCCTCCTCCTCCTCCTCAACTCTCCCCTTTCTCTTTCTCGCTGTCTTCGTCTCTGCACTCACGGGATATTTTTAATAGAATTAGGCTGCTTGTTATCAGTGGAGCGGGTAGCCAGGCAGAGTGAGGCGAGATTGAAACAGCGATTTCCAATTTGAGATTGTGTCACACGCAGATCCCCGTGCCCAGATAGCATCGACGCATCACCGCCACCATCTCTCTCACGCTCAGTTTGTCCCTCTTTGCCTCCCTTTCAGACATCTCTCACCGGGTATTTTAGCCTCACATGCGAGACTAACATCTAAATGCATACATGCATGCTCCCTTCTCTCTGTCGCCCCGGATCCACTGGCGTCTCCTGACAGTTTATCTTCTTGTCTCATTCACTCTCATCCGGGACGCATACAGAACACATCTCCCTTTCTCCCCCCCTGTCTTCGGAGTCACTTAGTACCTCCAAAGGCGGCTCCACTTTCACTCCCTTTTTTTTCAAAAAGTGTTTCCCACTCCTCCCACACTCCTCATACCTCCACCTCTACATTTCGCTGTTTCTCTCCTCCCACACCACCTCCTCTCCCTTCACCGGTTTCCGCCTCCCCTTCTCTTTTCATCTTGTCCGATGTCACTCTCTCTATCCCCAATGAATATTTTTCATCCCTTCATCCTTCATCCTCCGCTGCCTCGAGGTGTTGGCAGTACAGCCCTCATTGCTTGTGGTCATGTGTGTATGGCCTGTGTTTGAGAGGCGAGAGTGATGCTGCTGCTACTCTGCCGCGTGCGTGTGTGTGTGTGTGTGTGTGTGTGTGTGTGTGTGTGTGTGTGTGTGTGTGTGTGTGTGAGGACCTTTACTTGTTCCCATGACCAGAGGGTCTTTTCTCTTCGCACAATGCCACTATTCGTCCGTTTGAAAAAGCTCAACAGAAGTGCTGCTTTAACATCCTCTTCCATGAGCCGAGCAACCTTGATTCTCGCACTCCATTTAAAAAAAGTTGAAGCCAACATGTATCTCAACACCATAACCGCCATGTGTGATGTGAAAACGTTTTTTCTATTAAATCAACTTCTTTATAGCGATGAATGCAGAAATGTACTAGGACTTGCAGAGAGTTGAACTCTACACTAAGGAAGTGGGTCTTTCTGCTAGACTCCCACCTAATCCTTTCTACTTTATGAAATTAATACACTTAACTTAAAACTTAAGAAGGACCGGTCTTAGGTCTGTGCTGCGGAACATTTGTGAGCATAAAAGAGTGGATTACTCGAGCAGCATATTGGAAAAAAGTCCACTTTGGGTTTTTTAAATATTCATGTTTCCAAGGTTAAAAGTTGAAAGACACACAGTAGAACATTTCCAAACCAACTTAGATAATGTATGCATTTGTATGCCCACGTGTACGCATAGATGTACATGTGCACATGCATCTGGAAATACTTTTGCTTTCTTTCATTTGTTACAGCTATACTTTTAACGGTGTGTGCTGAAGGTTGCAGATCCTCTCGTGTCTGTACCAGCCCCCTAAAGCTTATCAGCAGATAGTAAGAAGTTGAAAAAGTATTTCAATGTCAGCTGTCAAACGCCCACATGCACCTGCACAAGGGTCTCCCTTTAGCTAAATCCCTAATACTGTAATATTTTGTTCTGTTCTGATAGATTTAACTTTTGAGCTGTTTCACATTTCAGAGAATCAAGCGCCCCTTTGAGATAAATAATATGTTTCGCTTAATTGCATCCGAATATCACTAGCTAAAGTAACTTCTTACCCTAAAGATAGCTGTAGGCGTTTCATCATGTGGAGGGAGATTCATGAAAGGGGGAGATTGGGATCTGGGCGGATAAAAGCAAATGTTTCAATCTCTGCTTCCTTTAAAGCTACTGTACTTTTATGTTTCTGACCTAGCTTGTACATTGCTGTAATACAAAGTGATCCCTCTGAAATAACTTTTCAGTTGGACTTAAGGGTACATATCCCAATTATTCATGTTGCTGTATTTCTGAGGTTTAAGCTTAAACTGAATGGCAAATTGTGTCCTGTGATGTTGTTAAAAGAAGAGAGAAGGAATTGAAAGAAGCAAAGATTGATTTGTGTTAAGAAATGTGCATGTACAGTTTTAATAATAGAAGTCTATGAAAAAATCTGTAGCAACTGACCAATGGGACACTAATTGTTCTGGCGTCCATTTGTATTCCTTGTTGTATTAACTAACTGTTGTCAACCAGGCTTTGGTTAAATGTGAAAAAAGCTAGAAACCTTTGCAATTGGTGGAAATCCAATCTAGGAACCCATCGGTTGATGTCTGATGACAATTTACATAATACCATACCTGTCAGGTATCTGTGATTGAATCTTGATGTGAAGCTTAATTTTCCCATCTCGGCTGCTCGTTATTTAAAAATGATTGCAAACAGAAGTATGTCTGAAACAAATGGAGGCCTTGGATGTGGATTTCCCCCTTCTTCCAGTCTTTAGAGTAAACACATCCTGGCTCCAGTTCTGTAATATTACTTAAACTATTGACATTATATTGGTTTCATTTAAATATTACAAACCTTTTATCCGTGTAGGAATGATTTCATCTCAACATTAAAAAAGTAATTTAAAGCTTTGCACCTGCAGCCTCTTAGCGGATTACGATAAAAACACAAGACGATAACTTACCACACCACACAAACAGGATAGGACACTTAAAGTGATCACTCACAGTATATACCACATACACACTAATATAGTGCAGTGGGCTTTTTAGTCATGAATGATGAGCTTCTGAATGATTTGATTACGCCCAATGTTTCTCCTAGGATATCTTACCCTCTCCCTCCTCCCTCCTCCTCTCCCTCCCACCGCGGCAATCCATTCCCCTTTGAAAGTGACAGTTTAAAAGGTTGATAGCTCTTTGGCCAAGTCTCTGAGCCTCAGATCGATGGCTGGCGGGCAGCGGCTTGTGTCTCGCGTCGCCAGACACGGGAGTTGAAGTCCACACACCAGGTGAAGATGGTTTTTTCGATTTGTTGCCATCACATGATCGCCAAGGTCCCTGTGAACGGGGAAATAGACGACTGGTGACAGTGTTTGGCTTTTTTTCTGCCGCCGGTCTGAAACCAGCTGGAGTCCTGTTGGTTTAGTGGAAGAGAAAGGGGTAGGAGTGGAGAGACATGGACAGAAAAGAGAATTTAAAACACATGGAGATTCATAGTTACTGAAATGTACTCATGTATCACACTTTTACAGCATTTATGGATAAAAAGAACACATTTACTTTTTTTTCTTCGGCTGAAAAAGTTCCCTCTACACCGCTCTTCGGTTTCTTTTTTTATTGTTATCAAACTCTTCCCTGAAACATTATTTTGCAATCAGAGTGCTCATTATGGCTCCTATAATTACTCTACCTCTTGTGTTCAGCTCGCTGCTCCTGAACAGAGTTGCAGTGAAAGTGGAGCCCATTTTTATTTCGACAATGGCTGCTGAGGTGTGATGAGGACTCTGTGCAGGGAAACCAACCAACCCTGTGGGGTACCAGTGATCTACACACACACACACACACACACACACACACACACACACACACACACACACACACACACACACACACACACACACACACACACACACACACACACACACACACACACACACACACACACACACACACACACACACACACACACACACACACACACACACACACACACACACACATACCTAGCTCCAGTTGAGCTCCCGCTGAGCCCACCCCGAGGACGACCCCCAGCCCGGCTTTGCTGCTTCCATCCCCCCAGAGCGGCCTGGTCTTGGCCCCTTTGTATGCGGCCTTTGGGGAGCCAACAGCTGTGAAGCATGGATGGATAACTGTCCAGGGGGTAAAGCCCACCTTGAGGTGCAATGAGCGGCATGGGAGCCGCATAACATAGGCCCCCTGGAGGAGTGGAAATGAGAGCGTGGCCAGAGCAGTCATCCAAGCCTGTTTCCACACTGGGTCTGTACACCTCGGGGTCTGACACACGATCAAACCACGGAATTAGGGACAAGAAGAGCATGAATAACACACCATTTGTTTCCCCATTAGAGACACACAATCTCCCACAGCGTTATGCTCATGTTCACATGTCGAGCATCACCAGCAGAGTAAAATGGCAGAGCTGAGATCAGGCTGTGTTGGAGTGTGAAATATAAATATTCATCAGTCAGTGAGCAGTAGTGCAGAAGAGAGGCAGGGAAGGATGTCAGAGGGAAAACGGAGATCTTTTTTTTAATATATATTATCGTGTCAGAACATTTGCTCCACTGCCGTTAGAAATGTCATCCGTGTTACTATAGGTTACATTTATAATCGCCTTGTGTCATGGGGGTGCTTTCTCTTGGACTCTTGGAAACCAGACTTTGTGAAGCTCCCTTTTTGCAGTCAGGCTTTTAGTTCACTTTCATACAGCTGGCTGATGCGCAGCCTCCTGCTGGTGACCCCCCCATCGGCGCTGGATTGCGACCCAGCATGGCGGCCCTGGGGCCTCTTCTCCTTCCTCTGAGCGCCGCTTTCCTCGTATCGCTCCATCTCCCTGAGTCTTTATCGCAAAAACACAGCACACCACATTTTAATCATGCCCCCCGAATAGAAGACACTTTTCCAATTAGTGGAACTGCCGTCGTGATGCACTGTGACTCTTTCGAAGCCGCACTGCGCAATCGGCCCAATAAGCCACCGCCGCCGCTTGATGTATGACCACCTCCCAACTTTTGAATGTGAACAGGATGCTTTTTTTGGAAATGGAGGAATCTGTAGTGAATGAAAGGCTACTGGGGAGGAAGAAGTGGTGGAAGTGAATGAGTAATGCTCCGGTGAAGGTGCTGAGTGGCCAACAGTGGATTACTATGGTTGTACTGGGCAACTCTCATGCTTGAATGCGATCGTATGAATGCAAAGTAGGATATTACTTAAAAAACAGCATGCACGCTCAGCAGAAAGCTGCCTGGGATAAATAATAAAGGGTCAGAAATTGTTATCATCTAAAATCAGAATCTATTGGTGAGTCATTCAGCCCCTGTAATCCTTCACAGGCAGGCATTGAGTTGTTCCCAACAAGTGAAATGATTTAAAGAGGGTTATAAGTCCCTACGCCTTGCACTATAAACTGTGAAAGGAAGTAACACAATAAATGGAAGCATTGCAGAGAGCCACTTGCTCTTGAATTGGAGCTTTATTTCGGGGATATATTTCAGTGTATTTATAACTTTGGGTTCTCTCCAGCTTAGACAAGAGCCTATCACTTTTCCCAGAGGTACAGCACACAAACACACAACGGGGACTGGGGAGACATAGCGCTGTGTTCGCATGATTATATTTGGGTGAAAAGACATCGGGTACGAGCCATTTGTACTAAAGTTCCGGATGTATGTGTCGTAAAGAGAGGCATTACATTTAATCTGCTTGTGTATGCCTGCACACATCCACAAGGGCATAACATTCGAACAGCTTCGACTCTTTATGCAACTTCGAAAAAAACGTGCTTTTCGTATATTAACTCCCACTCCATCAATCAGCCTGACACCAATCAGCGTGAATCCGCCACGCGTAATGTGTTTATGAAACAAAATAATTTCCTAATGCCTCACTAGTCTCGGAAATATGTTGAGCATTTTATACCTGGCTCTCCTCGAGGACACACTCCTTCGAACAGAATTAAGAGAAAAATAGCTCCTCTGCCGCGCTGACAGGGAAGGTTGAACAGGCGTATTAAGCAGAAGTAATTGAATGTAGAAGTAACAGTGCACAGTTTAGTGCAGGGATTAACCCTCGCACCTCTGCTCTTTCAACCAAGCTCCGGTAAAGAGGCTGGTGAAGTTCGGCCTTTCTTGCCTCCCTTGCTAAGAGGAAGTTGTTGTGGCGGTCTGGAAATATTTAGAGTCTGGGGCCTGTGAGACCGCCATGGTTCAACTTAGCTCATAGCTATTTATCATGAGTGGCAGGTGGGGAGTGAGAAAACTCAACACCTTTCTGTGTGAGCAATGGAGCTCTCCTACACTGGGTGCTTACTAGAGTTCATTTCTGGAACAGGCAGAAACAAACGCTGGCAATTCCTGCTTCTTTTTTACCTCACTCCTCCAGAGAGATTTGAAGTTTGGAAGAAATCAGAAAAAAGAAAAAAAGTGTTTGATTGAATCTTTACTCGTCCATGCTGATACAGTGCTGACATTTGGTGCAGCAGTATTTGAACCCATTTTACAACCTTCTTTTATTATAACATTGAACCTGAGCAGATTTAACCTTTCGTGGTAAGGTCAGGATCTATTCAGTATTCTGCAAGCATTTTGAATCTTGATTTTTTTTTTTACATGTCTTTTTATGTGGCTCCAACACTTTGTGAACCTTATCGGCATCGTATGGCTCCGAGAAGGTCGTGCGGGGAGACATGGCGACCCAATGGAGATGTCAGGGGAGGCCATACATTTTGACCAGTAATTGGTTTTAGAGCATAATAAAAAGGGAGGTCAAGATCCCATGAGTGGAAGTCAACCAGTAAGAGGAGGAGAGAATACATAACCAGCCGAGATCAAAGGAAAGGTACGAGGTTTCACATTTACACACTGCGAGGCTAAGCATATCTGTGGGACCGAAATAGAAAAGAAGAGTTGGGGAAAGCGATGGTTGTGAATGAAGTACTCTAATTGCACCAAAGGGCATTCATCTTACACATGAGTAGGTACGACAATACATAAAGCAAGACGAGCAAATGGGAGGGGGAGTGAGTATATAGACAGAGGCGGAGACAAAGTAAGAGAGATGGAGAGTGAGAGGACTACTATGTCTCCATTTCCACGGAAGCTCAATCCGAAGTAGTTTCCACCAATTACATTCATGTCAGTGTGCGTCCCGGATTCAAAATGCAACAACAGCCTAGAGGGGCCTTCACTCTCCTGGTACACACTCAACAACTCTCCCTGCCTGCCAATCCGGCTATCTTTGCCACACACACACACATCCACCCACACGCACAGACGCCGTGTATGCACATATCACCCTCGCTCACATAATAATCTCATCACTCCTTCTAGCTTTGTCTCTTTTTGTCACCCACACACACACTCACTCACACACCCACCTACAAACCAGCCAAACACATTCCTTACCAGCAACCACACACACACACACACACACACACACACACACACACACACACACACACACACACACACACACACACGCACGCACGCACGCACGCACCCACCTACACACACACGCACACACACATACATACTGTCACTTCCCTCCACTGTCTTCCAATTCCATTTCTCTCGCTCTCTTCTTCCTCAGGCCCTCCATCCATCCGTCCACCCCCTTCTTGTGTCATTCTGTCTACACACACACATACACACACATAATGAGTCGCAGTGCGTGTGTGCCCTCCTCCCCTCCTCAGATGATAGTAATAAGGCCGGTGATTGCCGGAGATGGAGATGAGGGATGGAGCCTATTGATGATCGTGCCTCTGACAGCCTGGCAGCAAGCTAGACGTATAGGGCCTTCATTATTAGCCGTACCAATAACAGCAACACTCTGGACTTAATTGAATGAAAAAGGGCGCTGGCAGCTAGCCTTCGCGATCTGGTGGTGGGCGGGAGAGTTGGAGGGAAATAAAGAAGAATGGACAGAGGGTGGGAGTGACGACGAGGTAGAAGGGAAGACAGAGCATCACAGAGAAAAGAGAACAGAGTGCAGTAGAAGTGCCTTTGAGGGAGAGAGGGAGTGTAAATGCATAGAGAAGGAGATGCAGAAAGTGGAGGAAAAGAACGAGGTGAAGTGGAAAGTGTGAAATGCAGTTGCCCAGTGAGTGCTCTGGAAGGAGGGTGACCAGGCGTGCTAGAGAAGCGTGGACAATTAGGACATTATTATTGAGTGGAGAGATTAATAAATAATTGAACACATTCTGTTTGAGTGGCGAAGAAAGGAGAAAGCTTTAATGCAAACACAATGGAGGTCAATGGCTCTCTTATTTGTGGTGCCCTGTGCACATAATACATATATACAGTATTTGCTTTGTTTTTTAATTGACACCTTATTTTTCTTTCAATTTATCTAATACATAATTCGGATATTTATGCAAATCAAGGTGGGTATTCTCTAAAGGTGGGTTTACATATTGTGGGTTTACATATTATGTCTTTACGTTTTTTGCTGTATAAAAAGAAAATCACATTGTAAAAACCTTAATCAGCAACATCTCTTTCTGATCTCAGTGACCCAGTTGAGGCCCTGTCACACCAGTAAGTGGCACAGCACAGTCCTCCGTGCTTCTTTGTGAACATGTGGAGCTCGAGTCTCTGTGATGTAGTGACTTATAGCAGGGCTAGTTAGCCAACAACTCAAAGAAGTAAGCTAATGGCTACACAGTAGCAAGTGCGGAATATGTTAGCACTTATCAGTGAGATTAGCTCCCCAATTATTTGTCGCGCTAGCTTGGTCGCTAAGGAGAGACTCACATAGTTGATACAAGTCAGAATCAATATAGATGTTTTTTATTGTAAAGAAAATTTAGATTGAA
Organism: Harpagifer antarcticus; assembly: GCA_902827135.1. Lineage (NCBI taxonomy): Eukaryota > Metazoa > Chordata > Actinopteri > Perciformes > Harpagiferidae > Harpagifer > Harpagifer antarcticus. The sequence goes on from CADEHL010000370.1 coordinate 189,508, forward strand.
CATGGTAAAAAACTCTAAAATATTTTGTACTTATAGTGAAAACTAACCTTGGATGATGGGTTAGTAGACTAAAACCTTTAGGAATCCAAAGTACAACATATAATAAGTACCCTGTATCAAGATTGATGCAAAACAAGTGATATTTGACCTTTTTAGATAGATTTAGCAAAAAAAACCTCCATTTGGGTGGATTTTCCATATCTCTGGCCCCCCTTGTTCAATTTTGACATGTGACATCTCTTTCTGACCGTTAAAGCCAATAGAATCCAAGGGAAATCTACGAAGCCCCCTAGGAGACATGGAGAAGAAATCTCGCAATACTTTTCATTTAGTACTTCCTGGTCAGTTCGGCTGCTACGGCAACACAGAAACCACAACAATGGAGTGGTTCATCGATTTTACTTTGAGCTTGGCCTTAAATAAAGATATAACATCAGTGCTTGGCAATAGGCACAGGTTTCACACATAGACTGTATATATAAAGGGTTTCACATAAGTGAAGACACCTCAAGAGAACACTCAGAGCAAGGGGACATACACGTCCCTCTGAGCTGAGTTATTGACAGATTCGAATTTCGTGGATCAATAACTCATGAACATAACGTTGTAAAAATACAAACAACATGACTTTACAATCATAGCAAGGTAGACAACGAGCTACAGAGTCGTTTTTATCAGAACAGTTCGATACGCGCCGTCATCCGAGCTAAACATCAATAATTGGTCACAATCTGCAGCTGGAGGAGGGAGAGGAGTGCTTAGGGACCGTCTACAAACTGCAACGGGGTTTTGCGAGATCTCGCAAAAGTATTGCGAGATCTCGCAAAGGGGTTTTGCGATATTTTATTCTTTATGCTCTGATATAAAGCAACGGAAAAGCTGTTTTATTGCTTATGGATTATCAGAACATTTCAAAGGGGACACAGACACATTGGATTAACCTATGGATTAACTACAGCATCGTTTTTATCGTTTTAATGCCATTGAAGACCAGTTTAGACCAGACAAAGACGAAGGTAAGCCATGTTAGCGTTGTGGGCTACCTAGCGCCACTTGTTTTGATGTACGTTTTTGTTGATAACGTAGCGAGTTTGTATCTTTCAGTGTTGAGGTGGGCACCGTTAGATTCTGTGTCTCCTTGCTATCATAAAAGATGTGTTAGATGTGCACCTAGGATAAGTAATAAGGGAGCTAGGAGTGATTATCGGTGCAGTAATAGGTTAGCATTTTTCGCTTGGGGGTCATTTAGATGCTTCTTATGAGACTTGTGTTTTGGTAAAAATGGTTTGTATCGTCAGTTAGCTGAGATTATTCCCGTTAATCTGGTATAACACATTAATAGGTTCTTAAATATTAAGATCCCCTGAGACACAGTGTCGTGAACAACAAAAAAAAGGACCCGCCGAGGGGGTCCTTGGGGCTTAACAGGTTAAAAGGTGGTTGGATTTTGATACAGAAATATGAGGAAATCGTTTTTTGCGTACTTTTCCTCGCATTCTTATATGGGTGCAGAATAGGACCAGGGTGTGATCTAAAAGGGTCAAAAGGCTGTTTAAAAAAGAAATCTCTCGACTTAATAATGCTAAAACAGGGCTTTTACTAATAATCCACATAACTCACTGGCAGTTATGAACAATTTGTTCTGTAGGAATGAAATCCATAGAAAACAAAAAACATATAAATCCATATAAAAATAGTTCAACATGAGGACTGTGATTATCCACATACTCTAGAGATCCTGGCTGACACGTTGCTTTCGAATGCTGTGAGTACCGCAACCATAATCACCTGTGGTGTATTTATATTTTTGACAGAAGAACATTAGGAAAGGCACAGGTGTTACTGATAAGGCCAACACATCTCTGTTCTGTGAATGTCTTCCAGTGACATTGACAGTGAGCCAACATGGTAGATGGAGCCTTGAAAGTAAAGAAGCTAAATGGAATGCAGCCATCGTTCATTTCATTATTTACACCTGTGCATTTTTTACTATAACCAGAGGAGGTGGCTTCTGTTAAAAAGGGCTTTTTGTGGTTCCTCCAAACTGCCACAAAAACCAAAGCTATCTCCAAACTACTAGAGGTCAGTAAGAATTCTCTTTTTTTGTAATATCAGTCGACAGATGCTTCAAAAGAAAGCAGATAAATGTTTCAAAATATCTTGTATGAGGGCACAATGTGATAAGAGAGCCTTTATTTGGTGTATGTGCAGGTGGGGATCTGCGCCTGCAGGTGTGTTTATGTCTCTATTTATCTTTGTGAATTTGTGGGTCAACATAAGACGGTGGTAAATCTGTGCCTTGCCCTTTTGACAGACTTGATATAGCAGTGTAATGGCTCCACATCCATAGCTGCTAATCAAATTGTCACCGCACACCGCAAACATGCCTACAACGCAATGAGACAGGTCCAGGGATCACGCTAACGACATCATCACTCATGTTAATAAGGCAACAGGCTTTTCTGATGCCCTTTCTCTCTCTGCTGGCATTAAACAGGCTGAAAGAAAACATAACTGCGGAAAAATCCATTTTAACATCTGCACCTTGATTCCACTCCATCGTGGGAGGATGCATTTATTAATCAGGGTCAAACCACTCTCTGTCTGACATGAACAAAAAAATACAGCAATGAGAGTTGGGAAGGAGGAAATGGAAATAAGGTTGTAATGTAGTATAGAGAAGGAGGAATATGTGATTCTGATGAAAGGAGTGGTGTAAAGAAACTAAGTACCATTTTTCCAGACTTGTACTTTACTTGAGTATTTCAATTTTTTTTTTACTTTGTACTTCTACCCCACTACAATTCAGAGGTTAATGGTGTACTTTTACTCCACTACATTTACAGTATTAAGTACCTTTAGTTACTATGCAGATTTAGATGAATGATAAACAATATAATAAATACTTAAATAAGAGTTAGTTAGTTACATCTTGAGTAAATCCACAAGCTACCCGGCGGTAAATTAAGTAATTCAAATTTGTTTCACCTTTACCAGCTTGATAAACACATCAATACATCAATAATTGTAATCAAAACATGTAATAGATATTATTCTAAAATGGGCAAATCTGTATAATGAGTACTTTTACTTTTGGTACTTAAAATATATCTTGATGCCAATACTTTTGTACTTTTACTCGAATAACATTTGGAATATAACAGAGTAACAGAGTATTTCTACACTGTGATATTTCTACTTTTAATTAAGTACAAGATCTGAGTATTTCTCCCACCTCTGGAAAGGAGAAGAGACTAGACTGGAGGTAGAGGGGTTGATTTTGATTTAAATAAAAAATCTTGAACTGAATAATGGGAGAAGAAAGGACATGGGCCTGCACCTGAGGTGGCTTAATGACAGACTGGTGGCTGTAGCAGCAGCTGCCCTGAATTCTTCATAGCAGGCTTCACAGTGAGATGGCTGAGAAACACTGTGATATTCCTCTACCGTGTTCCTTTGAGAGCAGCCTTTCATTAGCCGCCCCCTGACCTGAGGTGAAGGGAGGCAGGGGAGACCAAGTCGGGAGGAAATAAAGTCAAAATTGTTTGGAGAAATCGTGCCAAAAGAAAAGTTAATACTAAGGAAGTTGTAAGTGTATTTATGGTCCTCTGAAATATAAAAGCATTCTGTCTTCTGGGAGCTGTTATGATGGATCTTGGGTAATGGAGTTTGGATGGATGAGTTTAGTCTGGCCAGTCTGAAAACGACTGACTCCACTACATTGATATCTGACCACTCAAAGTTACAGCATCTCCTGCTTCTGGAGCTCTATACCCTGCGTGTTTAATTCTCAAGCTAAATTGTTTAGGTATGTAATATTGAATATCCCATAACCTTTAATAAATGCAATAAAACGGATGGGAATCCTCAGAGACAATACCACAGAGGAGCGTCTGAGAACCACTTTCCCTATGATCTCGAACATCCAGATATTCCCTTTCGGCCTCCCCCCCTCCCTCTTTTAAAGACTGCAATTAGGCGAGGTAAAATTATAATGTTTTCGACTTTAGCGTCCCATTGGTAAACATTGCCGTTAGGATCAATTAACCAGCGGCTAATGAGCAAAATGGGGGTCTGCCTCAATATTGCACCATTGTTCATTGGCGATTCTTAATTAATGGGTTTTGAAGTCAAAATCGCAAAAGTTTTTAATTGTTTTTCTTTTTCGATTCAGGGGAGGGAGGAGGGGGTGAGATCAGAGTGTTAATTATAAAGAAGGGGCTTTAAAGTGAGAAGGATTTAGACTTTTAATTAAAGAGGAATTTGATGCGACCAACAGACTGGGTTATTTTGCACGCACAATCCCCCGTTATTCTCCCTCACCCCTCTTCTTTCTACAAGCCTGTCTTCCCTTCTGTTTTACAGACTCCCATCTTCATGCTACTCACCTCGCTCCCCTCTCCCAGCCCCTGTATGGTGTTGCTGTCTCCCTCCTTGCAGGGGTGTTGCTATCAGAAGCCGGATTAGGGACTTTGAGAGCTTGGAGAGAAATGGTGAAGATGAGAGGCCTTGCTGGAGGGGGGCGGGGAGGAAGGAGGAAGGAGGGCAAAAGGTTGGCTCAGTCACTCCATCGGATTTCCAAGATTGAATTAGTGAGCTTTAGACAAATCTGGGTCCTTTTTGGACATGTGTACAATGTTGCTTTCTCCATTTTCCCTATTCTCTCCCCTCACACAGCTTTGCGGACTCCTCCCTCTGTCTCTCTGACTCCCCCCCCCCCCCTCCTCCTCGTTTGCTCACCCTTAATAGAGCATAAGAATGTTTTCATAGCAGTGGTAAATTAGGCTGAAGTGATTAGCGTGGTGTGAAACGCGATTACATACTCTAGCTCTGCTGATTTGTCGAACAGATGCCCTCCACCAGCTAGACTTTGGTAGGTTACAGTGTTAAACACAGTCTCCCCCACAGCTGGAGATCCCTGCAGACGTATACAGGTTAATTGCCTTGATTGTGGATATAGCTCCGTCATACCTTCGGGAATGCAACCTGCAGTCCATTTATTACGAGAGACAGCAAGCGCATTTCATGGCATCTGCAGGCAGTGGCAAGTACTTCCGGCATATGCCACAGAGGCCGCTACTCTGTGGTATCTGTGGCAAGTACTTCCGGCATATGCCACAGATGCCACAACTTGCCGAGGCATCTGCCGCTGCTCAACGGGAGTTGCCACAAGATGCCAGAGTAGGAGAAGGTTTACTGTAGCTGCCACTCGCCTTCCGTGGCAAATGCTGCTATTTAAACCCGTATTTATCGTGTAAAATGTCGCTGTTTAGGCATGACTTTATCGAACTGATCTGTACACCGGACTGATGATCTATACACAGGGTTGGGTTGTAATGGAAAACATGTAACGGCGTTACGTAATCAGAATACAAAAATCAAGTAGCCTAACTGTATCCAGCTCGCGTTACATTTGAAAAACAACTAATCTGATTACAGTTACTTTCGTAAACCTGAAGTGAATACATTTTGGAATACTTATTGGAATTATTGGTGGAAAGGTTTCGTCACAAAATGTATCCTAATATTCATTACCGGCAGAACTGTGTGCACAGCGCAGCAGCGTGTCTGTGAGGCCCCGCCCCCGCACGCGGATGAGAGAGAGATCTCTTTTTAAATATATTGAAAGTTAGAAACAGAGACGGTTCGATAAAACTTGCAAGATAACGTTTATGTAGCATTTCTTTATTGTCGAAATGATGACATTTCATAACGGGATAAAATCAAAGTGAATGGCCTGCTGCTGCTGAAGGCATGGGGCAAATATAACTGTCCTTTGCCTAATTTATAAAGTAAACCTTAGCATCTCACTAGCAGTGGCAACTGCAATCAGTTACAGCTGCCCTAAGTCTGTAGCCAAGTCTAATAACACCAGTGTACACATTGCTGTGTCAATACAGATATGTATTTGTTAATTATTTGTCTTTACTAGTCATACACCTGGTTTATCGTAGCAAGCAGTGGAAACTCCCCTCAAGAAGCGACAATTGCCAAGGGCGTTGCAACCCTCACTCGCCAATATTTCATCATAAATATAGCACGTTTGTTCAGAGGCGCGGGAAGGTATTTTGAGTGGGGGTGCTGAGGTGCTGGACTCCAGTGAACACTATTACGGGCACTATAGAGCACGCACAAAAGCACTCCCCACACGCAAACACACAGTACACCCGCGACTGTTACAATGAAGGCTCGATAATCAGCTCACGGCATATAGGCAGGGGTAAAGTCACCTCCTCTAGGGGGGTCTGGGGGGATGCTCCCCCGGGAAGACCTTTTTTAAATATTGAAGTTAAAAGCATCAATCTGGTGCACTTTGAGAGCAACATGTATCTCATAACAGATGCCACGGAGTAGTGGCCTCTGTGGCAGATGCCGGAAGTACTTGCCACTGCCTGCAGATGCCACGAAATGAGCCAGGCCCTACTGTTTATTACTGCGGTAGCTGTTAGCGATCGCGCACGCAGTTCACACCTACACACGCGCAGAAAAAAGCTTGTTTGCAATCCAGTCATTACATAAATAGTTTAATACTGAAAAGTAGTACCAGCCGGAAGGTAGCATCACTGCTACGTTCCGGCTGGTACTACTTTTCAGTATTAAACTAGTGGGATGTCTTAATGTGTTTACTCATTACACCGTCAATTTTGATTTCCAAAACTAGTGACAAAGTTGTCAAAATCAGATTATAAGAGCCCGATATTTGCCAGTCATCCTGATTAATGGGCTGTTGGCGGCAGTCAGATGTGCAACAAAGTGGCGTTATTTTTTCCCGAGGATCCACATCAGCTGGGGTGGAATAACGTGAAAGCATAATAACGAGAGAAATGTCTGACCTCCTGTTCTCTCACCCCTCCCGCCCGTGTTGCTGTGATTACACCAATCACTGTCATTAGCATTACCTGCGATTTAAGTGATTTCTCATGCTTTGTTGCATGCATGCTAATGAGTAGCATCTTCTCCTTTCAGTGGCACTATCCACAGATTAACCCGACTCCTCAAGCTGTACTTTATTAATACACGCCTTGCAGCAGGCAAATCCACTCCTGATTAAGGCGACAACCTGACCTAGCATTCATGTACGCCGTAATCAGCCCTTATCCATTTTAGCTTAGTGTGATTCTCATCTCTTCTTCATCTTTCTCTCTCATTAACTCATATCACCTCCCTCCCACAAAAAGGGTAGAAAACAGGAGTGTAGACCAACTGCCACTCTCCCCTTATCCTTATATCTTTTAACTTTGTTGCTTCCAATCACGTGCATTATCTCTGTATCTGTTTATCCCACTCACGCTAATCTTTTTTTTTTTTTTTTTCATTCCTTGCTCCCTGTATTAATGCCTTTTGTTGCCTTCATCTGACTCTTGACATCTTCCACTTTCATACGTTCCTTGGCTCAAGGTTTCTCTTTAACTATAGAATAATGATGTTCTGTACAGGGCAGATGAGTGCAGTAACTACAGTAAGGAGTACATATTTCCAGTAGCTAGTTCTTACAGACAGTATCAAGGTCTCTGGAGACAATCTGTAAATCAAATAGGATTCAGAATATTTATCTCAAGTGGAGCTGTATTGTCAGAGATTTGAATATGCTATTAAGATTGTTTACAACTAGCATAAGTAGCCTGTTTTGCAACAGCCTTGAACCATATGCATGCTAGCAGCAGGGCAATTGTTTGTGAAACCTCTAAGAAACTACTGGTTGAATTTGAATGAAATATAAATCTTAGGTACATTTATCCTTCCTTAAAATCAGCATGTTAACATTGTGAGCATGTTGGCATTAGCAGTTAGCTTAAAGTACAGTGTAGCCTGGAAATTCAGCTAGCATGGCTTAAGGTTTAAAATTCTGCTCACAATTTGGCAATTCATGTAATTTCAATGCCCTCTTACTTATGTCCAGGACTGAAAAGCACTTTTTCTCCGGCATTCCTTTCTTTTGATCTACTTGGACTAATTTCTCGATGCACAGCATTTCCAGCCTCTTTGTTTTTTCAATCCTTAAGGCTTACTTGACGCAGGATATAGCATTCATCATGGTTATGCCCCCCCGATAATGAGAAAGAGTGGAATTAATATTCATTTGTCGCTCTCAATCCACCGGGATTCTAAAATGTAAATGAGTGTCCTCTGGTGTGGCACAGTGTCTGTCTTATGTGCAATCAAAGCATGATTCATAGTGCAAGTGCGTGGTCCTGCTTTAAAACTTAGATAGTTAGTCAACTCTGTAGCTTGAAAAATGTGGCCTTAATTCTTTTTTGAATGTAACCCATTAGTTATTAGTAAGATTTAGAAGTTTAATGATGCAGAAAAGGTTCAGCACGAGAAGCGTTTAGTGCACAAGGATATTATTTGCCCTCCATAGCACTTGTGGCCAAGGCGTTTTGCTAATTAAGTGGAAGAGCTTTTTTGGGCCACAAATGACATTTATTGGCACAACTGAGGAAAAAAAGCCACATATTCGGAATTTTAAATGCATCTAATTATACTGGTGGTTGCTCATGCATTGCAGCTGTTGCTCTCCTGAGCTCAGTAGAATGTTCCACTGGAGGTTTGAAGTTGAAAATAACATCAGGTGCGTATTTGACAACATGTTTTTCTTCCTACAACACAGCTCTGACACTCAAATTAATTTAAATGTGTTTCTAATCAGACCAATGATTTCAAATGGGCCCCATCGGACTAAAGACGGGAACAAATATATAGGTTTTGGGAGTTTTGAGCTGATGTGCTGAAGGTGACAGTTTCTTCTCGTGGCCTTTAACTTTGCAGTTTATTAATTCATCTCTGTGGTGCTGTATCCCGCCAACAGTGTACCCTGGTTCCTCTGTCGATGGTTATGATAAGTGCTTTCTGCGTTCTGAAGGGTAGCGCGGGAGTCTGAGTGCAATCGAATACAATCAGCAAAATTCATCATAACTTGAATCCTGAAAAGGTTAGACACACAAATCTGCTTTTTGAAAAACAGAAATAATCCTGCATGTAATACATTTTGCTTTTTCAATAGCAAACATTTCAGATTTCATGCTGAATTGAATTTGACCTTAACTACTAGTGTTTTTCTTTTGTTTGGTTCCTGGTGCTTTCAAGTGTCGTGGTGGTTCGTGGGTGTTAACATCTGCTTTGCTTTGGAGTTTTTTTGTGTTCGACGGACAGGGCGAGCAGGTAAGGTCACGGCTCAGGGTTAACAGGCTGAGCTAAATATGAAAGTCCCCAGAGCCTTTTGAAGTGAGAGCCAGAGAGAAAATATCTACGAGCGAGAGGTGGAAATTGAAAGAGAAAGAGAGACATGCAGGGCGAATCAGAAATGACCTCTGCGGTTTTGTTGATGACATGAGGCAGGATGAGAGGAGAGAAGAGGGAGAAGAACTGAGCAAGACCGAGGATTAGGAAAGCAGCTGGCGAGGATGATCCGGAGGAGAGCCAGAGATGGGGTGGGGGGGGGGGGGGGGTGAGAGACGGAGGAGAAGGGAAGGAGGTGGAAGAGAGGAGGTGCAAGAGATTGATGAGGGAGAGTGAGAAACTAATTCTCACTTCACTCTGGACTGGAAGATTAAGGAAGATTAGAGCGATAGAGAGAGAGGGATATAGATGGGGTGATAACTTCTACCACATGCCACAGAAAGATCTTTGAATACCCCCACACAGAGAGGGGGGGGGATTAAGAAACAGAGTGAGAGGTGAAAAAAACAACAACATACAGAGTGGATGCTCAGGGAAGAAGAAACGAGACATACAGGTTGAGTGACAAGAGGACGGATAGATAAGGACGGGGAAATCAGCCTCAGAGCGGTCCTAATAGAAGTGAGTGTATAAATGTCCTTTATATTAGAAGCCATTGCTAGCAGCGATGTTATCCATGCGATGAGCCCAGGATACAAATTCCAGCTTCATCTACATACCTCTCCAGCACTCACATTCACTGCGACTTCCCATTGGGATTCATTCTCTTGTACTGTGCAAGCCTGTGTGACGGTATATTTTACATTTTGTTCTTTCGCAAAGAAATGGGAAGCCTATTTTCCATTCCCTGCCACTGACATCTATTTATTCACTCTCTTGACTGTTGGTGCAATTTTTTTAACCCAAAATCTAAAGGCTGCCATATATTTTTTATATGGAAAGAGCGGATGAAATGAATGCAAAATATGCACACAGACGTACACGGCGCATTATGCAGACGTGTACGCTCCCACACCACGTTGTCTTTGACGAATATATATACGTCTGCACTTCTGAGCACGTGCCTACTACCACAGAAGTTTCAGTTGGAGGGAAAAAAGGAACGGGAAAAAAGAGAGGAAGAGTGCTGTAGTGGCAGACTCAATCCGTCATGCAGGATTACAGTGTAAGCTTCTCCACGGCCATAGATGTGGTTTTTATGGGAGAAACACAGGGCTTTTCTAAAATGCAGCGGCCCCTGCTATCCCTGCTCCATATTAGAGACAAAGGCAGAGGGCGGGTGGAGAGGATTCTGCCCCTGCGGTCCTCGATGTCTGATGGCTGCTATCTCCAGCCTAGAAGCAGGACGAAAGAGGTTTCCTGGGGACAAGTTAGAGGACAAACCTACGCTCTTACCTTGTTGCCCTCTCACGCCGGAGGTGGGATTATTACTGCACCTACGCTGAGGAAGAGGTGACCTTGGAATGCGACAATGGACACAGTTTATTTTTGATGCTGGGATTGGTAGAAAGTGTCTTTGAAAGGATTTCTCTGCCTATAGTAGTGTGTCGATCAGCCCCCTGCGTCTTAAATATCATTTATAGTCCCGGTGCTGGAGCGGAGCCAGAACATCCCAAACATTAAACAGCATGGATGCACCCCGCAGAAGAAAAAAAGAAAATCGCCCTGAAAATACAACACTGCCAAACTTTGATCTCCCTTGCTTGCCTGCAAAACACCACTGAGACAGGCAAACTCAGCTTGGAAATCTTCCTACAAAATACACCCACAGCCTTGTTGTACTTCTTTGAACTTGCATGGAAGAAGGTCCTCATAAAAACAACGCTGCCACAAATATCTTTGGAAAGCAAAAAAATAACAGCTTGCCCACGTTTCAGCTTAAAGACCTGCACTGTTGATGCTTAACTGGATAATGGACAACATCTTGCTGCACAAAGCACTCCGTTTTAATTTCCACATCCTTATCTGATCCTCAACCAAGTTGGCCCGCACCCAAGCCTGCCAGAGATAGCAATTTAAACATGTCGCAATCTGCTCTGTCTCCTTGAGCCGCTGAAAATAAACAGAACAACAAACTGACCCAAATAGATAGAGACAAAAGCAAAATGAATTTGAGATTGCCGCCACCTCACAAATATACTGCCATTTATGATGCAGGAGAAGTCCTAGGAAGTATGAAAGGCGGGGGGGGGGGGGGGCGTATATGCTAATATAGCTGGGATGTAATAGCTTCAACGTGGGGGATTAGAAGTTGTGACAGTATGCTTCCAGGCCCTCTTGTTCACACAACGTTTACCCAGTGCAGCAGAGGCGTGAATACACCTATGGAAGCACAGCACGACATTTGGGATAGACGGTTCTAGCAAAACGTAGATTCGAAAATTGGTGTTGAAGAGATGAAAATATTTTCTTGTTCCTTTCTATTTTATTTAGTAGAGCAGCGTTTCCAGCAAGAGTGGGCCAGAGGCCTCCTTTGTATTACATAGGGTTCAAGGGGACTAGAATGAAAGGGCAGGGCGCAGTGAGGTCAGTCGTTTAGTTGGTCGGTTGTTGTGTTGATCAGTAAGTGGATATGTCCATCCAATTATTTGGTCAAAACTCAAAATATAATGACAAGTTATGATAGACAACCATCAAACTCTGCGTATACATTAATGGTCCCCAGAGGATGAATCAATGACTTTTGATCTAGCATTATCAGTATGGTTAATATGTCCGATTACCAGTATTTTCTTATTCTAGCTTCTAGCTTCTACCTTTAACATACTGGTTCCCAGAAGATTTATCCATGACTTTGGGGGTTCCTGACTTTTTGTTATAAAATGAAAAATAATTTTGCCATTTATGGTTTGGAATGAAAACTATGTCAAATGGATTGCCCTAAAATGTTCACCAGACATGCATGTGCCCCACAGGATTAACCCCAATAACTAAACTGAACTTTCGTCCTGCAGAATCAATAGGTCAAAACCTTACACCTCCAAAAACATCAGCATGCTGGCCATTAAAACATATTGCAATGCTGATGTTAACTTAAACACCACTTTGCATAAAGGGTTTGGTATGCTTGAAACAAGCTAGTATAATGTATAGTTGCTGTCAGACCACATTTATTTGAAAAAGTGTTTGTTTCTCTTCTGAATGGCCACCCTTGAAGATGTGGGAAAAGCCTGTCATCAAAGAAGAAGGATGATGCATCCCACTAAGGGCAATAACAATGCCCTCTTTCTCTAAGGCATTCATGGTGTTGTTGTACTTAAGAGTTTAGATAGACGTTGAAATCCTGTCTACTTACTCACCTCTGCACACCTGGCAAATCGCTGCATGATGAGGACGTCCTTGTCTGATTTATAATGTCTGGAAGTAAAAAATAGTTGGAAGCAGCCCATCTCAATTCCGATGATGGAAAGTGGACTTTTTTACAAAGACTGATAGCGGACGTTTGTGTAAATATGTTTGCAGCTATAAAAACATCAGATGATATAGGTATATAGCAAATACATGTGTATTATTTTAAATAACATAAATCCGTGATACCAGATTTAGGGAGCAACCTTCTCAGGTTCAGAATGATGCCTCTGGTGCTACTACTAAACTGAACAAACATCCTTCACCAACTAAATATATACCTGCTTCAGCTCCACCAGGAACAAGTAGTACTGTAGGACCCTAAACCTTGAACACCTGCGGAGAACACATTCAGAGAAAGTTTTCGGCACACAGCAGGGTCTTATATATTGTATCAGACGACCATTAAAAGTGAGTCTGCTCGATCTTGCCTCTTTTCACTCTCCGCCTTCCTGGATGGGAGATAGACATGAAAACGACCCTTGAATCTAAATTGAAGATATAATGGTGGAAAATTGAGTGTCATTACTCACTCTTGTTCTTGGCCAATAGCCTTGGTGCTATCCTCCAATGTGCCATATCCGTCATGGCAATTCATCACATAATATCACCAACAACCTTGGGAGTGTTGTGTTTATTCATCTCTGAAAGACCCTCTCTCCCCCCCCCCCCCCCCCCCCCCCCCCCGTGTGCCCTCTACCTGCCACTTGTCCAACCTCTTGAAAGGGAACACTCTTGAAAGGTAAATAGCACAGGTGGGGGGAGAAGGGCGTCATGAATCAAGACAAAAAACCTTCAAGTGTGCAGCAAAGCGCCTTCCTCTTGAATACAAAAAGCTGTCTATTCACCTGATCTATGTTGCTTTGTGGCTGATGGAAATGATAGGTGAGCGGGCTCTGAGCCGGAACGTTCTTTTAGTATGGATATTTTTTTGGGAATCTTTCCCTATCAGCTTGCATCAACAATTGCGTCTTTTCTTTTTCCTTACGCACACGTTTTGATACACATACTATAGACATTTTTATGGTTAGACGGGTCCATGAGCAACTCCCGAGGACCTTTGCTGAAATGCCAGCGAGTGTGTTGAAAAGGATTAGCTTTTCGATGTTGCACATGCAGTCAAGCGGAAGAAGAAGAAGAGAAGCAGGCTTGATAGGCATCAGGTGTAATTTTGGTAACCGCTTTGGCAGATGATGACTCACCGTTCAGAAAACACAGGCTGAGCACCTACGCGGAAAGACATTCGCATAAAGCAGACTGGCTGCCGGAGACAAAAACATCCCCTGACCTTTGTGCATGAAGATCATTGGAGGTGATCAGCTCCGTCAACTCCTCAGCGGAGAAACTGCACAGGGGCCTATAGGTGGAGAAATGTCGTTGTAGTTCAGTTACATAATGATATTTTTTGGTGGCCATAGTCAAAGGCAGGATCATCCACTGTGAAAAGAATATCATTGAGTGGTATTTGTCATTCAAGCGTTCATTAGTTGACAGTGTGTGGCGTTCATGGTCTGTGTACAATAGCCTTTTTATGAAGAGATTGTTATGACTTGAATTTTAACTGTTTAATCAATGTAGAGAGAGGAATTGGGAATGTGGAAATATGATTCATTTGATTTAATTACAAAATACAGATCCTATTAAAAAAAACTGTTGTCAGCAATATCATGACCAATACACATTAAATAACGTTTTAGTGCAGCAAAGATCCCTGGGCTCACATTAGCTTGGATGTAAAACAATCCCACGAGTTCCACACAGTGATTTCCAAGCATTATTAAACTTTATGTAAGGCACTTTCAGCAATTGGTTATAGTTGGGGAAAGACTGATACTTTGGTTTATTACCAAACGTTAGATAAACGTTAGCAATGACTTGTACACACATCGTGATAATACAAATTTCACCAACACCACGATCTTTCCCCCAAGCTGGACCCGGGGAAAACGAGAGCACAGGTATCTGATCCTATCTTCAGATTCACTGTGATGAGGTACTGGTATTAAGAGAGAACATGTTGGATTGGTGCGTGCCTCGGAGGAATATTAATAAAACAACATCCAATGGTAGAGCAAATCAAAACAGTGCTGAGATTCGACTGTCGTTTATTAATATTCTCGTTCTTTATCAGTAGAGTTTGTTACGGTGTTCTTTTTGTCTTACACAAAGACCGTCCTCACCCAATAAAGGGTTGTATTGTTGATAGCAGCTCATGTCTTTTTTTTGTTAGGTTGCAACCTCTACTATTAGTTTGTTTTATAGGTTTCCTCAGGAACAGAGAGTGCTTTTATTGATAGATACTGTGGTGAGTTGTGGAGACAGAGGGGAGGACATTGCCTGAAAGTTTGAACCCGAGTATTCGGCGGCGGACACCTAAGCCTTTTTTCATGACCCGTTTCATAATTTACTTAATTACATCACATACGTAATATCCATATGTACTATTTGACCAGAACCATGATCTTTACCTAAACAAATTATTTCTGTTTCCATTTTATAACGTGTATCTATCGCTGGTACTCTCCAACCGCCATGTATATCATTTTCAAAGGCATTGTCAAACAACGTATTCTGTCATTAGGTTATGTTGCATTATTCCCTCCAAGTATTGCTTTTTTAATTTGTCTTTTAGATTAATTTGTTGTCATTTGTGAGATTACTAGTCTTTTTAGGTTTCAATCAGTCCTATTTTCAGCTTAACTGTTTATCATGCTATGGTAATATGTAAAAAGACAATTTACAAAATTAGGTCATTCTGTGTGTAATATTTATCACTGCACATAACAAATCCTTGGTGCGGTATTAATTTCTGCCTATCTACCATAATGCACACCCTGCTACTTATGCATTATTTATCACTTTAAAAGGCCTGAACAAGCAGGATTTAGTGGTAAATCACAGGCGCTCAGTGGGTCAGCGCTGTCAATGTTGGTATATCCACACACTGTTAGCCAGCACTTTACCTTACGACCAGACAAATCAGACTGAGAACTACTTGAAGCCGTGCCAAGGCAGTAAAATATGGGCCACAAATGTTGTCCCTGTCGTGACCTACTGGCACGTCTCTTGGCATTGTGATTCCCGGACTGTCTCCTGTCAAGATTTATTTGATCTTTATGGCACCTCTCACGGTTTATATACTGTAGCCGATTATAAAACAGCCACTTGCATTTGCAGTACACAGTAGACCTGGAGCCAGTTTCACCAGCTGTTTGGTGCCATTTTGTATGTTTGTACATCAAACAATTAACAAACATTAACCAAAATAGCATTAGCTTTATGGAATAACAAGATATGCTAAACTGATTACTAAACCAAAGATTTAACTAGCTGAGACAAGTTTTATTGGTGCAAATCATAATAAGTCACCAATTTTGGGAATAATATGAAATTGGATGGATTAAATGGAATATCCTATTTGTATTTGGTACTTTGACATTTTGATATGCTTAATTGTGCTTTATTTTTGTCATACTGCCTGTGCTGCAGCACCTCTTTTCACCCTCTGTCTGAAACCAGAGACCAGTCTGCTCTGATTGGTTAGCTGTCCGGCTCCACACACACACTACCGGAAGGAGAAAAAGCCTAATAAGGTTTCTTGAACAAATAGCTGGTGCAGCCAAATCCTGTATCTTATTGGAAAGATGGTTTTACCCAGATTGAACTCTCACATTTGTCCTGTTAGCTGTTTCAGGGCACACACTGTTTGTTTGAAATGTAGTGTTCTTTGTTGCTCTACAAGCCTGTGACTGTTGCATTTTAACGTAACCATATTGATCTAGCAGAGAGCCAAGCAAATCCAAAACCCGCTGTCACAGAGTCTTTTTAGTCTTAATCTCACCAATAGGCAAACAGCCACCCATAAGCGGGTTGAATTTCACAGCTCTTACACCATGCAAAACTGTAATTCCTCCCACTGTCTTTCACTGTAAAAGCCCACGCTGTCACATTGTTTACTTGCTGTTGTTCCTCCACAAACCTCCGGCCTCTGAGGAATAATCTTACCTCGTGTCCATAGGCTGCACTTTCACAAGGGAGGTTAGCACCTGCTGTCAGTATATCAGCGAGGGGACGACAGAGACAAGGCTGGGGACAGGATGGTACTCATACATTTACAGACCAAAGCCCCGTTGCTTTCACCTCCTCACACACTGACAGGTCTGCTTTTATCTGCCAAGGTTCAAGGCAAGGACATAGCTGCTTTACGGCGCTTTGCACTTAAAACTACCTGCTCGGTCTTCCAAGGAGCACCCGGACCCCCCCTGCTGCCGCCTCAGTACTCCTCCCCTCCATGCATAATTCTTTCAGGGTGGGGGTGCCTTTTCTCTCCCCTCCCACTGAGCCTTTTTACTCTTTGACTTCACTACATCCAACGAGGCAGTCCCCAGAGCTTTCTTTAGATTTAAGGGGGTAATATAAGGTAAGAAAGTGCAGAGTCTTCAGTATGTCTTCATGAATGATTGTTTGAGAGGGTGGATGAATGTGGCTTTGTCCAGGATTTATTTAGATTTCTTTGCTAAAGTACATAAAAGCTATTTTATTCCCCAAGAATGTTTTGTCAACAGGGCTCGAAGTCACCCAGCATGTGAGTGTTTGTTCGCTGTTTTGGAGAGGGGGGGGGGGGGGGGGTGGGGTGTAAGTGGGCACGCTGCCGCTGTTTGCCTGTTTGCCAGGAGGGTTACAGAGAGAAAAAGAAAATAGACAGACAGCAGGGAGGTGACTCCTAATTACAATTTTGGCTCTCGTTAAGTCGGTGACAGCTCACGATCGATGGCGAAGATCTCCCTCCAATACTTACAATTCTTAAGACCATTTGAGTTTAAGGTGCTACAACCAGTAAGGGGGAGTACATCAATCAATCAATCTTTAAATCAATCAATCCAATTTTATTTATAAAGCCCAATATCACAACTTATACATTTGTTTCGAGGGGCTTTACAGTTCGTACAGAATACGACACCCAATGTCCTCCCAAAGAAAAACTCCCAAAGAAACCGAAAAGAATGTAAGAAATCTTCGAGGTATTCCTCTCCCAGGATGGACAGAAGAGCAGTAGGTGTTGTGTGCATAGATTAAAAAGATAATACATTTACAAAATAGACAGTCCAAATGTTAGAAAAGATAATGGGTCTAGGTCAGGGGTCTGCAACCTTTTTGACCAAAAGAGCCATTTTGCCCCCTTTTCCACCAATTATTTTTGTCTGGAGCCGCAAAACATATTTGATAGCTTGATAGCTTAGAAAGTTGTATATATTGTTACATCATAGACAAAAACTACAGTTCTTTTGCATTTATTATTTATTACATTATAGAAAACTGTTTAACTCTAATAATAAACAAAGACCTCTTATAAGGAGAATTGCAGAAAAATACACAGGCCTACTTTAAAATAAATCCACACAGCACCTGTCCTCTGCACATTTGAAGAAAAAGGAATATAATTGAAATGGGCCCACTTTGAAATAAATAAAACATATGGCTGCACCCTAAAAAGAGTTGACTGATTGAATTATGACTGAAGATCGTCAGCTGTCTTCCTCTTCCGTGTTTTTCTCCTCGATACGTAAAGGCTGCAGCACCTTTGACAACTTCTCTCCACATATCAAATATAAGCCAGCATAATTAGCTGTGAAAGCAGATAACTCTAACCACGCAGAATTAAACCCTCTGTGTTTGATACTTTTATTTTCTTTGATTTATCCATAGTTCGCTCATCGAGCCGGGGGTCAGGTTATTCGCCTGCAAGAAAAGGCGCCGGTGCGGGACCGTAGCAGGATGTGACGCATATTTTAGTTGACCTAATTAAAACCGTTTAAAAAAAAAAAAGTGTCATAGTATCACCTCAAAATACAAGATACGAAACATTTTCAACCGTGCAACAAACTATAAATACTCCTACAAATATTTTTCTTTTATTTCCTTCTTATTTTTGTCTAAACTCAAGGGAGCTTAAAGAGCCTTATGCGGCTCGAGAGCCATGGGTTGCCAACCCCTGGTCTAGATATAACGAGAATGAAGATGGACGTCAGGACAACAGCCAAAACTCATGATCAAAGCGTAACCGAGCCCAAGGAAGTGCGCCGGACGTTGATACTAATTTTCCTAGTGGCCAAACAGTAGTACTATAACTTCTGTGACAGGCTATGACAAAAATACTTTTTCCCATTGACTAACATTGGGAAAGAGAGACGTCTGTAAATCAGCAGATTATTTGTACTACCTAGTATGAACACTTTTATAGCCCTAATTTAAATCATTAGGGTTTAAAAGTTGAGAGCGATAGATTGGAGGCAGGGTTTGTGCGCACACTCTATGGGTCCAAATACGGATCATTTTCTTTTCTTTCTTCGAAAGTCAGGCTGTATTCAATGCGCAACTGAGCAACTTTCAAAGGGAACAACGGGGTCTGGCCTCCAACGCTGTATCCAGTTCTCTTTATACATCAATGGGCATAACTTGTAATACTAGCAACCGGCCAGATGAGAAGAAACTCTGGGGAAGCTGAGTTAGATACCGATGACATGTGTGCGTGATAGAGAGAAAGATAAGAGAGATGGAAGTACAAGTTGAAAGTCCACCGACAGACTAAGCCAATAGTAGCATAACTAGGGGCTGGCTCAAGGCAAGCCTGATCCAGCCCTAACTAAAAGCTGTATCATAAAAGGAAAGTCTTAAACCTGCTCTTAAAAATGGAAAATGGAAAAGGTGTCTGCTTCCTGAACACAAACTGGAAGCTGTTTCCACAAAAGAGGAGCTTGATATCAAAAGGCTCTGGCTACTATTTGGCTTTTAGAGACTCTAGGAACAACAACTAACATTTAATTCTTGAATCCACAATGCCCTAGTGGGAAAGTAGGCTTTAGACACTCTTTAAGATAGGATGGTGCCATTGAGGGCTTTGAAGGCAATCTTCAAGTCATCATTAAAAACTCACCTGTTCACCATGGCCTTTGACCTCCAACCCATCACAGTCCCTCTGCTTCCACTCCTACTGCTATTTATTACATGTTTTACTGTATTATTTGCCCCTTTTGTTTGTTTGTTTGTTTGTTTGTTTGTTCACCATGTAAAGCAGCCTTGGGTCCCTTGAAAGGTGCTATACAAATTGCATCTATTATTATTGTGAGGGAAAGTTCTGAAGCAATTGGAAACAGGACTCACAGAGACACAAGGAGAGCAGGAAGTTTGATGGCAAACAGTCACTGATGGTTTATTTGGGAGTTCTGCGAATTTTAGATTCCATCCTTTATTTCATATGGAGCCAGTGCCAAACAGCCAATACAGGAGTCATATGGTATTTTTCTTATCTATAAAGGACGACATATTTTGCACCATTTATTCAGGTCACAGAGAAACTTGCTGTAAGTGTGTAGAACTTAGAGAGAAATACAGTACAGTTGGATTCACATGGATTCTTTGAGAGTACACCACAGCTATACATTTTCCAAAACTCTATAGGAAGAGAGCGCTCCCTGGAGCTACCAACTGTATCACCCCATTATCTCTATTTTTATCAAAATCATAGTACCATATGTAAAAGGCTACAGGTGAAATCCACATCCCGGTGCTAGTTCCACACGGATGAAAACAACCGTTTGTGCTGTAATACATTTTTATAAAACTCTAATGAGGAAATATGAGCTCCCTTGCGCTTCAAATCAGAGCACGTAATTATCTTCACTTACTGCTGCACAGGCTGTTGCAACCAGGGTAATGGCATAACAATAGCTCTCCCCTAAGGTGCCCAGCACAGTGTGAAAGGCTGTGACACGGATCAATACTTTACAGAAATGCCTTGACTCCGCTCCGGGTTGAAAATGTGGCCCCTGAAAATCGTGTTGAAAGATAAAAGGTTCGAAGAATAAATGTGTTTTCTCCCCCCACCCTCCCCATTAGTTTGGTGCTCCAAATAAAACCTTACATTGATAAACCGTCACTCCACCGCACTAAATTTTCTTTACATTTGTGCTCTGCCGGCGCCGGGGCCATGTTGATATTCTGCCCTGCATCCAGGCACCTGCCCCAGGCTTGTTAACAAGGTGCCCGTGGCAATGATTGCCTGGCCATCAAACTCCCGGCTGATAAGTTCCTGTGGGAGGGAGAGGAGCTCTGTCATTGAATTCACCCCCGATCACCTGCTCATGCTGTACATTGGAGATAACGCGCCGTCAAACCCCAGCCTCACATCGTCTGTATCGGCCTCCGTGTGACGTTTATTATACGACTTAAGTCTGTATATTGCTGCACAGCATGTTGCAGCTAGTCCCCTATATACCGGATACATCCTGTTGGACGAGTTGATTTATATGGGGGTTGTAGCCTGTCATAAAGATGGTGGCCAGCTCGACACCTGTCAGTTCCAATGTAGCAAGGCCGAGGAAGGAGATCGGCTGATTGATTGAAGCGTCAGAGTGCACAGAGGGTGAGGGACACAGTGACAGGTTCGTGATTGACACAGATGAGAGGGAGGAAAAGAGGATAGGAGCAAGCTGCGGTTAGAAGAGAGGATGCTAAAACAATAGCCAGTCTAAGAGCAGGGATAGAGGGAGATTTAGCAAGATAGATATGCCGAAGAGGAGACAGGTGGTGAGTGGGAGAGGTGGGAATGCGGAGGATGGGTGGATAATCCTTTTTTATTTCTCCGTTGCTGTTCATCAAAAAGCTTTTCTTAGTGGAAGAGAGACAGGCAAAGGAGTTTGAGGAGAATGTGAGAGGGAGAGGAAAGGGTGAAAAGTATTCCAGGAGGAACATACCAACTTCAGTCTTGCCCCAGTGAATGTGCTGACAGGGTCTGTCTGCGCCACATTGGAGCAAGTGTCATACTCTGACAAACCACAACCCGCTGCACAGGACACCATGAAACCGGAACTATTTAACACAAGTTTTATCAAATATGTTGATACTTAAACTTGATATATATAATATATTTGACAGATTTTGTGTATATTATCCATGGGTACATTTGACAGATTTGGGACATGGAGTTCACATTTACATCATGAAGAACACTATGAAGAAACTGTTGCATTGTGTACCCTGTGGCTCAGAGCCAAGTTTCTAAAAGAAAATATCACTCGTGATGTCATTAGACTTCATCTTGGGCTTCAAGGAGTACTTACTATTTGTCACATGGTCTCTATGGTGAATAGAGATTCAAAAACGTAGAAAAGTCTTGATGAATTGAAGTAAATGGGGGCCATGTTTACCGACAGCAAATGTATAGCTATTCATTTCAGTTCTCAAACTCACGTGTCATTCCCAGTGTATGCTTACAACTACCCAAACAAAAACATTTTTATTATGCAGGCGAAGAAAAACAAAGATTGTACGGACGCCGACAGGTGCCAATGCGCTAAAGCAGCCCAACACATTTCCATCAGGTGAAAAGCACTGCCGTTTCAACAAATGACAAAGAAAAAAAAACACAAATGTGCCAAAACACATGCAAGGAAGATACAGTTTCATCAACTTGATGAAACATGCACAGTATTTACTATAAGCGTTTCATGTGAGTAATTAATATAGAAATGGTAATTTTGCAGATAAAGTATTCCTTTAAACAAGAACATGTGATACTTACATCTGACATGATGAGGATACATGCTATTGAGTTGAATTGTGGGAAATGTAAGCTCCTATATATTTTTACATTGCAATTTTTAGCATAGCACAAGCCAGTCTTTTTCTGAACACAGTAATAACAAAAACTATTTATTTTAATGCAATCTGGCAAATAGCCACATTATTGACTTGTCAGACGCGTAGGCTGATGTTACTGAAATACAACAGAAGTGTGTCCACTCTTATCAGAAAAACAAGCCCGCTGATTGATATCTGACATTTTGATTTGCTGTAGGAATTCCATTTGAGATTCAAGTGCATACAAGAAATATGAGAGCGTGAGTCAGATCCATGAGAGCCAAGGAAGCTTTTAACATCGCTCAAGGCGCCATGTACAACAAAGTACATCTGCGTCCACAGCTTGCATGCTTTTATTGGGATGCAAACTGACTAATCAAAGCACAACATTAATCCAGCTAATTAATCACACATCAAAGTGATAGGGAGCTTGCTGGTCTCCTTTTGCTCTGCAGTCCAACATCCTTGACAGTTGTTCCCATTAATAGCTGCTCTGAGCGTTTTCTAATGGTGTTCTCCTATCTTTTCCCATGTAGAATAGTAACATGATAACTTTGTCTCTTATCTGAAAGAGTCATACAGTGCCATAAGAGTGCCACAGTGACGCGTGCTAAAACCCGGAAGTAAACTCCTTCCGGTTCCTTCGACAAAAACCAATGAAATTTCTCCATAGGATTTTTGAAGAAAGCTCGAAATAAGGTCTGTGGTTGACACAAATTGAAGAGACAGATCACGTTTTGTTCAGCCGGATAATATCCACATGTCTACCCTACTTTTATAATTTTCGAATTATAAATCTTATCGATCATAAATCTATCGATAAGATTTATGTGGATATTATCCGGCTGAACAAAACGTGATCTGTCTCTTCAATTTGTGTCAACCACAGACCTTATTTCGAGCTTTTTTCCAAAATCCTATGGAGAAATTGTTTTTTGTCGAAGGAACCGGAAGTGGTATAATGCTAACTTACATCCGGGTTTTAGGATGCGTCACTGTGGCACTCTATTGTGAAGATGTGAGGTATGTGTGTTCTGGGCCTAAAAAGCCCTCTGTGCTTGTGAAGACGTGATTGCTGCTTTGTTAAAAGGCTCAGTCCTGCCTGCTTTTCTCCTACCTGTCTACGCTGCTTCACTATTAATTAACGCTGTGCGATGATTAAAGTTGTAACTTAATTATCTTTATCTTTATTCTCAGGGTGTCCAGCCCTCCGTGGGAAACTGAAAGAGACGCTTCGCGAGAGAAGTGGGAAGAACATCAGCAGAGAGGGGCTCGGCGAGATAGGAGGATATTAGGCGGTGTGAAAATAAAGGGGGAGAAGAGAGTGACTGACACCTGCCCTCCAGCTCAGTGTGAAGGACACAGAATGAAAGAGTGAGAGGAGGGGGATGGAAAGAGGGAAGACAGAGGAGAGAATGAAGACAACTGGAAAACAAGGCCTGCCTAACCGCAAACCTCACTCAAATTAGGACATCTCGCCCCAAGACAAGATGATTACAAGGAATCTGCTCCTATTGGTTTCCTTATGCCTGTGGGAGGGGCTCGCAGGAAGTGCCTCGGCTAGTAAGATTTTAAGGAGGAGAGGAGTGGGTGGATCGCACTTACTGAAGCTAGGGGAGAGCAGAGATACGGACCAATGGGATGCAAGCGTGGATGCGAAGGCAATGCCCGTGGTGCCTCTTAGAAACCTGATTAGTCACGAGCAGGCGGGTGACACTGGATCTTATTCTCATTCCAAAATATTGCTGAATCATGCTGCTTCATCAGTAGTCAACAAGGAGCGACAAGCTTTCAAGCCCAAGCGCGAGGTCGACTCTGTCAATAAAAAAGAAGTAACTCCGCACATATTAGCCTCTAGCAAGGAGCTAAACCAAGATGCTAAGAAAGTCAAGAACAACACAAAGAATGCTGAGATTTCTATAAAAACAGGAAGGTCAGAGAAGACATTTGCAATCCATCACAAGCCTGAGCTACACGCCAATAAAACTAAGTTTAAATCCGGCTCTAGAACCAGGAGCAGGCCAGATTTGGGTGTCTACACTACAGGTGTTCCAGGAAAAGGGTTCAGCATAGATTCAAACCGAAAGCTGAACCTTACGGGTAGTTACGGGGTTCTGAAGCTGCTGTCGAAAGAGAACCTAGTTAGGATCGTCAACTCCCAAATGCAAAGCGTTCCCAGCCTGAGCTTTCCGAACAAGGGCAGCCGGAGCAGGAAGAGAGATTTGATTGACGTTAATCACAGAGAGTTGGAGGCTCAGAAAGTGCCAAGACAAGATATGGTTGTCACTCAGCTCCACACTGGTTTTGATAATCAGACAGCGTTCGCTTATTTAAGCCCAGTCACCACCCCAGATATGAATCGTGAGCAGGGAGCGAACACTCGTGTTAATCCTATAAGTGAAGTCATCCCAGCTTTGAGTAAAGGGCAGGGCAGCATGGGAATGCAGGGTTCAGGCGGTGGCGATAGCAAGAGCAAACGCCTTGTCCGTTTGCTGTCAACACCCCACAGCGAGGTCAACATCACCCCCGAGAGAGAACTACCAATCAGCCAAACGGAACCACCATTTACATGGACAAAACATCTCCCGCAGTATCTTCCCTCCGAAACAAATGATTCTCCGCCGTCTGTGCTGACGATCCAACCCGAGGGAGAACGACCGGGGATCGGAGCAGCAGATCCCCACAGAGACCCATTAAAAGAGTCAGTTCTCGCTGCTCAAACAGAGCTCAGCACAGAGCTCAGCACAGCTCAGTACCCTGCAGATGAAGACAATAAACTTGTCAACAGCAGTCATGTCCTGAGGCTCCACCCGGCTCCCGCATGGAGCCACGATACGAAAGACATGGGGACTCAAGCTGTCGATCCAGAAAACGTGAATGGCCTTGTGTTTGAGGAAGCGGAGGTGGAAGAGGAGGAGCGGGACAACATGGAGGGTCAGGGGCCGCGCTCCCGCAGCAGGAGGAGCTGGATCTGGAACCAGTTCTTTGTGATCGAAGAGTACGCCGGGCCGGAACCTGTGCTCATCGGACGGGTAAGGAAAACTTCATTCATCCTTTACAAGAGCTTTTATCTATTTAATGAGGGTTTTATGAATATTTAAGACACTGTTACAAGTCTCTTACATGGCTTATTTAACCTCCGGCCCTTCTCTCAGGTTCACATCTCACACAAGAAGTGCTTAGTATAATTTAACCCCGTAGTCACGCTCCCACTGTTTTTGTGCATTGTTATAAACCTGCAATTGGAATTGATTTACGTTGCTCCAGCATGATGTGGTGCCTTCCAGGTGGCAGTAAAAACTTAAATGAATCAATGGCGTACTGAGGCACAACAAAGGCCCCAGATCTCGTTTGCCCAAGGGGCCAGTCATGATCACTACCAATCTGCACCCGCCAATGGAAATTGACATATCCAGGAGAATTAATAGCTTTATTTTTTCTTTCCCCTATTGATCCTCACCCCAAGGCAGAAAGCAAGAGTAGTCCGAATGTTCCCTCATTTCCCTGTAGGTCAAACCTGTCACATCTCCTCCCCCTCATGGTCAGAGAGGCTGAAAGGTCCCGCTAATGCTATTTCATTCAGACTGATTTACACTTGGTTTTGACAGGATTTATCATTTCATTCTCCCTCAGCACAACACTCACAGGGCTGTGGTCCTATTGCTCGGCTCTGTAATTTATTAGAATCATCGACTGGGCCTGTTTTACCGCCAGCGCCCGACACACCCTCCCTCCTCTGAACCTGGCGAGCAGATGAGCGTGGAGGAGGTCACGTGCACCGGACAGAAGGTGTCTCGAAGCCCTGCTCTATAATGGCCGCTGCTCTCGGGCCCCTCAGCGTGCGCCCACTGTCTCAGTACTCAGCTGCAGTAGATGAGCTAATTTATAAGCCTGGGTGGCCAGTTCGCTGAGCAAATAAATAGTAATGATCCCTGTGCGACTGCTGCAGGCTGTTGGAAGCCACAGTTAGAAATCGGCGTGTTTGTGTGTGTGCAGGTGCTCAAAGATGCGCCGGCAGTGAAGGGCTTCGGCTCAGCGGGGTGTGTCTGGCACTCCATAGACGAAAGGGCCTAAATTGCTTTGCATTTTTTTATCTGAATACCCAGGTGCCCACAGACGGACAGGAGTCCGCAGTGTTATGCACAGCCTCCCTGAGTACGCTGATGATTAGCCATTTTCATTTGGCTTTTTTTTGCCTTTTCGGTATGAGTGATGATGGTCCGAGTTACGAAACATTGTTACTGCCCATGGAGAAAGATGCAAGAGCTAACGGTCCAGCTTACAGATGGCACCGCGTGTAAAGCCATTAGTGCCAATCTGCTGTGTCAAGCAGGTATTTATGCCAGCACATTGTATGGCACTCAAGAAGGGAACACCGCCAGGCCACACACACATGCCCATATGATAGTGCTGACACTTGGAGAGCACCCAGAACGCTATTGTGACTGTGTGTTTGTGTGTGTGCACGCGCCT
The DNA here is from genome assembly GCA_902827135.1 of Harpagifer antarcticus. NCBI lineage: Eukaryota > Metazoa > Chordata > Actinopteri > Perciformes > Harpagiferidae > Harpagifer > Harpagifer antarcticus. The sequence goes on from CADEHL010000370.1 coordinate 216,148, forward strand.
GAGATGTGTATGATTAGTACCCTACTGTATTAGACAGTGACGGCACACATGCATAATGCTCTTATAGATCTTAATACGCTTATGAATTTTTAATCTCCTGCTCTGCTCCAGTGCATGCCGGTGCTATAGGTAGAGAGATCAATGCTGACACGCTGCCGTGTTTTGTCCCTACAAGGGACCTGATTGTGCTTTAATGGAGAGCGCTGTGATGGAGAGCGTGAAGAAATGGACTGTACAGGCCGGAGCTGCTCCACCTGCCAGATCTAACACTCCAAATTCAGGCTCAATCACTTGCAAACACTCCTGCCTGTGCCTCACAACACGTGTCCCTCCTTCAGACGGCTTTACTGTGTCCAACACACAACTACGCACATCTGAAGGTGTGATTCAGTATTTAAATGTGGGCTATATTTAACAATCCACCCTCTAATACTGATTCATGTCGGGTTTTTTTTCTGTCATCTCGGACAGTTCAATCTGGATATATCTCCGCAAAGCTCCATACAAGAGCCAATACTCTAATCTGTGATGTCCGTGGGAGACAAAGGGCTCTGCTGCTAAGGCGATAATTTTTCCATGGATATTTATAAGCAGTTTTGTCAAAGCTCCGTACATAAAAAACAAACTCATTTGGTATTAAATCTAAAATAATTACTCACCAGATGGCCATTCGCTGATGCTGGAGTGGCCCTTGAAATCTGTCAATAGCATCAAAGATCTAAGTTGTTATTTGCAACTCAAGAATTGCAAATAAAGGGCAAGAAAAAAACATCTGAACCGTCTGACACAGTTTTCTGCTCTTTATCAACACTCACTTTATCTCTCTACACACACAAGCAGATATTAAGACACATGCGCACAAACACACACACACAGACGATGCCATGTAACTATATTTTCTCCCGACGGAGTGTCTCTGCCCTGTGATAATTGTGAATTTAATTGATGCTGACACATGTTCTGTAATGGGGTTTCAAGTGATTGCAGAGGCAGTGTGAAAGAAACACAGACTTTTCTAAAGGAGAAAAGGCGCCTCAGCAGAGCTGGGATTAAGAAAAAAACCCAACCACTTTCTGATTAGCTTGTCTTCCTCCTTTTCCTCTCCTCTTGAAATGCAAACTCCCTAACACCTCGTGCGGGGATACAATGTGACACATATATATATAGCATTTCCTTCCTCTCTAGAAAGAAATTCCAGCATTTCCATCTTGCCCTGAAATAAAAAATATATACATTAATAATCTATTTGCAATACGTTTCATACAAAAATGCACCGCTAAATGCTCTTCTGTAAAGGAGGATATACCCAAAAGACAACTTAAAAAGTGTTTTGTCGAGATCGAAATGACAATTTCTCAGTCTTGCCCTTAACAAAAAGGAAATGTATGTAAAATTTATAAAAATAAACAATAATAATCAAATGTATTTGTATAGCCCCTTTATTAAAAATATGCTGCACTGAATGCTTTTCTATAAAGGATAATATACCCAAAACATGACCTAGAAATGTAGATTAAATGAAAAAGAAAACAATAAAAAAAAACTAAGATAAAGAAAATATAATAAAATAGGGTGGTAAAGCATACATGGAATGCAAATCATAAGTAAGAAAATAATCCTTAAAAATATTACTTATATTTTTAATTTATAATTAAGGAATAATTTTCCCATTCTACATATTCTTATTTTTATCTTCAGTAAATATATTTGACTTAACATTAAACCTAAAATGTGACGTCTTCAACAACATTTATTTTCTGAGGCCAGGAGTGAACACTCACCCTGCCACTCTCCTGACGTACACATGCCAAGTGTGTGAGCTACCTGGCACGTCTGCGAACGTGCATATGTAATCACCAGTGTGACCTAGGGCTAGGCGATCATCATTAGCATATCATTAACATCAGCCCCAACAGACATAATTCATAGCTAATGAAATATGCCTGTATAACACAATTAACATTATTGTCTTAACGACGAATGACACTGCAGCACAGTTAAAACATCAAACGTGCAGACATCAATGTGAATGACTAATTAGATACTTTCAGATTCTGCCACATTAGACAATAGCAACCAATTCTCGAGGGTAGTAGCACTTTCTTATAATTTTGAATCATTCATTAACAGTCACTGGTGAAGATTGCTCTGCAAAATGAAGTTAAAAGATTCCTCCAGCCCGAAGGCATCTAAATATTTATAAATTAGATTGTCATGAGCGTTCTGGTATTGATAGCTCCAGCGTCTCTGTGCATGGCCTCTGGGTGCAACGTGCACACACATGAAATTATCCGAAAGTGCTCGTAGGAAGTTGGTGGTGTGATGCAATGGCGTGAAGGAGGCTGTCACAAGAAGTTAAGTGCCGGTGTTTGAGACCTCGTATGTGTGTATTCACATTATGTTATTTTCTCCGATGTTCACTCTAGCAAGAGCCCTTTTAGTCATTAGCCACAAGCCAGTGTTGGGTAAAGTAACGAAGTACATTCCATCACATGCAATTTTGAGGTAAAGTGCCTTTACTTCATTTCATTTCATTTCAATCCTTTATTTATCCAGGTGTATCCCATTGAGATCATTGATCTCTTTTCAAGGGAGACCTGCTCAAGTAGGTTCCACATGAAACATAAAAACATAAACAGAACAACAAAAAGGACATTTTACAGCATCATTACAGGGATCACAATTTACAATAACTATCCACATGAGCAGGTACCAACAGCTTCCCGATTTAGTAGCATCCAACCGAGCTTTAAAAACATTTAGTGGCACCAGATTGTTCAGTTTCCATTTCAATTGCAGACTATTCCAAGACAGAGGAGCTGCGCATCTAAAAGCTACCTTCCCTAAGACAGTCCTAGCAGTTGGCACATTTAATAAAACTACAGCATGCGATCTCAGGCAGTAGCCACTTACAATTCGCCGTGAGATCAGGGAGCAGATGTAGGATGGAAGTTTCCCTAACATGGCTTTATATATAAAAATGTACCAGTGACTGAGCCTCCGTACAGTTAGCGAAGGCAAACCAGCCCTTGCATACAGGGTACAGTGATGGGTTAATGCTTTACAGTTTGTCACAAATCTTAGTGCGCTGTGATAGGCAGCATCTAACTTGACCAGGCAATTGGCAGGTGCATTCATATACAGCAAATCACCATAGTCCAGCACAGGTAAAAATGTCACAGTGACTAGCCTTTTCCTGGCCTCAAGCGAGAAACAGGACTTGTTCCTGAAGAAGAAACCTAGCCTAACCCTCAGCTTTTTAAGCAGGTTATTGGCATGAAGTTTAAAAGTGAGACAATCATCAAGCCACATACCTGAATCCAGTAGACTTCTCAGAATGACTAGAGATCTTCTCATAGTCCAAAATAGTTAACAGGCACAGCAGAATCCCGATATGGGCCATTTTCCCAGACCAGCACACAGTATCCGCGATGTTCCTGGAGCAAAATCAGCACAGCAGCAAAGGACAGGCGAAAGCAGCAGCGTGGAAGCGCTGTATTTTTCTCATACTGCCTGTGCTGCAGCACCTCATTTCACCCTCCGTCTGAAACCAGAGCCCAGTCTGCTCTGATTGGTCAACTGCTTAAAGATGTCTTGCCACTCCGTTTTGTAGTAGTAACCCTTGTTGTGCATTCTTTTTCTGGAATGTTCTCAAACCTCTAAGCACATTTCCTGCCTACAGTTAACATTAAATGTGTCATTTTGTACCAAACTTTAGACTTCAGACTAAAGAGGCCCTATTATACTTATTTCCTGTAGTGTGTTTATATATGGTTTTTGTGCATTTAAATGGTCTGAGTCCCAAAGGGAGTTTTCTCCCACACACCCCTCCCCCCTTCCTGAAATACCTCCATTGGACTCCCTGGTTTACTTCTGTAACATAGTGACATCACTATGTCACACTCACTCTTCTATTGGCAAGCCCTCCAAAACATTGTACGTGATATGCTAAATGTCGGGACATTTCTAAGCATTTGACCGACAACAGAGCTGCTAACCAATCAGCAGCTCTGGTTTCAGACAGAGGGTGAAAAGAGGTGCTGCAGCACAGGTAGTATGAGCAAAATAAACATGTCACAGTAGAGTAGGGCTGTACCAGAATATCCGAATATTCGGTTTTCAATTTCATTATTCGGTTATTCTTTTTTTTTGGAAGCCGCAGTGCAGCTCAAATTGAATTTATTGAAATCTCCAATATCAACGTAGGAGCTTGTGCCTCTTTGGGAGATGCTATCACTTAACCCTAAACTTTATTGTTTACTTTCTCCGTCTTTATATGTAGATATTGTTTTTCTCCGTTAATCTCCGCTCCTTTTGTCCGTCACGTTGTTTCCATAGCAACAACAACTTCCTTTCAATAGCGCTAACTCTCCTTCAAAATAAAAGCATGTCCATACAAAATAGGAAGCCAAGCCAAATTACACTTAAGTAGGGCTGAACGATATACCGTGTCATAGCGATAACCACGATATGCGCATGCGTGATATTCACACCGCAGGGACGTGCGGTTTTATTCATTTTTTTTAAAAATGCTAACGCACTTTAGCACAGAATTCCAAATAAAGATACCCTTATTACTTATCGAAACTGCACATACAATATATCCGATTAAACTGAGACTCCACAGATTATTTAAGTATAGTATCTAAGCGATCCGATCTCGCGACAGGGGAAGCAAACACAGACTCACCGTAGCTGTCAATCTGATCAAAAGACGTGTTCAATGGCATTAAAACGAGAAAAAACGCGGCTGAATCGGTTGATCCATAGGTTAATAATGTATCTGCGGCTTTGAAGCAATTGTTTATAATCCATAATTCCATTTTTATGTAAAAATCGGAGCACAAAAGTTAGCTGCTAATGGTAGCCACCAGAGTGTATGCAGCTTCCGGTTTTGGCTACGCGACACTCTCCCTCCTTATTTGGTAATGTGTGCCGCATAGTCAAGACCGGAAGCAGCAGCCACTCTGGTGGCTACCATTAGCAGCTAACCTTTGCTCTGCGATTTTTACATGAAATGGAATTATGGATTATAAATGAATTAATTTTTTATAAAGAGACGTTAAAAACCTATGGATTAACCGATTCAGCCGCGTTTTTTCTCGTTTTAATGCCATTGAACACGTCTTTTGATCAGATTGACAGCTACGGTGAGACGATCTCCCCTAGAAGCTCCGTAAAGGTACGTGTTGTGATGTCTGTGTTTGCTTCCCCTGTCGCGAGTTCGGATGACTCAGTGATGATACTATATACCTAAATAATCTGTGGAAACTCAGCTTTAATCGGATATCTTGTATGTGCAACTACGATAAGTAATAAGGGTACTTTTTTCTTGAGTTCTGTGCCAAAGTCCGTTAGCATTTTTCGCTCGGCTCATTTAGATCAGTGGTTCTCAACTGGTGGGTCGCGACCCAAAAGTGGGTCGCGGACCCGTTTCGAGTGGGTCGCGGATGTGTGAGTGAAGAAAAAAAAAATTGGAATTTTTTTTGGGGGGGGAAAGTCAAACTTTTATTTTGAAGGCCCGATTTTCTAACGCTGTGCATGCAGTCGGCGTTGGACTGGAAGTACCGGAGACCATAAACGGTTTTGAAAACTTCTGTCACATAGTGATCATCTTCTCAATAAAATATCTTTGCTGATGTTTTTTCTTCTGGCCAATCAGAATCAAGATTGTTGCCGGAAGTCCCCATGGAGAATAACTTTGCGGTAGAACTCTTCTTTATACATCCATGGGTACAACTTCAGATAAAAATGAACACATAATGAAATATGACCCCCGGTTTGATGATTGATAGGTCACAGAACAATGGGAGCTATCTACCCTTACCCACAATTTAAAGTAAGTCACACAGGCTATCTCCTCTTTACTCTTCTCGCAGCAAGATGTCAGAACAAAGTGAAAAACAAACAATGGCATAAAATATTATTAATATGTCGGGTAGTAATAGATTTATTTATTTTCTTCTCAGATTACCAGAATGCATAGTTTATGTTAGTATTTCTAAAAATCTCCTGGGGGACAATCCCCCCAGACCCCCTGCTGGGGTTGGGTTTTCAGCATGTGTGCCTTTTTATACAATTCAGCTTTGATTCCATCATCTCATTAAACCTTTTTTAAAAGCATACTTTAGTTCTGTGAAGGGATATAAGGGATATGCACTGTACTTCACTTTTATTAATATTGTATGCTGAATAGCGTATATATATATATATATATATATATATTACAGCATGATTTTTTGTTGAATAGATTTGAGTGCTTCAAAATGTTGCGTCGCGATGTACTGACCAAGTAAAAAGTGGGTCCATAGGCCTGACCAGTTGAGAACCACTGATTTAGATGCTTCTTATGAGACTTGTGTTTTGCTTTGGTAAAAATGGTTTGTATCGTCAGTTAGCTGAGATTATTTCCGTTAATCTGGTATAACACATTAATAGGTTCTTAAATATTAAGATCCCCTGAGACACGGTGTCGTGAAAAAATATAATATATATCGCAGGGTAACAAAAGACCGCAATATCGTGCAGCCCTACACTTAAGACACATACAACTGCCACGAAAGTAACAAACACAATGCAATATCCTTTTCAATTTCAAAGAACATAAATTGGGTTATTTACATTAACAAATAACTATAAAACAATTAAACATTATTTCCAGTTATCATATAAATCGACCTGAATTGAAATCTTAAATCTTCAAATACTATTTATAGGCCTACTCTCATTCAAGAAACAAGGGATATTTTAAATGCAGAATATTTCCTCAACACATACAGAGTATCTTTACACAGTGGTATGTCTACTGTGAACACTTCACTCCTGCGTGCACATCCCCATCACAAAAATAAACACACAAAGACTTGTGTCACAAATGCATACAAAAGAAGGCTTGTGAGACCTTCTTCAAAGTAATTTATAACAGTGCTCAGATAAAAGAAACCTTTTGGAAAAATGAGGCTAGGAGTCATGCAGACAAAAAAAAGGAAAAGTGTGTGATGGTGCCACCGGGAGGGCCTAACTGTAAACACACATACCTTCTGACAAGGAACTCATCAATAATTATTCTTTAAAAATACGTCTCCTTGTTAGCATCTCTGTCTCGTTTGATTCCACTCAGGCACCTTCAATAATTTAGCCTCCGGGTCCGAGCACAGCAGGGGTGAGACAGCAATTAGAGAGTAGTGTCGGGAGGGAGGAGAGAGGAGAGGGGGAGATAACAAGAGAGAGGAGAGCGAGATTACCATGCAGGACGAAGAAAAGGGGGTGATGCAGAAGAAAGTGGGTAAAAGCGGAGAGAGTACAGAGAGGGAGGTCACGGGAGGAAAAAAGCGATGTACAGCACATTAAGGGCAGCGTTAATGGCATGTGGATACACAGAGTGGAGGGGAAGGGGGGGGGGGGGGGGGGGAGTGAAAAGTAAGAGTGGTGGAAAGTGAGGAAAGGTTAATAGCTTACAACTGGCAGAGGGGAAACACGAGTGAGGCAGTTTAAGGGGGGGGGGAAAGGAACGGAAGGGGAGGGAGTGAGAGATCACACACTTCTCTAAAGCTGACCTGCGCGGCCTGGAGCGAGCAGAAGAGAGACAGACACAAAAGGAGAGAAGGTTATGAAAAGAGGTGGCGGGGAATCTGGGGGTTTACACGGAGGGAAATACAAAGGGGCGCAGACACAGTGAGAGAATGGAGGCAAGCAGTTAAACCAGTACTCAAGTTGTAAAAAAAAAAAATCAGGGGGGATGGTGGATTTTATCATATGGGGACATAATTTGTGCTGATAACCCGCCGAGGGTGGGAGACCAACCAGCATAAAGATAATTATTATACTCCTAAAACAACATGCATGTTATGGATGTTCAGATAGCCCTTTCATTGCTCTTGACCAAGGCACCTCAGAATTAGAGTCGGTCCCCGGGCTGCCATGGCACCACTAACATTTAGGGTCAAATGCAGAGGACAATTAGTGCAACATCTTTTTTACACTTTAATTTAAAGGGGGGGGGGGGGGGGTAGGGGATACAAAAATGTGGTTATAAAGGAAGTCTATGGTACAAATCTTGTAGGTTAACAGTCCCTCATTTATTATTCAGATGGATCAGCTGATAATACTAATAATAAAGTCAAAATAGTTTAGAATATTGAATTATAGTGTATTTTTTCAAAAAAGCAGTTACTGGTATACGATCAAAACTGGTATCTAAAGGGTTACATTTTTATCGTAATTAATTAAATCATTATGTAAATTAAACACTTCATGAAAAATTTGAGGAAACATTTTTTTAAAAATATTGATCCGTCATCATTTTAATGCAGTTCAAATACAAATATTTTATGTTAACATTCCCAATGATACTTTTTTAACAGGGCATTAAGTGCAAATTGAAATTGTTTACAAAATATGAAAATATATTAAAAGATTATACAGATAATACAAAATAGGACCAATGTTGTCAATGGCTGCCCACTCTCCCCCATCTCATAGAAGTTTCCAAAGATTTTCATAATCATGCTTTTTGGTCTCAATCTGGCTCTTGCTTTCGGATTGTTAGCTAAGCAATGGCTTTGAAGCCAAGTCTTGACATATACCTCTGGTCTGAACTTGTTCAGTGGATGGCCAACACTTGATGAAAAGCAAGGCTGACATGCTTTTTACCTCAAGGGAGCTTCTAGTTGTGGTTAAAATGTTCATCTGACTAAACCCACCGTTCACACTCAGCTGTGGAGATGACCAGAGTGTTCACTGCTTGAAGGAGGGGTTTCAGCTCTTCTGGTGCTGGTGGTATCATTTCATCAGCTTTGAGTCTTACCAGCTAGCTAACACGAGAGAAAAACGTAGCTAAACTCCAAACTAAGTTGTTATTGCTGCTTATGTCCATAGATTACACCTTTGGTAACTAAAGTAATGACTAAGATTACTGACTCTTGACGTACCTGAAATGTTATTTTTAAATACATTTTTAGTATTTTTAAATATGAAGTCGTGTTGTCCTCCTGGTCGCTTGGCCATTGTGATGTTACCTGCGCTTTTGGCACCGATCAAACAGGCGCATCACAGCGCTCTGGCGCCCTCTAGGGCACTCGCATAGTATAGCGTCAGTGACTTGGTAAAAATGTCATTGCATGTGTGCGTGCTCCCTCGCCCACAGTATTTTACTCAAAATGCGCAAAATTAATGTTGAAATAGGAGTAATACCAGTGCCACGTTCATAAAATTACTTAAGAGATAGATACAACTTATTGTCATTACGTAGTACAGGTAGTACACTGAACAAAAATATAAATGCAACACTTTTGTTTTTGCTCCCATTTTTCATGAGATGAACTCAAAGATCTAAAACATTTTCTATATACACAAAATAACCATTTCTCTCAAATATTGTTCACAAATCTGAAAAAATCTGTGATAGTGAGCACTTCTCCTTTGCCGAGATAATCCATCCCACCTCACAGGTGTGGCATATCAAGATGCTGATTAGACAGCATGATTATTGCACAGGTGTGCCTTAGAATGGCCACAATAAAAGGCCACTCTAAAAATGTTCATTTTTATCACAGCACAATGCCACAGATGTCACAAGTTTTGACGGAGCGTGCAATTGGCATGCTGACAGCAGGAATGTCCACCAGAGCTGTTGCCCGTGAATTGAATGTTCATCTCTCTACCATAAGCCGTCTCCAAAGGCGTTTCAGAGAATTTGGCAGTATATCCAACCGGCCTCACAACCGCAGACCACGTGTAACCACACCAGCCCAGGACCTCCACATCCAGCATGTTCACCTCCAAGATCGTCTGAGACCAGCCACTCGGACAGCTGCTGCAACAATCGGTTTGCATAACCAAAGAATTTCTGCACAAACTGTCAGAAACCGTCTCAGGGAAGCTCATCTGCATGCTCGTCGTCCTCATCGGGGTCTCGACCTGACTCCGGTTCGTCATCGTAACCGACTTGAGTGGGCAAATGCTCACATTCGATGGCGTCTGGCACGTTGGAGAGGTGTTCTCTTCACGAATGAATCCCGGTTTTCACTGTTCAGGGCAGATGGCAGACAGCGTGTGTGGCGTCGTGTGGGTGAGCGGTTTTCTGATGTCAATGTTGTGAATCGAGTGGCCCATGGTGGTGGGGTTATGGTATGGGCAGGCGTCTGTTATGGACGACGAACACAGGTGCATTTTATTGATGGCATTGTGAATGCACAGAGATACCGTGACGAGATCCTGAGGCCCATTGTTGTGCCATTCATCCACGACCATCACCTCATGTTGCAGCATGATAATGTTACGGTGTGTGAAGCAGGCAGGAAATGCAAATATAAACTGAAAAACTCCTTTATTTCAAGGCCAGGCGCAGATAAACAAAGACAAAACAGAATACTCACCGAAGAACTAGTCATGACACAAGACGAACCGACAAAGACAGAAAAAACAGAACTTAAATACACACAAGACTAATCACACAAACAAGACACAGGTGAGGAGGGAGGAGGAAACACAGGGACACCAGGTGAACACAATCGGGTAAATTAGACACACCAGGGAAACTAACGACAGGGAACCACAGACAGATTTAAACAAGACACAACGCAGACAGAAACAGGCCAGACAGGAGGTGAAGACCTTTCAAAATAAAACATGAAACAAAAGACAGAAAAAGACAAGACAAAATACAATACAGACAGATCGTGACAGATAATGCACGGCCCCATGTTGCAAGGATCTGTACACAATTCCTGGAGGCTGAAAACATCCCAGTTCTTGCATGGCCAGCATACTCACCGGACATGTCACCCATTGAGCATCTTTGGGATGCTCTGGATCGGCGTATACGACAGCGTGTTCCAGTTCCTGCCGATATCCAGCAACTTCGCACAGCCATTGAAGAGGAGTGGACCAACATTCCACAGGCCACAATCAACAACCTGATCAACTCTATGCAAAGGAGATGTGTTGCACTGCGTGAGGCAAATGGTGGTCACACCAGATACTGACTGGTTTTCAGACCCCCCCCAGACCCCCCCCAATAAAGCAAAACTGCACATTTCAGAGTGGCCTTTTATTGTGGCCAGCCTAAGGCACACCTGTGCAATAATCATGCTGTCTAATCAGCATCTTGATATGCCACACCTGTGAGGTGGGATGGATTATCTCGGCAAAGGAGAAGTGCTCACTATCACAGATCTTTTCAGATTTTTGAACAATATTTGAGAGAAATGGTTATTTTGTGTATATAGAAAATGTTTTAGATCTTTGAGTTCATCTCGTGAAAAATGGGAGCAAAAACAAAAGTGTTGCATTTATATTTTTGTTCAGTGTATGTAACGAAACGGTTTCTCTGCATTTGACCCATCCTAGTGTTAGGAGGAAAGGAATGGCAGTTTTAGAAGGGGGATGATTTTGACCGTTTTTATTTCAGGGGGGATGCCATCCCCCCTCATCCCCCCTCAACTTGAGTACTGAGTTAAACACAATTTTATTGCAAGCCTGAAATCTGTGTCTCTGTTGCCGAGTGGGTGCAAGATCACATAGAGGAAATAATGGATGGGATGACTGAGGGAACACGTCTGGGATGAGGGAGAATAGAGGAGAAACCGCAGAGTCTATTAAAGATAGAATTCAAAAGAAACACAGCCTGCCTTTCTCTTCTTTACTTCCAATCTCCCCTCTCCCTTTATAGCCCTTATTTCATCTCGGGATAATGTCGAACAAATCAGCAACACGAGCATGTGAATTTAAAGCATCGCTCTCCAAGATGTGAAAATAGCAGCGCTTTATCTCCGAGAGAATATGAACCGCTTAGACTTCATCTGCCCCGTAATATAAAAAATTGCAGATAACCCTGGGAACGCCGGGTTAGGGTGTTCCTGATGTAAAAACACAAACTGAACCACGGATTGGAGCTGGTTTTACTCACCTGGGGATAACCCGCCAAGGTTAGCCGTGTCAACGCTGAGCTACATATTTAGCCAGTAGTAGTGACATCAGGAATATGTGAAGTGGAGAGGTCCTGCCGGAGTTAAACTCATGATTATGCATAGCCCAGTGTGAGCTCTGTGACCTTGAGCTAATATTATGCGCTGGTCTGGACCGTGCACTCCAATTCTCCCCCGTGGCCCTAAAGGAGGCGTGAGTCAGGGAGCGGAGGGCACGGAGATAGAGGAGGGCAGAGGTGCCCTCCTCTATCTCCGAAAAAGTCACACTGTAAACTGAAAGAGAGAAGAAGAGAGTCATAAAGGCACGAGCTGAAATGTGACACATCACCCCCAGGCAGCCACAATGGAGCAGCTAATCATCAGATATGATCATTAAATCATCACTGTTGCTCAACACGTATGAATTGAACAACAGCTTATAAATATTTACCAGTTACCGGTGGATGAGCTTTGCTGCTTTTTAAGTTTTAACCAATATACTGTAAGCTTGAAAACATCAATATCAAAGTATTAAACCAAAATATGACAATTTGCTTTAATCAAGGCCCCCGTGTTAAAGGCCTTTTATTTTATTTGTATTGTTTGTTTTTATTGCTTTTTATTAATTTTACCGTGTTGTGTAATGTTTTTATACTGTTCATGCTCACTGCTTGTAGCACTTCGGGATTTGAAGTCAAATATGAAGTGCTTTATAAATGAAACCCATTATTATTAAAGGTCCCATGTCATGCTTTTCTGGTTATTACCCGTGCCCTTGTGTGTTATGTAGCTTTTTATGTAAACGGTCTCCAGAGTCACAAACCCTCAAAGTACACCCTGTAGCGAGTAAATCTCTAACACAGAAAAGACCTGTCTGCTGCCCCAACGCCTTGTTAGAGATTTCTCTTTTTCCATTTTTTTCTTCCTGGTCATAGTGACGTAACGCTAAACCAAATTGACCAATTGGTCCAAATGGACAATCCGCGGAGCTCCGCACACACACAAACTCAGGCTGTGTGTGTGTGTTCAGGCTGAGCTCCGCGGTGTCTCGCTGTCTCGCAGACCCCACGCAGCAACCAGGAAACGACACCAGTAATCCAGCTCACACTGTCCGCTCCTCGAGCCCCATAGGGCGGAGCAGCGAGCCCCGCAACGTCCCACCATTACGGCACCCAGGCCCCACGCAGCATTCTCATCTGTTTGTCATTACTGGTGTCATTTTCTGGTTGCTAACAAACGCCATGGAAACACATAATCACTGATGTTCAGCTGTAATGGTGGTTGACTAATCAGAACAGAGTGGGTGAGCTGACCAATCAGAGCACAGTGGGCTCATAGGGAGGGGGGGCAGGAGCTCCAACAAGCTCCAACAAGCCGTTTAGGACAGAGTGAATACACATACTATACAGAGATACTGTTTGAGAAACCAAAGTGAGTTTAGAACATTGAACAATGTAAATCTATTCTAGTAGACCTCAACAATGGAACTATGATCAGTAGAAATGGCCATGACATGGGACCTTTAACACTCTTAACACTACATTTGGTACGATATATCGTGTCGTGACGATAATCGCGATATGCGCATGCGCGATATTCACATCGCGGGGACTTGCGATTTTTTTAATTACTTTTATTTTTTTAGGACTTGCGATATTAAGTAGTCAAATTAACTCAAACACATCATGTTACAATTATTTTGCTGCTTGCTACAAAAGGAAAACTTGTGCGGCTCTCATGTCAGGGGTACTTGAGTGAGTGACATGCAGGCTCTGCATGCACAGCAAATCACAATCAAATCTCCAAAGCAAACGGACCCCGTGATTAAAGGTAAAAACACTGAATAAAGTCGTTTCATGTGTTTCTCCAGGGCAGTTCGGCGCTGCTAACCGAGCTAGCTCAGCTTGTTGCTCTGATAACTTAAGATCCAGATGTCCGTGACTAAAATCCTTCATCCGGTTAAATATAGTTAAAAAAATACCAATTGTATAGCATTAAAGTTCAAGAAAGGATGGTTTGCGGAAAAAACCCGGTATTTTCTTCAATTCCTGTATGTTTTCATATCGCAGTGGGAAAAATATCGCAATGTCAGTTTTTTCCCCTATCGTGCAGCCAGGCCTTAATCCAAACTTCACTTAACACTACAATATGATACATATATAGACATACAGCTTTGCTCAGATAATCAACAATTGAAATATAATACAAAATCAGCTTTGTTTAATGAAATTGAACAAGCTAATGTCAACCTAATCTACAGCAATGCTATCTGTGTAATGCTCACTGAAAAGAAACACTTACAAAGGTGTTCAAAAAAACCTTTATTTAGATTGTTACAACTTTATTTCATGTAGTGTTAATTTTGTTAGCTTACAATTCTTTTGTAGTGTCATGCTGTGTCTCAATTTGTGTACCTACACTTGCTATTTTGAGTTCATTCACTCTGAGAAAGACGGCACAATAACGTACATTATGAGTACAAGAATGGGAGTTTTAAGTTTTGCGCCTGGTGTGATACCAATGATTCTAGTTTTGTTTCATAACTGGAACCTTCTAACTGCTAATTCACTAGCAAGGAGTGGAAAATGGTATTTTCCAATGATTTTACATCAGCCGTTTGCCATTTGAGAGAGAACGAACCTGTTGAAATTGAAAGAGGACATATTATGCTTGATTTCAGGTTATTTTTTGTGTTTTGATCCTTTACTGTGACAGGTTTGAATGCTTAAAGTTCAAACAGCTCTTTATTTTCCTCATGCTGCAGCAGCTCTTTTCAGCCTCTGTCTGAAACAAGAGCCCAGTCTGCTCTGATTGGTTAGCTGTCCAGTTTTGTTGTGATTGGTCAACCGCTTAGAAATGTCCCGCCATTTAGCATATCAGGTACAATGTGTTGGGGCGCGTTACATAGAAGAGCGAGTGTTACATAGTGATGTTATTATGTTACAGAAGTAACCAAATGAGTCTGTTGGAGGCGTTTGAGGCAGGGGGAGATGTGTGGGAGAGAAACTCCCTCTGCAGGGAACGATTTACATGATGCCGAATTGAAAGAAAGCACTGTTCTCAGTCTTGTGTCAAATGTATTGTTTTTTTCTTTTTAGTCAACCTCATTCGGTTTTCTTTAGTTACATTTTGTTTCCCTTTCTTACAAGTGATGAGGTGTTAAAATATACTAGGAAAAAGATTACAGTATATTGAACATTTCTGTCAATCTATTTTAGCCAAAATATCCGCCTGTTTCCTTGTCTCCTTATTCCCTAATCATGGTCTCAACTTAGTTTATAATCATAGTTTTTCGTTGGCAAATAATAAAAGATTCCTTCCAAAACCAAATTAGGAAACTATTTTGGCTTCGATAGCAGAATGCTATTCAAAATATTTGAATTTCTATGTCTCTATGGTTAAAGTGTAGGCATACACACGTCGTGTGTGGCGGGCAAATGTAAATCCCATGTTCTCATTCTGTTTTTCGTCTGCACTAACTCCTGATCAGAATATCTGGCTGTTTAACTGCTAAATGCTCCCCTCCGTTCCCCAGCTGGTCTGTCTATCTGCTGTTTGGTAATGGGCAGGCAGCTTACAGTGGGTTTATGAGAGCTTTTTTGTAGTTGAAAACAGCTGCCTGCTGAGTCTGAAAAGAAGGTTGATGAAAAGCTACAGTATGAGAGCAAACCAAACAGTAGAACTGTGAAGCCAAAATAATGAGCAAAAGGATGCTGAAGTACCCCGTCAAACTGAGTTAATTCATTGTTGATACAAAAACTATGGATTAGAGCAGCTTATGTTGGCCAACAGCTGCTGTGAGTAGCCTGGCGGATAGAGGGGGAGGTGACGGGAGGGGGCACAGGGTAAAGGCAGGTCAGAAGAAGAAAACAGGAGGTCGGGGGGGGAAGAGGGAGCGGGTGAAAGGTGGCACCTGATGGGTGGAGCCGTAGGATAAAGACAGGTATAGAAGAGGAGAAGAATCTTCTTTTCAGCTTGCTGACAGATGCAGGTTCATATTGTAATGCATGATGAGAGGCACACCAGGGAAAACACACATGCTGAGATAATTAAAAGTTAGTGACACTCTGTATTATTAAAGCATATAATATATACTGTTCATACATCTTATATATAATGTGTGATTATGTGCTTCTTAAGACACCTGCTGTTTTGGGTCTCTCCGAAGAAGCTGTTTTAAGGAATGTTCATAGAGTTTATATTCATATTAATAAGCAAACCTCTTCCCTTAGGCATTTCTGTCTCATTATCGTGAACGCTACATCACAGAAAGATCTAGAATATACATTTTATCAAATATGGCATAAATGCCCACTTTGACTCAAGGATGAACGAATGAGAAAATTGTGAAAAAGTCAAAGTCATTGTTACCCCCACAAAACAGGATGAAATGATGAGGTAATGACAATTTGGACAAACATGGGTGTAAAATGCAACCCTACTGTATGGAAGTGACACAACCGTTACTTTTGTATGCATGTAAATGATCTACAAAGGGCAAAATCTGGGGTTATGTACTGTAACCCTGCTTCTATGAGTATAGGCGCAGCCCTCTAAGGCTATCGCTATTGGGTAATCCCACTGCACGTGTGCAGCACTGACAGACTTAATCCACGCCCACCTATGGGCCCCACCTACAGACTCACTTCCGTATAAATAGGAAGTAGTCCCTACAATCTGCTCCCACACAAACAGCTTTTCTTCAGCTATTCGCGGAGTCAGTGGGGCCCGAACCTTAGAGGGCTGCGCCTATACTCATAGAAGCTGGGTTACAGTACGTAACCCCAGTTCTATTTCGTATAAGGCTTCGCCCTCTAAGGCTATCGCTATTGGGTTAAGGGCGAAGCAGGATGTAGTCCACGCCCCACTGGTTCCGTCCGTTACCAGAAGCACAGAAACACACCTACTCAATTAATAACCCATGTCCATTTTGCGTAAATGGAGCATCATATTCCATGGGAATATAGCATTTACAAAATGAATATTCTCCATACGGGAAAGAAGGTAGGCTAAATAGGCTACCTGTAAAAAGTAGAGACCAAAGTCCCACTTGTTAAAACGATCAAAGAGGGGGAAAAGGGCAGCTCTCTAAGTGCCGACAGGCAGGAGAGAGGGCACGCAGTTGAGCCCCCGACATTACTCACTCTGACAGGACACTCAGTACTGAGTGTGTCAGAGAGGAATGGGAGACATCCCTCAAAATAAACACGAATAAAAGAACGGGGAAGACCAAGATGCTGCAGTGCAAATGTCTTCCACTGTCATTCCTCCGTGCAACGCCGAGGAGGAGGAAATTCCTCTGGTGCCGTGCGGTTTGATGTTCTCCGGGGGATCCAACCCAGAGGAGAAATACGCCTGTAACACAGCCTCACACAGCCCATGTGACAGGCGCTGTGCCGACAGAGGCTGCCCTATTGAGCGCTCTCTGTAATGCACAAACAGACGAGCTGCGTAAAGCAGCCGTGCGTGCAATATAGCATGACAGCGCGCGCACGGCACGGAGGAGATGAGATGTGGCTTCCTCCTCTGATGTGTGAGGGGGAGGAAGAAGCCATCTAAAGAGCTTGTTATCACCTTTGGCATAAAGCCGGGTTAGGGCGCAAAACAGCTGAGCTGCCATCTCCTTTGATCTGGAGACATGACGGAGCCACAGAGAGAGCAGACAAATCACTCACCCTTTTAGCTGATGTCCGAGCCAAGAGCAGAGCTACTTTGGCTGACAAGAACTTTAGGGGGACCTGATCTAAAGTTTCAATTGGAGCTTTACTCAGTGCGCATAATACTAAGCCAAAAACCCATTGAGGCGCCAAAGCGCGTGACACATGTCTGAGTCTCTGTGCTCCCCGTAGAAAACGTTTTGTCAGAGGGTGACTAAACACCGTGCTGACCCCAAACCTACGTGGCAAGATGAAATGGCAGCAGCATATGTTTTGACCATGCTATAAGCCAATTCCTGTCCAGCAACAGCTGGAGGAACGACAGCACGAGGCAGGGGGCCCAACGGGGTCCAGGCTTTTCCCTACACACCACACGGAACGCTGTCCATTTGGCTGTGTCGGATGTGTGTTCAGCAGCTGCGCTGATCGAACACCTCCCTGGCGATTTATGTAGGCCGCCGCTGCTTTGTTGTCTGTTTGAATCAACATATGTTGATTGTACAGCAACGGGACGAAGTGCTGGAGCACTTTCCATACGGAGAGTAATTCCAGCACGTTTATATGGAGAGACATGTGAGCCAGCCACTGTCCCCCCACTGCCTGCGACATGCACGTTCCTCAGCCTGCGAGGAACCCTCCCAGTTAAAAAGATAACCTGGGAGGGATGAGGACAGCTCTTCTTCCAGTTGATAATGAAACCCAGGTTTGACAGATGAGATACGAACTGTATCGTCTGTAAGCCGCTTCCTCCCTTCCTGGAGCGAGCCAGCCACAGCCGGTCGTCCAGGTAAAATAACACTCTCATCCCCATTCTGAGTAGCTGCTCCAACCGTCTCCACCCACTTTGAAAAATTGCGTGGAGCCAGGAATGAGAACCGCAGGAAATTGCTGTGTTTCGGGATGATGGTTACGTGGAGGACTGCATCCTTCAGGATTATGGATGTGAACCAGTCTCCCTGGTGAACACACTCCAGCACCTGTTTGATCGTCAGCATGGGAAAAGGCCATTCCCTTGTTGGACACTGACAGATCGAGGATGGGTCTCATTCCCCCCGCCCCGTCTCCTTCGGGACCAGAAAATACCGGGAGTAAAAAACCCTGAATTTCTTCCCCATGAGGAACCCTGGAAAAACGCTTTCTTTTAACAAGAGTTCCTGCCGCTCTGCACGGAGCGTGAGACACTGTTCCCGGGATGACAGGGTTCCCTGTATCCCGTAGAACTGCGGGGGGGAGAGGCGAACTGCAGAGACTATCCTCTGCCTATCCGCCTGCTCATCCATCTGTCCATCAGACACACGCGCCACCACCCTGAGTACCATCCAGTACTCTGATAGCACCGGGTGTACATTCTCTGGATGTGCTGTGGTTGGTGGCAAACCACGCCAGAGCCCTCCACACGCTGCATTTCACACAGGCTCTCAATATGTCGCCGTTTAGGAGAAGACTCGTAAACCGCGCATTCACGCTCAACATCACTAAGGGATGAGCGGATGTGTGTGCAGTGCTGTCCACACAAGGCGTAATAATGGCCCTCCGTGGGCTTATTACGACCGTGGGTAGGAGGTACGTCTGAGACAGAGGAAAAATCCGTGCTGCCTAAACCCAAAAAGTTTAAAGGTAGACGGATTGAATAGTAAGCCCTGCTGTTTTATTAACCGATAAGTTAAAAAACCCAGCCGGCTTAGGCAGCGAGCCATGCTGCCAAGTAACCAATAGGCTATTGGCAGCCGGCTTAACCGGGGAGCCTTGCTGCATATTATCTTCCATCTGTCCATTGAACACACGCGCCGCCACTCAGCGCGCCAACCTGCTCTGGATGTGCTGTGGTTGTCATGGTGACGAGCCACGCCAGAGCCCTCCAGACGCTGCATTTCACACAGGCTCTCTGTAACACATTTTCCTGTCAAACAACAGCAAAGCGCCGGCAGTCTCTTCACAGACGCCTGCACTTCACTGCAATACCACAGTACTCATACTGTGAAATGACTTCACAGCCTCTTACTGTAAAAATAAAATACTGCATACTGCTGTATTTTTTCAATTAACAGTAAAATACTCGCAGCAGAGCCGCCAGCAATACATTGAAATTATACAGTATTAATACTGTTGGACAATTTCAGTTTATTACTGTAAAAAAATTAAATAATTCACAGTAACATCCTGGTTAGCGGGCTGCCAGTAGATTAATGTTGAAAATTGGCTGTAAAATAACAGCAATTGCTTACAGTGTTAAACTGGACACCGAGGTGCGTTCACGCTCAACACCCCTAAGGGATGAGCGGAGCTGTGTGCAGTGCTGTCCTCACTGTATAATGGCACTCGTGGGCTCATTACGACCGTGTGTAGGAGGTAGGTTTGGGACAGAGGAGAAAAACCCAGCTGCCTTAAAACCAATAGGCTTTAAAGACAGCCGATTGATGCAGCGAGCCATGCTGCCTATAACCGACAGGTTAGGGGCAGCCTGCTTACCCGGTGGGCCATGCTGCTTATTATTATTCATCTGTCCATCGCCACTCTGAGTAATATTCTGAGAGCGCGGGACATGCTCTGGATGTGCTGTGGTTGTCATGGTGACGAGCCACGTCAGAGCCCTCGCCGCCGTTGCCCGTGAAGCAACCCAAGAGGGGCCCGGACCAAAAAGCTGCGAGGGGGGCCTCCACACGCTGCATCTCACACCAGCTCTCATCCTGTCTCTGTTTAGGAGAAGGCTCGTAAACTGGACATTGAGGCGCGTTCACGCTCAAACCTGCTGAGGAATGAGCGGAGGTGTGTGCAGTGCTATTCACACAGTGCGTAATAACAGCCCTGGGCTCATTACGACCGTGTGTAGTAGGCACATCTGGGACAGAGGAAAAAAACCGTGCTGCCTGCTAACCGACAGGTTAGGAGCATCAGGTTTAAACGTCAAGCCCTGCTGTCTAATAACCGCCTGGTTAAATACAGCTGGCTTTCGCCACGAGCCCTGCTGCCGCTAACCGACAGGTTAGGAGCATCAGGTTTAAATGTCAAGCTCTGCTGTCTAATAACCGCCTGGTTAAATACAGCTGGCTTGCGCTACGAGCCCTGCTGCCTGCTGACTGACAGGTTACAGCCGGCTCTTGCACCTCCACACGCTGTATTGCACAGCGGCTCTCATCATGTCGACGTTTAGGAGAAGGCTCGTAAATCGGACATTGAGGCGCGTTCACGCTCAAACCGGCTTGAGGAATGAACGGTGTGTGCAGGCATATCTGTGACATAGGAAACAGCCCGTGCTGTCTAATCAACCGACAGGTTTTAAAGACAGCCGGTTTGTGCCGCGAGCCCTGTTGCCTAATAACCGACAGGCTATGAGGCAGCCGCTTATGTCATCCGGAGGAGAGCTCTCCTGAACCGGGGGAACGGGGAGATCTCATAGGTGGCTGCCTTTCCGATGATCTCCGGGAGCTCCTGGAGAATACCGCCTATACGGCAGAGCCGAGATGGCGGATAGTCCCCGCCCTGTCTCCCCCGTCCGGAGGAGAGGGAGGATGGGGCCGGTGGAACCACATGGTGATCCGTGAATGGAGGGGAAGGAGTCGCCTGACTGCTGCCCGCCACTCAGATCCAATGATCAAGGGCTTGGTCCAGAGAGTAGGACTCCTGGACTAGTCAATCATCCCCGGCCGCAGCCGCGAGAGCGTTCGCTCTCCGCTGTCTGTGGGCCAGAGGGAGACGGACACAATGAGTGCACGACACCTGGGGAGTGAGAGCCGCGTTTGCGTGCTCCAATCCCCGGCAGGACTCACCTGTATCGTCTGTGTAAAGCCGCTTCCTCCCTGGAGCGAGCCAGCCACAGCCGGTCGTAACTCATATGTCGGCTAACACCGAGCCCCGCCCTGTCTCCCCCGTCCGGAGGAGAGGGAGGATGGGGCCAGGGGGAAATGTTTGCTTTCTAGTAAACAGCTCTGAAAAGAGCTTGTGCCTGTACAGTGCTTCTGCAACGGACTGCTGAAGAAAAGTGGGAGCAGATTGTACGGACTACTTCCTATTTATACGGAAGTGAGTCCGTAGGTGGGCGTGGATTAAGTCTGTCAGTGCTGCACACGTGCAGTGGGATTACCCAATAGCGATAGCCTTAGAGGGCGAAGCCTTATACGAAATAGAACCCAAAGTTCCCTTCAGAGGAAGTTTCTATCCCTAACCCCCTGCATGGAAAGCTTCCATTGGACTCCTTTGTTTACTACCGTAACATAGTGACATCACTAAGTAACACTCACACTTCTATTTGCTCGCGCCCCAGCGCATTTTACACAATAGGCCAAGGGGAAAGGACATTCGGACACATCTCGTAGCAGTTGACCATCCAACAGAGACGGCTAGTTAACCAATCAGAGCAGACTGGTCTCTGGTTTCAGACAGAGGGTGACGAGAGAAGCTGCAGCACCGGCAGTATGAGGAAAATATAGAGCTTTTGATTATTAAGCATGCAAACATATCACAGTACAGGCACAAAATACAAAATGGAACAAACTAGAACAAACCAACTCTGACACCAGATTTGGCCGGGAATGACCAATGGCCCTCGCTTACTTCTTACCTCCCTACCTCTGGCGGCCTCACTCGGACCAACCTACTCCAATTTAAACCTTTGTACACTGAACAAAATATAAATGCAACACTTTTGTTTTGCTCCCATGTTTCATGAGATGAACTCAAAGATCTAAAACATTTTCTATATACACAAAATAACCATTTCTCTCAAATATTGTTCACAAATCTGAAAAAATCTGTGATAGTGAGCACTTCTCCTTTGCCGAGATAATCCATCCCACCTCACAGGTGTGGCATATCAAGATGCTGATTAGACAGCATGATTATTGCACAGGTGTGCCTTAGGCTGGCCACAATAAAAGGTCACTCTGAAATGTTCAGTTTTATCACACAGCACAATGCCAAAGATGTCGCAAGTTTTGAGGAGCGTGCAATTGGCATGCTGACAGCAGGAATGTCCACCAGAGCTGTTGCCCGTGAATTGAATGTTCATCTCTCTACCATAAGCCATCTCCAAAGGCGTTTCAGAGAATTTGGCAGTATACCAACCGGCCTCACAACCGCAGACCACGTGTAACCACACCAGCCCAGGACCTCCACATCCAGCATGTTCACCTCCAAGATCGTCTGAGCCCAGCCACTCGGACAGCTGCTGCAACAATCGGTTTGCATAACCAAAGAATTTCTGCACAAACTGTCAGAAACCGTCTCAGGGAAGCTCATCTGCATGCTCGTCGTCCTCATCGGGGTCTCGACCTGACTCCGGTACGCCTGGCACGTTGGAGAGGTGTTCTCTTCACGGATGAATCCCGGTTTTCACTGTTCAGGGCAGATGGCAGACAGCATGTGTGGCGTCGTGGGGTGAGCGGTTTTCTGATGTCAATGTTGTGAATCGAGTGGCCCATGGTGGTGGTGGTGGGGTTATGGTATGGGCAGGCGTATGTTATGGACGACGAACACAGGTGCATTTATTGATGGCATTGTGAATGCACAGAGATACCGTGACGAGATCCTGAGGCCCATTGTTGTGCCATTCATCCACGACCATCACCTCATGTTGCAGCATGATAATGCACGGCCCCCATGTTGCAGGATCTGTACACAATTCCTGGAGGCTGAAAACATCCCAGTTCTTGCATGGCCAGCATACTCACGGACATGTCACCCATTGAGCATGTTTGGGATGCTCTGGATCGGCGTATACGACAGTGTGTTCCAGTTCCTGCCAATATCCAGCAGAACTTGGCACAGCCATTGAAGAGGAGTGGACCAACATTCCACAGGCCACAATCAACAACCTGATCAACTCAATGCGAAGGAGATGTGTTGCACTGCGTGAGGCAAATGGTGGTCACACCAGATACTGCCTGGTTTTCGGACCCCCCCAGACCCCCCCAATAAAGCAAAACTGCACGTTTCAGAGTGGCCTTTATTGTGGCCAGCCTAAGGCACACCTGTGCAATAATCATGCTGTCTAATAAGCATCTTGATATGCCCACCTGTGAGGTGGGATGGATTATCTCGGCAAAGTGCTCACTATCACACATTTTTCAGATTTGTGAACAATATTTGAGAGAAATGGTTATTCTAACGACATCATCACTCATGTTAATAAGGCAACAGGCTTTTCTGATGCCCTTTCTCTCTCTGCTGGCATTAAACAGGCTGAAAGAAAACATAACTGCGGAAAAATCCATTTTAACATCTGCACCTTGATTCCACTCCATCGTGGGAGGATGCATTTATTAATCAGGGTCAAACCACTCTCTGTCTGACATGAACAAAAAAATACAGCAATGAGAGTTGGGAAGGAGGAAATGGAAATAAGGTTGTAATGTAGTATAGAGAAGGAGGAATATGTGATTCTGATGAAAGGAGTGGTGTAAAGAAACTAAGTACCATTTTTCCAGACTTGTACTTTACTTGAGTATTTCAATTTTTTTTTTACTTTGTACTTCTACCACCACAATTCAGAGGTTAATGGTGTACTTTTACTCCACTACATTTACAGTATTAAGTACCTTTAGTTACTATGCAGATTTAGATGAATGATAAACAATATAATAAATACTTAAATAAGAGTTAGTTAGTTACATCTTGAGTAAATCCACAAGCTACCCGGCGGTAAATTAAGTAATTCAAATTTGTTTCACCTTTACCAGCTTGATAAACACATCAATACATCAATAATTGTAATCAAAACATGTAATAGATATTATTCTAAAATGGGCAAATCTGTATAATGAGTACTTTTACTTTTGGTACTTAAAATATATCTTGATGCCAATACTTTTGTACTTTTACTCGAATAACATTTGGAATATAACAGAGTAACAGAGTATTTCTACACTGTGTATTTCTACTTTTAATTAAGTACAAGATCTGAGTATTTCTCCCACCTCTGGAAAGGAGAAGAGACTAGACTGGAGGTAGAGGGGTTGATTTTGATTTAAATAAAAAATCTTGAACTGAATAATGGGAGAAGAAAGGACATGGGCCTGCACCTGAGGTGGCTTAATGACAGACTGGTGGCTGTAGCAGCAGCAGCTGCCCTGAATTCTTCATAGCAGGCTTCACAGTGAGATGGCTGAGAAACACTGTGATATTCCTCTACCGTGTTCCT
The DNA here is from genome assembly GCA_902827135.1 of Harpagifer antarcticus. Taxonomy (NCBI): domain Eukaryota; kingdom Metazoa; phylum Chordata; class Actinopteri; order Perciformes; family Harpagiferidae; genus Harpagifer; species Harpagifer antarcticus. The sequence continues at coordinate 240,846 of CADEHL010000370.1, forward strand.
TTGAGAGCAGCCTTTCATTAGCCGCCCCCTGACCTGAGGTGAAGGGAGGCAGGGGAGACCAAGTCGGGAGGAAATAAAGTCAAAATTGTTTGGAGAAATCGTGCCAAAAGAAAAGTTAATACTTGTAAGTGTATTTATGGTCCTCTGAAATATAAAAGCATTCTGTCTTCTGGGAGCTGTTATGATGGATCTTGGGTAATGGAGTTTGGATGGATGAGTTTAGTCTGGCCAGTCTGAAAACGACTGACTCCACTACATTGATATCTGACCACTCAAAGTTACAGCATCTCCTGCTTCTGGAGCTCTATACCCTGCGTGTTTAATTCTCAAGCTAAATTGTTTAGGTATGTAATATTGAATATCCCATAACCTTTAATAAATGCAATAAAACGGATGGGAATCCTCAGAGACAATACCACAGAGGAGCGTCTGAGAACCACTTTCCCTATGATCTCGAACATCCAGATATTCCCTTTCGGCCTCCCCCCTCCCTCTTTTAAAGACTGCAATTAGGCGAGGTAAAATTATAATGTTTTCGACTTTAGCGTCCCATTGGTAAACATTGCCGTTAGGATCAATTAACCAGCGGCTAATGAGCAAAATGGGGGTCTGCCTCAATATTGCACCATTGTTCATTGGCGATTCTTAATTAATGGGTTTTGAAGTCAAAATCGCAAAAGTTTTTAATTGTTTTTCTTTTTCGATTCAGGGGAGAGAGGAGGGGGTGAGATCAGAGTGTTAATTATAAAGAAGAGGCTTTAAAGTGAGAAGGATTTAGACTTTTAATTAAAGAGGAATTTGATGCGACCAACAGACTGGGTTATTTTGCACGCACAATCCCCCGTTATTCTCCCTCACCCCTCTTCTTTCTACAAGCCTGTCTTCCCTTCTGTTTTACAGACTCCCATCTTCATGCTACTCACCTCGCTCCCCTCTCCCAGCCCCTGTATGGTGTTGCTGTCTCCCTCCTTGCAGGGGTGTTGCTATCAGAAGCCGGATTAGGGACTTTGAGAGCTTGGAGAGAAATGGTGAAGATGAGAGGCCTTGCTGAGAGGGGGGCGGGGAGGAAGGAGGAAGGAGGGCAAAAGGTTGGCTCAGTCACTCCATCGGATTTCCAAGATTGAATTAGTGAGCTTTAGACAAATCTGGGTCCTTTTTGGACATGTGTACAATGTTGCTTTCTCCATTTTCCCATTCTATTCTCTCCCCTCACACAGCTTTGCGGCTCCTCCCTCTGTCTCTCTGACTCCCCCCCCCCCCCTCCTCCTCGTTTGCTCACCCTTAATAGAGCATAAGAATGTTTTCATAGCAGTGGTAAATTAGGCTGAAGTGATTAGCGTGGTGTGAAACGCGATTACATACTCTAGCTCTGCTGATTTGTCGAACAGATGCCCTCCACCAGCTAGACTTTGGTAGGTTACAGTGTTAAACACAGTCTCCCCCACAGCTGGAGATCCCTGCAGACGTATACAGGTTAATTGCCTTGATTGTGGATATAGCTCCGTCATACCTTCGGGAATGCAACCTGCAGTCCATTTATTACGAGAGACAGCAAGCGCATTTCATGGCATCTGCAGGCAGTGGCAAGTACTTCCGGCATATGCCACAGGCCGCTACTCTGTGGTATCTGTGGCAAGTACTTCCGGCATATGCCACAGATGCCACAACTTGCCGAGGCATCTGCCGCTGCTCAACGGGAGTTGCCACAAGATGCCAGAGTAGGAGAAGGTTTACTGTAGCTGCCACTCGCCTTCCGTGGCAAATGCTGCTATTTAAACCCGTATTTATCGTGTAAAATGTCGCTGTTTAGGCATGACTTTATCGAACTGATCTGTACACCGGACTGATGATCTATACACAGGGTTGGGTTGTAATGGAAAACATGTAACGGCGTTACGTAATCAGAATACAAAAATCAAGTAGCCTAACTGTATCCAGCTCGCGTTACATTTGAAAAACAACTAATCTGATTACAGTTACTTTCGTAAACCTGAAGTGAATACATTTTGGAATACTTATTGGAATTATTGGTGGAAAGGTTTCGTCACAAAATGTATCCTAATATTCATTACCGGCAGAACTGTGTGCACAGCGCAGCAGCGTGTCTGTGAGGCCCCGCCCCCGCACGCGGATGAGAGAGAGATCTCTTTTTAAATATATTGAAAGTTAGAAACAGAGACGGTTCGATAAAACTTGCAAGATAACGTTTATGTAGCATTTCTTTATTGTCGAAATGATGACATTTCATAACGGGATAAAATCAAAGTGAATGGCCTGCTGCTGCTGAAGGCATGGGGCAAATATAACTGTCCTTTGCCTAATTTATAAAGTAAACCTTAGCATCTCACTAGCAGTGGCAACTGCAATCAGTTACAGCTGCCCTAAGTCTGTAGCCAAGTCTAATAACACCAGTGTACACATTGCTGTGTCAATACAGATATGTATTTGTTAATTATTTGTCTTTACTAGTCATACACCTGGTTTATCGTAGCAAGCAGTGGAAACTCCCCTCAAGAAGCGACAATTGCCAAGGGCGTTGCAACCCTCACTCGCCAATATTTCATCATAAATATAGCACGTTTGTTCAGAGGCGCGGGAAGGTATTTTGAGTGGGGGTGCTGAGGTGCTGGACTCCAGTGAACACTATTACGGGCACTATAGAGCACGCACAAAAGCACTCCCCACACGCAAACACACAGTACACCCGCGACTGTTACAATGAAGGCTCGATAATCAGCTCACGGCATATAGGCAGGGGTAAAGTCACCTCCTCTAGGGGGGTCTGGGGGGATGCTCCCCCGGGAAGACCTTTTTTAAATATTGAAGTTAAAAGCATCAATCTGGTGCACTTTGAGAGCAACATGTATCTCATAACAGATGCCACGGAGTAGTGGCCTCTGTGGCAGATGCCGGAAGTACTTGCCACTGCCTGCAGATGCCACGAAATGAGCCAGGCCCTACTGTTTATTACTGCGGTAGCTGTTAGCGATCGCGCACGCAGTTCACACCTACACACGCGCAGAAAAAAGCTTGTTTGCAATCCAGTCATTACATAAATAGTTTAATACTGAAAAGTAGTACCAGCCGGAAGGTAGCATCACTGCTACGTTCCGGCTGGTACTACTTTTCAGTATTAAACTAGTGGGATGTCTTAATGTGTTTACTCATTACACCGTCAATTTTGATTTCCAAAACTAGTGACAAAGTTGTCAAAATCAGATTATAAGAGCCCGATATTTGCCAGTCATCCTGATTAATGGGCTGTTGGCGGCAGTCAGATGTGCAACAAAGTGGCGTTATTTTTTCCCGAGGATCCACATCAGCTGGGGTGGAATAACGTGAAAGCATAATAACGAGAGAAATGTCTGACCTCCTGTTCTCTCACCCCTCCCGCCCGTGTTGCTGTGATTACACCAATCACTGTCATTAGCATTACCTGCGATTTAAGTGATTTCTCATGCTTTGTTGCATGCATGCTAATGAGTAGCATCTTCTCCTTTCAGTGGCACTATCCACAGATTAACCCGACTCCTCAAGCTGTACTTTATTAATACACGCCTTGCAGCAGGCAAATCCACTCCTGATTAAGGCGACAACCTGACCTAGCATTCATGTACGCCGTAATCAGCCCTTATCCATTTTAGCTTAGTGTGATTCTCATCTCTTCTTCATCTTTCTCTCTCATTAACTCATATCACCTCCCTCCCACAAAAAGGGTAGAAAACAGGAGTGTAGACCAACTGCCACTCTCCCCTTATCCTTATATCTTTTAACTTTGTTGCTTCCAATCACGTGCATTATCTCTGTATCTGTTTATCCCACTCACGCTAATCTTTTTTTTTTTTTTTCATTCCTTGCTCCCTGTATTAATGCCTTTTGTTGCCTTCATCTGACTCTTGACATCTTCCACTTTCATACGTTCCTTGGCTCAAGGTTTCTCTTTAACTATAGAATAATGATGTTCTGTACAGGGCAGATGAGTGCAGTAACTACAGTAAGGAGTACATATTTCCAGTAGCTAGTTCTTACAGACAGTATCAAGGTCTCTGGAGACAATCTGTAAATCAAATAGGATTCAGAATATTTATCTCAAGTGGAGCTGTATTGTCAGAGATTTGAATATGCTATTAAGATTGTTTACAACTAGCATAAGTAGCCTGTTTTGCAACAGCCTTGAACCATATGCATGCTAGCAGCAGGGCAATTGTTTGTGAAACCTCTAAGAAACTACTGGTTGAATTTGAATGAAATATAAATCTTAGGTACATTTATCCTTCCTTAAAATCAGCATGTTAACATTGTGAGCATGTTGGCATTAGCAGTTAGCTTAAAGTACAGTGTAGCCTGGAAATTCAGCTAGCATGGCTTAAGGTTTAAAATTCTGCTCACAATTTGGCAATTCATGTAATTTCAATGCCCTCTTACTTATGTCCAGGACTGAAAAGCACTTTTTCTCCGGCATTCCTTTCTTTTGATCTACTTGGACTAATTTCTCGATGCACAGCATTTCCAGCCTCTTTGTTTTTTCAATCCTTAAGGCTTACTTGACGCAGGATATAGCATTCATCATGGTTATGCCCCCCCGATAATGAGAAAGAGTGGAATTAATATTCATTTGTCGCTCTCAATCCACCGGGATTCTAAAATGTAAATGAGTGTCCTCTGGTGTGGCACAGTGTCTGTCTTATGTGCAATCAAAGCATGATTCATAGTGCAAGTGCGTGGTCCTGCTTTAAAACTTAGATAGTTAGTCAACTCTGTAGCTTGAAAAATGTGGCCTTAATTCTTTTTTGAATGTAACCCATTAGTTATTAGTAAGATTTAGAAGTTTAATGATGCAGAAAAGGTTCAGCACGAGAAGCGTTTAGTGCACAAGGATATTATTTTCCCTCCATAGCACTTGTGGCCAAGGCCTTTTGCTAATTAAGTGGAAGAGCTTTTTTGGGCCACAAATGACATTTATTGGCACAACTGAGGAAAAAAAGCCACATATTCGGAATTTTAAATGCATCTAATTATACTGGTGGTTGCTCATGCATTGCAGCTGTTGCTCTCCTGAGCTCAGTAGAATGTTCCACTGGAGGTTTGAAGTTGAAAATAACATCAGGTGCGTATTTGACAACATGTTTTTCTTCCTACAACACAGCTCTGACACTCAAATTAATTTAAATGTGTTTCTAATCAGACCAATGATTTCAAATGGGCCCCATCGGACTAAAGACGGGAACAAATATATAGGTTTTGGGAGTTTTGAGCTGATGTGCTGAAGGTGACAGTTTCTTCTCGTGGCCTTTAACTTTGCAGTTTATTAATTCATCTCTGTGGTGCTGTATCCCGCCAACAGTGTACCCTGGTTCCTCTGTCGATGGTTATGATAAGTGCTTTCTGCGTTCTGAAGGGTAGCGCGGGAGTCTGAGTGCAATCGAATACAATCAGCAAAATTCATCATAACTTGAATCCTGAAAAGGTTAGACACACAAATCTGCTTTTTGAAAAACAGAAATAATCCTGCATGTAATACATTTTGCTTTTTCAATAGCAAACATTTCAGATTTCATGCTGAATTGAATTTGACCTTAACTACTAGTGTTTTTCTTTTGTTTGGTTCCTGGTGCTTTCAAGTGTCGTGGTGGTTCGTGGGTGTTAACATCTGCTTTGCTTTGGAGTTTTTTTGTGTTCGACGGACAGGGCGAGCAGGTAAGGTCACGGCTCAGGGTTAACAGGCTGAGCTAAATGTGAAAGTCCCCAGAGCCTTTTGAAGTGAGAGCCAGAGAGAAAATATCTATGAGCGAGAGGTGGAAATTGAAAGAGAAAGAGAGACATGCAGGGCGAATCAGAAATGACCTCTGCGGTTTTGTTGATGACATGAGGCAGGATGAGAGGAGAGAAGAGGGAGAAGAACTGAGCAAGACCGAGGATTAGGAAAGCAGCTGGCGAGGATGATCCGGAGGAGAGCCAGAGATGGGGTGGGGGGGGGGGGGTGAGAGACGGAGGAGAAGGGAAGGAGGTGGAAGAGAGGAGGTGCAAGAGATTGATGAGGGAGAGTGAGAAACTAATTCTCACTTCACTCTGGGCTGGAAGATTAAGGAAGATTAGAGCGATAGAGAGAGAGGGATATAGATGGGGTGATAACTTCTACCACATGCCACAGAAAGATCTTTGAATACCCCCACACAGAGAGGGGGGGGATTAAGAAACAGAGTGAGAGGTGAAAAAACAACAACATACAGAGTGGATGCTCAGGGAAGAAGAAACGAGACATACAGGTTGAGTGACAAGAGGACGGATAGATAAGGACGGGGAAATCAGCCTCAGAGCGGTCCTAATAGAAGTGAGTGTATAAATGTCCTTTATATTAGAAGCCATTGCTAGCAGCGATGTTATCCATGCGATGAGCCCAGGATACAAATTCCAGCTTCATCTACATACCTCTCCAGCACTCACATTCACTGCGACTTCCCATTGGGATTCATTCTCTTGTACTGTGCAAGCCTGTGTGACGGTATATTTTACATTTTGTTCTTTCGCAAAGAAATGGGAAGCCTATTTTCCATTCCCTGCCACTGACATCTATTTATTCACTCTCTTGACTGTTGGTGCAATTTTTTTAACCCAAAATCTAAAGGCTGCCATATATTTTTTATATGGAAAGAGTGGATGAAATGAATGCAAAATATGCACACAGACGTACACGGCGCATTATGCAGACGTGTATGCTCCCACACCACGTTGTCTTTGACGAATATATATACGTCTGCACTTCTGAGCACGTGCCTACTACCACAGAAGTTTCAGTTGGAGGGAAAAAAGGAACGGGAAAAAAGAGAGGAAGAGTGCTGTAGTGGCAGACTCAATCCGTCATGCAGGATTACAGTGTAAGCTTCTCCACGGCCATAGATGTGGTTTTTATGGGAGAAACAGGGCTTTTCTAAAATGCAGCGGCCCCTGCTATCCCTGCTCCATATTAGAGACAAAGGCAGAGGGCTTCTCCCCTGCGGTCCTCGATGTCTGATGGCTGCTATCTCCAGCCTAGAAGCAGGACGAAAGAGGTTTCCTGGGGACAAGTTAGAGGACAAACCTACGCTCTTACCTTGTTGCCCTCTCACGCCGGAGGTGGGATTATTACTGCACCTACGCTGAGGAAGAGGTGACCTTGGAATGCGACAATGGACACAGTTTATTTTTGATGCTGGGATTGGTAGAAAGTGTCTTTGAAAGGATTTCTCTGCCTATAGTAGTGTGTCGATCAGCCCCCTGCGTCTTAAATATCATTTATAGTCCCGGTGCTGGAGCGGAGCCAGAACATCCCAAACATTAAACAGCATGGATGCACCCCGCAGAAGAAAAAAAGAAAATCGCCCTGAAAATACAACACTGCCAAACTTTGATCTCCCTTGCTTGCCTGCAAAACACCACTGAGACAGGCAAACTCAGCTTGGAAATCTTCCTACAAAATACACCCACAGCCTTGTTGTACTTCTTTGAACTTGCATGGAAGAAGGTCCTCATAAAAACAACGCTGCCACAAATATCTTTGGAAAGCAAAAAAATAACAGCTTGCCCACGTTTCAGCTTAAAGACCTGCACTGTTGATGCTTAACTGGATAATGGACAACATCTTGCTGCACAAAGCACTCCGTTTTAATTTCCACATCCTTATCTGATCCTCAACCAAGTTGGCCCGCACCCAAGCCTGCCAGAGATAGCAATTTAAACATGTCGCAATCTGCTCTGTCTCCTTGAGCCGCTGAAAATAAACAGAACAACAAACTGACCCAAATAGATAGAGACAAAAGCAAAATGAATTTGAGATTGCCGCCACCTCACAAATATACTGCCATTTATGATGCAGGAGAAGTCCTAGGAAGTATGAAAGGCGGGGGGGGGGGGGGCGTATATGCTAATATAGCTGGGGTTTAATAGCTTCAACGTGGGGGATTAGAAGTTGTGACAGTATGCTTCCAGGCCCTCTTGTTCACACAACGTTTACCCAGTGCAGCAGAGGCGTGAATACACCTATGGAAGCACAGCACGACATTTGGGATAGACGGTTCTAGCAAAACGTAGATTCGAAAATGGTGTTGAAGAGATGAAAATATTTTCTTGTTCCTTTCTATTTTATTTAGTAGAGCAGCGTTTCCAGCAAGAGTGGGCCAGAGGCCTCCTTTGTATTACATAGGGTTCAAGGGGACTAGAATGAAAGGGCAGGGCGCAGTGAGGTCAGTCGTTTAGTTGGTCGGTTGTTGTGTTGATCAGTAAGTGGATATGTCCATCCAATTATTTGGTCAAAACTCAAAATATAATGACAAGTTATGATAGACAACCATCAAACTCTGCGTATACATTAATGGTCCCCAGAGGATGAATCAATGACTTTTGATCTAGCATTATCAGTATGGTTAATATGTCCGATTACCAGTATTTTCTTATTCTAGCTTCTAGCTTCTACCTTTAACATACTGGTTCCCAGAAGATTTATCCATGACTTTGGGGGTTCCTGACTTTTTGTTATAAAATGAAAAATAATTTTGCCATTTATGGTTTGGAATGAAAACTATGTCAAATGGATTGCCCTAAAATGTTCACCAGACATGCATGTGCCCCACAGGATTAACCCCAATAACTAAACTGAACTTTCGTCCTGCAGAATCAATAGGTCAAAACCTTACACCTCCAAAAACATCAGCATGCTGGCCATTAAAACATATTGCAATGCTGATGTTAACTTAAACACCACTTTGCATAAAGGGTTTGGTATGCTTGAAACAAGCTAGTATAATGTATAGTTGCTGTCAGACCACATTTATTTGAAAAAGTGTTTGTTTCTCTTCTGAATGGCCACCCTTGAAGATGTGGGAAAAGCCTGTCATCAAAGAAGAAGGATGATGCATCCCACTAAGGGCAATAACAATGCCCTCTTTCTCTAAGGCATTCATGGTGTTGTTGTACTTAAGAGTTTAGATAGACGTTGAAATCCTGTCTACTTACTCACCTCTGCACACCTGGCAAATCGCTGCATGATGAGGACGTCCTTGTCTGATTTATAATGTCTGGAAGTAAAAAATAGTTGGAAGCAGCCCATCTCAATTCCGATGATGGAAAGTGGACTTTTTTACAAAGACTGATAGCGGACGTTTGTGTAAATATGTTTGCAGCTATAAAAACATCAGATGATATAGGTATATAGCAAATATGTGTATTATTTTAAATAACATAAATCCGTGATACCAGATTTAGGGAGCAACCTTCTCAGGTTCAGAATGATGCCTCTGGTGCTACTACTAAACTGAACAAACATCCTTCACCAACTAATATATACCTGCTTCAGCTCCACCAGGAACAAGTAGTACTGTAGGACCCTAAACCTTGAACACCTGCGGAGAACACATTCAGAGAAAGTTTTCGGCACACAGCAGGGTCTTATATATTGTATCAGACGACCATTAAAAGTGAGTCGCTCGATCTTGCCTCTTTTCACTTCCTCGCCTTTCCTGGATGGGAGATAGACATGAAAACGACCCTTGAATCTAAATTGAAGATATAATGGTGGAAATTGAGTGTCATTACTCACTCTTGTTCTGGCCAATAGCCTTGGTGCTATCCTCCAATGTGCCATATCCGTCATGGCAATTCATCACATAATATCACCAACAACCTTGGGAGTGTTGTGTTTATTCATCTCTGAAAGACCCTCTCTCCCCCCCCCCCCCCCCCCCCGTGTGCCCTCTACCTGCCACTTGTCCAACCTCTTGAAAGGGAACACTCTTGAAAGGTAAATAGCACAGGTGGGGGGAGAAGGGCGTCATGAATCAAGACAAAAAACCTTCAAGTGTGCAGCAAAGCGCCTTCCTCTTGAATACAAAAGCTGTCTATTCACCTGATCTATGTTGCTTTGTGGCTGATGGAAATGATAGGTGAGCGGGCTCTGAGCCGGAACGTTCTTTTAGTATGGATATTTTTTTGGGAATCTTTCCCTATCAGCTTGCATCAACAATTGCGTCTTTTCTTTTTCCTTACGCACACATTTTGATACACATACTATAGACATTTTTATGGTTAGACGGGTCCATGAGCAACTCCCGAGGACCTTTGCTGAAATGCCAGCGAGTGTGTTGAAAAGGATTAGCTTTTCGATGTTGCACATGCAGTCAAGCGGAAGAAGAAGAAGAGAAGCAGGCTTGATAGGCATCAGGTGTAATTTTGGTAACCGCTTTGGGCAGATGATGACTCACCGTTCAGAAAACACAGGCTGAGCACCTACGCGGAAAGACATTCGCATAAAGCAGACTGGCTGCCGGAGACAAAAACATCCCCTGACCTTTGTGCATGAAGATCATTGGAGGTGATCAGCTCCGTCAACTCCTCAGCGGAGAAACTGCACAGGGGCCTATAGGTGGAGAAATGTCGTTGTAGTTCAGTTACATAATGATATTTTTGGTGGCCATAGTCAAAGGCAGGATCATCCACTGTGAAAAGAATATCATTGAGTGGTATTTGTCATTCAAGCGTTCATTAGTTGACAGTGTGTGGCGTTCATGGTCTGTGTACAATAGCCTTTTTATGAAGAGATTGTTATGACTTGAATTTTAAACTGTTTAATCAATGTAGAGAGAGGAATTGGGAATGTGGAAATATGATTCATTTGATTTAATTACAAAATACAGATCCTATTAAAAAAAACTGTTGTCAGCAATATCATGACCAATACACATTAAATAAAGTTTTAGTGCAGCAAAGATCCCTGGGCTCACATTAGCTTGGATGTAAAACAATCCCACGAGTTCCACACAGTGATTTCCAAGCATTATTAAACTTTATGTAAGGCACTTTCAGCAATTGGTTATAGTTGGGGAAAGACTGATACTTTGGTTTATTACCAAACGTTAGATAAACGTTAGCAATGACTTGTACACACATCGTGATAATACAAATTTCACCAACACCACGATCTTTCCCCCAAGCTGGACCCGGGGAAAACGAGAGCACAGGTATCTGATCCTATCTTCAGATTCACTGTGATGAGGTACTGGTATTAAGAGAGAACATGTTGGATTGGTGCGTGCCTCGGAGGAATATTAATAAAACAACATCCAATGGTAGAGCAAATCAAAACAGTGCTGAGATTCGACTGTCGTTTATTAATATTCTCGTTCTTTATCAGTAGAGTTTGTTACGGTGTTCTTTTTGTCTTACACAAAGACCGTCCTCACCCAATAAAGGGTTGTATTGTTGATAGCAGCTCATGTCTTTTTTTTGTTAGGTTGCAACCTCTACTATTAGTTTGTTTTATAGGTTTCCTCAGGAACAGAGAGTGCTTTTATTGATAGATACTGTGGTGAGTTGTGGAGACAGAGGGGAGGACATTGCCTGAAAGTTTGAACCCGAGTATTCGGCGGCGGACACCTAAGCCTTTTTTCATGACCCGTTTCATAATTTACTTAATTACATCACATACGTAATATCCATATGTACTATTTGACCAGAACCATGATCTTTACCTAAACAAATTATTTCTGTTTCCATTTTATAACGTGTATCTATCGCTGGTACTCTCCAACCGCCATGTATATCATTTTCAAAGGCATTGTCAAACAACGTATTCTGTCATTAGGTTATGTTGCATTATTCCCTCCAAGTATTGCTTTTTTAATTTGTCTTTTAGATTAATTTGTTGTCATTTGTGAGATTACTAGTCTTTTTAGGTTTCAATCAGTCCTATTTTCAGCTTAACTGTTTATCATGCTATGGTAATATGTAAAAAGACAATTTACAAAATTAGGTCATTCTGTGTGTAATATTTATCACTGCACATAACAAATCCTTGGTGCGGTATTAATTTCTGCCTATCTACCATAATGCACACCCTGCTACTTATGCATTATTTATCACTTTAAAAAGGCCTGAACAAGCAGGATTTAGTGGTAAATCACAGGCGCTCAGTGGGTCAGCGCTGTCAATGTTGGTATATGCACACACTGTTAGCCAGCACTTTACCTTACGACCAGACAAATCAGACTGAGAACTACTTGAAGCCGTGCCAAGGCAGTAAAATATGGGCCACAAATGTTGTCCCTGTCGTGACCTACTGGCACGTCTCTTGGCATTGTGATTCCCGGACTGTCTCCTGTCAAGATTTATTTGATCTTTATGGCACCTCTCACGGTTTATATACTGTAGCCGATTATAAAACAGCCACTTGCATTTGCAGTACACAGTAGACCTGGAGCCAGTTTCACCAGCTGTTTGGTGCCATTTTGTATGTTTGTACATCAAACAATTAACAAACATTAACCAAAATAGCATTAGCTTGATGGAATAACAAGATATGCTGAACTGATTACTAAACCAAAGATGTAACTAGCTGAGACAAGTTTTATTGGTGCAAATCATAATAAGTCACCAATTTTGGGAATAATATGAAATTGGATGGATTAAATGGAATATCCTATTTGTATTTTGTACTTTGACATTTTGATATGCTTAATTGTGCTTTATTTTTCTCATACTGCCTGTGCTGCAGCACCTCTTTTCACCCTCTGTCTGAAACCAGAGACCAGTCTGCTCTGATTGGTTAGCTGTCCGGCTCCACACACACACTACCGGAAGGAGAAAACCCCAAAAAGCCTAATAAGGTTTCTTGAACAAATAGCTGGTGCAGCCAAATGATGGTTTTACCCAGATTGAACTCTCACATTTGTCCTGTTAGCTGTTTCAGGGCACACAGTTTGTTTGAAATGCAGTGTTCTTTGTTGCTCTACAAGCCTGTGACTGTTGCATTTTAACGTAACCCTATTGATCTAGCAGAGAGCCAAGCAAATCCAAAGCCCGCTGTCACAGAGTCTTTTTAGTCTTAATCTCACCAATAGGCAAACAGCCACCCATAAGCGGGTTGAATTTCACAGCTCTTACACCATGCAAAACTGTAATTCCTCCCACTGTCTTTTACTGTAAAAGCCCACGCTGTCACATTGTTTACCTGCTGTTGTTCCTCCACAAACCTCCGGCCTCTGAGGAATAATCTTACCTCGTGTCCATAGGCTGCACTTTCACAAGGGAGGTTAGCACCTGCTGTCAGTATATCAGCGAGGGGACGACAGAGACAAGGCTGGGGACAGGATGGTACTCATACATTTACAGACCAAAGCCCCGTTGCTTTCACCTCCTCACACACTGACAGGTCTGCTTTTATCTGCCAAGGTTCAAGGCAAGGACATAGCTGCTTTACGGCGCTTTGCACTTAAAACTACCTGCTTGGTCTTCCAAGGAGCACCCGGACCCCCCCTGCTGCCGCCTCAATACTCCTCCCCTCCATGCATAATTCTTTCAGGGTGGGGGTGCCTTTTCTCTCCCCTCCCACTGAGCCTTTTTTCTCTTTGACTTCACTACATCCAACGAGGCAGTCCCCAGAGCTTTCTTTAGATATAAGGGGGTAATATAAGGTAAGAAAGTGCAGAGTCTTCAGTATGTCTTCATGAATGATTGTTTGAGAGGGTGGATGAATGTGGCTTTGTCCAGGATTTATTTAGATTTCTTTGCTAAAGTACATAAAAGCTATTTTATTCCCCAAGAATGTTTTGTCAACAGGGCTCGAAGTCACCCAGCATGTGAGTGTTTGTTCGCTGTTTTGGAGAGGGGGGGGGGGGGGGGGGGGGGGGGGGTAAGTGGGCACGCTGCCGCTGTTTGCCTGTTTGCCAGGAGGGTTACAGAGAGAAAAAGAAAATAGACAGACAGCAGGGAGGTGACTCCTAATTACAATTTTGGCTCTCGTTAAGTCGGTGACAGCTCACGATCGATGGCGAAGATCTCCCTCCAATACTTACAATTCTTAAGACCATTTGAGTTTAAGGTGCTACAACCAGTAAGGGGGAGTACATCAATCAATCAATCTTTAAATCAATCAATCCAATTTTATTTATAAAGCCCAATATCACAACTTATACATTTGTTTCGAGGGGCTTTACAGTTCGTACAGAATACGACACCCAATGTCCTCCCAAAGAAAAACTCCCAAAGAAACCGAAAAGAATGCAAGAAATCTTCTAGGTATTCCTCTCCCAGGATGGACAGAAGAGCAGTAGGTGTTGTGTGCATAGATTAAACAGATAATACATTTACAAAATAGACAGTCCAAATGTTAGAAAAGATAATGGGTCTAGGTCAGGGGTCTGCAACCTTTTTGACCAAAAGAGCCATTTTGCCCCCTTTTCCACCAATTCTTTTTGTCTGGAGCCGCAAAACATATTTGATAGCTTGATAGCTTATAAAGTTGTATATATTGTTACATCATAGACAAAAACTACAGTTCTTTTGCATTTATTATTTATTACATTATAGAAAACTGTTTAACTCTAATAATAAACAAAGACCTCTTATAAGGAGAATTGCAGAAAAATACACAGGCCTACTTTAAAATAAATCCACACAGCACCTGTCCTCTGCACATTTGAAGAAAAAGGAATATAATTGAAATGGGCCCACTTTGAAATAAATAAAACATATGGCTGCACCCTAAAAAGAGTTGACTGATTGAATTATGACTGAAGATCGTCAGCTGTCTTCCTCTTCCGTGTTTTTCTCCTCGATACGTAAAGGCTGCAGCACCTTTGACAACTTCTCTCCACATATCAAATATAAGCCAGCATAATTAGCTGTGAAAGCAGATAACTCTAACCACGCAGAATTAAACCCTCTGTGTTTGATACTTTTATTTTCTTTGATTTATCCATAGTTCGCTCATCGAGCCGGGGGTCAGGTTATTCGCCTGCAAGAAAAGGCGCCGGTGCGGGACCGTAGCAGGATGTGACGCATATTTTAGTTGACCTAATTAAAACCGTTTAAAAAAAAAAAAAGTGTCATAGTATCACCTCAAAATACAAGATACGAAACATTTTCAACCGTGCAACAAACTATAAATACTCCTACAAATATTTTTCTTTTATTTCCTTCTTATTTTTGTCTAAACTCAAGGGAGCTTAAAGAGCCTTATGCGGCTCGAGAGCCATGGGTTGCCAACCCCTGGTCTAGATATAACGAGAATGAAGATGGACGTCAGGACAACAGCCAAAACTCATGATCAAAGCGTAACCGAGCCCAAGGAAGTGCGCCGGACGTTGATACTAATTTTCCTAGTGGCCAAACAGTAGTACTATAACTTCTGTGACAGGCTATGACAAAAATACTTTTTCCCATTGACTAACATTGGGAAAGAGAGACGTCTGTAAATCAGCAGATTATTTGTACTACCTAGTATGAACACTTTTATAGCCCTAATTTAAATCATTAGGGTTTAAAAGTTGAGAGCGATAGATTGGAGGCAGGGTTTGTGCGCACACTCTATGGGTCCAAATACGGATCATTTTCTTTTCTTTCTTCGAAAGTCAGGCTGTATTCAATGCGCAACTGAGCAACTTTCAAAGGGAACAACGGGGTCTGGCCTCCAACGCTGTATCCAGTTCTCTTTATACATCAATGGGCATAACTTGTAATACTAGCAACCGGCCAGATGAGAAGAAACTCTGGGGAAGCTGAGTTAGATACCGATGACATGTGTGCGTGATAGAGAGAAAGATAAGAGAGATGGAAGTACAAGTTGAAAGTCCACCGACAGACTAAGCCAATAGTAGCATAACTAGGGGCTGGCTCAAGGCAAGCCTGATCCAGCCCTAACTAAAAGCTGTATCATAAAAGGAAAGTCTTAAACCTGCTCTTAAAAATGGAAAATGGAAAAGGTGTCTGCTTCCTGAACACAAACTGGAAGCTGTTTCCACAAAAGAGGAGCTTGATATCAAAAGGCTCTGGCTACTATTTGGCTTTTAGAGACTCTAGGAACAACAAATAACATTTAATTCTTGAATCCACAATGCCCTAGTGGGAAAGTAGGCTTTAGACACTCTTTAAGATAGGATGGTGCCATTGAGGGCTTTGAAGGCAATCTTCAAGTCATCATTAAAAACTCACCTGTTCACCATGGCCTTTGACCTCCAACCCATCACAGTCCCTCTGCTTCCACTCCTACTGCTATTTATTACATGTTTTACTGTATTATTTGCCCCTTTTGTTTGTTTGTTTGTTTGTTTGTTTGTTCACCATGTAAAGCAGCCTTGGGTCCCTTGAAAGGCGCTATACAAATTGCATCTATTATTATTGTGAGGGAAACTTCTGAAGCAATTGGAAACAGGACTCACAGAGACACAAGGAGAGCAGGAAGTTTGATGACAAACAGTCACTGATGGTTTATTTGGGAGTTCTGCGAATTTTAGATTCCATCCTTTATTTCATATGGAGCCAGTGCCAAACAGCCAATACAGGAGTCATATGGTATTTTTCTTATCTATAAAGGACGACATATTTTGCACCATTTATTCAGGTCACAGAGAAACTTGCTGTAAGTGTGTAGAACTTAGAGAGAAATACAGTACAGTTGGATTCACATGGATTCTTTGAGAGTACACCACAGCTATACATTTTCCAAAACTCTATAGGAAGAGAGCGCTCCCTGGAGCTACCAACTGTATCACCCCATTATCTCTATTTTTATCAAAATCATAGTACCATATGTAAAAGGCTACAGGTGAAATCCACATCCCGGTGCTAGTTCCACACGGATGAAAACAACCGTTTGTGCTGTAATACATTTTTATAAAACTCTAATGAGGAAATATGAGCTCCCTTGCGCTTCAAATCAGAGCACGTAATTATCTTCACTTACTGCTGCACAGGCTGTTGCAACCAGGGTAATGGCATAACAATAGCTCTCCCCTAAGGTGCCCAGCACAGTGTGAAAGGCTGTGACACGGATCAATACTTTACAGAAATGCCTTGACTCCGCTCCGGGTTGAAAATGTGGCCCCTGAAAATCGTGTTGAAAGATAAAAGGTTCGAAGAATAAATGTGTTTTCTCCCCCCACCCTCCCCATTAGTTTGGTGCTCCAAATAAAACCTTACATTGATAAACCGTCACTCCACCGCACTAAATTTTTTTTACATTTGTGCTCTGCCGGCGCCGGGGCCATGTTGATATTCTGCCCTGCATCCAGGCACCTGCCCCAGGCTTGTTAACAAGGTGCCCGTGGCAATGATTGCCTGGCCATCAAACTCCCGGCTGATAAGTTCCTGTGGGAGGGAGAGGAGCTCTGTCATTGAATTCACCCCCGATCACCTGCTCATGCTGTACATTGGAGATAACGCGCCGCCAAACCCCAGCCTCACATCGTCTGTATCGGCCTCCGTGTGACGTTTATTATACGACTTAAGTCTGTATATTGCTGCACAGCATGTTGCAGCTAGTCCCCTATATACCGGATACATCCTGTTGGACGAGTTGATTTATATGGGGGTTGTAGCCTGTCATAAAGATGGTGGCCAGCTCGACACCTGTCAGTTCCAATGTAGCAAGGCCAAGGAAGGAGATCGGCTGATTGATTGAAGCGTCAGAGTGCACAGAGGGTGAGGGACACAGTGACAGGTTCGTGATTGACACAGATGAGAGGGAGGAAAAGAGGATAGGAGCAAGCTGCGGTTAGAAGAGAGGATGCTAAAACAATAGCCAGTCTAAGAGCAGGGATAGAGGGAGATTTAGCAAGATAGATATGCCGAAGAGGAGACAGGTGGTGAGTGGGAGAGGTGGGAATGCGGAGGATGGGTGGATAATCCTTTTTTATTTCTCCGTTGCTGTTCATCAAAAAGCTTTTCTTAGTGGAAGAGAGACAGGCAAAGGAGTTTGAGGAGAATGTGAGAGGGAGAGGAAAGGGTGAAAAGTATTCCAGGAGGAACATACCAACTTCAGTCTTGCCCCAGTGAATGTGCTGACAGGGTCTGTCTGCGCCACATTGGAGCAAGTGTCATACTCTGACAAACCACAACCCGCTGCACAGGACACCATGAAACCGGAACTATTTAACACAAGTTTTATCAAATATGTTGATACTTAAACTTGATATATATAATATATTTGACAGATTTTGTGTATATTATCCATGGGTACATTTGACAGATTTGGGACATGGAGTTCACATTAACATCATGAAGAACACTATGAAGAAACTGTTGCATTGTGTACCCTGTGGCTCAGAGCCAAGTTTCTAAAAGAAAATATCACTCGTGATGTCATTAGACTTCATCTTGGGCTTCAAGGAGTACTTACTATTTGTCACATGGTCTCTATGGTGAATAGAGATTCAAAAACGTAGAAAAGTCTTGATGAATTGAAGTAAATGGGGGCCATGTTTACCGACAGCAAATGTATAGCTATTCATTTCAGTTCTCAAACTCACGTGTCATTCCCAGTGTATGCTTACAACTACCCAAACAAAAACATTTTTATTATGCAGGCGAAGAAAAACAAAGATTGTACGGACGCCGACAGGTGCCAATGCGCTAAAGCAGCCCAACACATTTCCATCAGGTGAAAAGCACTGCCGTTTCAACAAATGACAAAGAAAAAAAACACAAATGTGCCAAAACACATGCAAGGAAGATACAGTTTCATCAACTTGATGAAACATGCACAGTATTTACTATAAGCGTTTCATGTGAGTGATTAATATAGAAATGGTAATTTTGCAGATAAAGTATTCTTTTAAACAAGAACATGTGATACTTACATCTGACATGATGAGGATACATGCTATTGAGTTGAATTGTGGGAAATGTAAGCTCCTATATATTTTTACATTGCAATTTTTAGCATAGCACAAGCCAGTCTTTTTCTGAACACAGTAATAATAAAAACTATTTATTTTAATGCAATCTGGCAAATAGCCACATTATTGACTTGTCAGACGCGTAGGCTGATGTTACTGAAATACAACAGAAGTGTGTCCACTCTTATCAGAAAAACAAGCCCGCTGATTGATATCTGACATTTTGATTTGCTGTAGGAATTCCATTTGAGATTCAAGTGCATACAAGAAATATGAGAGCGTGAGTCAGATCCATGAGAGCCAAGGAAGCTTTTAACATCGCTCAAGGCGCCATGTACAACAAAGTACATCTGCGTCCACAGCTTGCATGCTTTTATTGGGATGCAAACTGACTAATCAAAGCACAACATTAATCCAGCTAATTAATCACACATCAAAGTGATAGGGAGCTTGCTGGTCTCCTTTTGCTCTGCAGTCCAACATCCTTGACAGTTGTTCCCATTAATAGCTGCTCTGAGCGTTTTCTAATGGTGTTCTCCTATCTTTTCCCATGTAGAATAGTAACATGATAACTTTGTCTCTTATCTGAAAGAGTCATAGAGTGCCACAGTGACGCGTGCTAAAACCCGGAAGTAAACTCCTTCCGGTTCCTTCGACAAAAACCAATGAAATTTCTCCATAGGATTTTTGAAGAAAGCTCGAAATAAGGTCTGTGGTTGACACAAATTGAAGAGACAGATCACGTTTTGTTCAGCCGGATAATATCCACATGTCTACCCTACTTTTATAATTTTCGAATTATAAATCTTATCGATCATAAATCTATCGATAAGATTTATGTGGATATTATCCGGCTGAACAAAACGTGATCCGTCTCTTCAATTTGTGTCAACCACAGACCTTATTTCGAGCTTTTTTTCCAAAATCCTATGGAGAAATTGTTTTTTGTCGAAGGAACCGGAAGTGGTATAATGCTAACTTACATCCGGGTTTTAGGATGCGTTACTGTGGCACTCTATTGTGAAGATGTGAGGTATGTGTGTTCTGGGCCTAAAAAGCCCTCTGTGCTTGTGAAGACGTGATTGCTGCTTTGTTAAAAGGCTCAGTCCTGCCTGCTTTTCTCCTACCTGTCTACGCTGCTTCACTATTAATTAACGCTGTGCGATGATTAAAGTTGTAACTTAATTATCTTTATCTTTATTCTCAGGGTGTCCAGCCCTCCGTGGGAAACTGAAAGAGACGCTTCGCGAGAGAAGTGGGAAGAACATCAGCAGAGAGGGGCTCGGCGAGATAGGAGGATATTAGGCGGTGTGAAAATAAAGGGGGAGAAGAGAGTGACTGACACCTGCCCTCCAGCTCAGTGTGAAGGACACAGAATGAAAGAGTGAGAGGAGGGGGATGGAAAGAGGGAAGACAGAGGAGAGAATGAAGACAACTGGAAAACAAGGCCTGCCTAACCGCAAACCTCACTCAAATTAGGACATCTCGCCCCAAGACAAGATGATTACAAGGAATCTGCTCCTATTGGTTTCCTTATGCCTGTGGGAGGGGCTCGCAGGAAGTGCCTCGGCTAGTAAGATTTTAAGGAGGAGAGGAGTGGGTGGATCGCACTTACTGAAGCTAGGGGAGAGCAGAGATACGGACCAATGGGATGCAAGCGTGGATGCGAAGGCAATGCCCGTGGTGCCTCTTAGAAACCTGATTAGTCACGAGCAGGCGGGTGACACTGGATCTTATTCTCATTCCAAAATATTGCTGAATCATGCTGCTTCATCAGTAGTCAACAAGGAGCGACAAGCTTTCAAGCCCAAGCGCGAGGTCGACTCTGTCAATAAAAAAGAAGTAACTCCGCACATATTAGCCTCTAGCAAGGAGCTAAACCAAGATGCTAAGAAAGTCAAGAACAACACAAAGAATGCTGAGATTTCTATAAAAACAGGAAGGTCAGAGAAGACATTTGCAATCCATCACAAGCCTGAGCTACACGCCAATAAAACTAAGTTTAAATCTGGCTCTAGAACCAGGAGCAGGCCAGATTTGGGTGTCTACACTACAGGTGTTCCAGGAAAAGGGTTCAGCATAGATTCAAACCGAAAGCTGAACCTTACGGGTAGTTACGGGGTTCTGAAGCTGCTGTCGAAAGAGAACCTAGTTAGGATCGTCAATTCCCAAATGCAAAGCGTTCCCAGCCTGAGCTTTCCGAACAAGGGCAGCCGGAGCAGGAAGAGAGATTTGATTGACGTTAATCACAGAGAGTTGGAGGCTCAGAAAGTGCCAAGACAAGATATGGTTGTCACTCAGCTCCACACTGGTTTTGATAATCAGACAGCGTTCGCTTATTTAAGCCCAGTCACCACCCCAGATATGAATCGTGAGCAGGGAGCGAACACTCGTGTTAATCCTATAAGTGAAGTCATCCCAGCTTTGAGTAAAGGGCAGGGCAGCATGGGAATGCAGGGTTCAGGCGGTGGCGATAGCAAGAGCAAACGCCTTGTCCGTTTGCTGTCAACACCCCACAGCGAGGTCAACATCACCCCCGAGAGAGAACTACCAATCAGCCAAACGGAACCACCATTTACATGGACAAAACATCTCCCGCAGTATCTTCCCTCCGAAACAAATGATTCTCCGCCGTCTGTGCTGACGATCCAACCCGAGGGAGAACAACCGGGGATCGGAGCAGCAGATCCCCACAGAGACCCATTAAAAGAGTCAGTTCTCGCTGCTCAAACAGAGCTCAGCACAGAGCTCAGCACAGCTCAGTACCCTGCAGATGAAGACAATAAACTTGTCAACAGCAGTCATGTCCTGAGGCTCCACCCGGCTCCCGCATGGAGCCACGATACGAAAGACATGGGGACTCAAGCTGTCGATCCAGAAAACGTGAATGGCCTTGTGTTTGAGGAAGCGGAGGTGAAAGAGGAGGAGCGGGACAACATGGAGGGTCAGGGGCCGCGCTCCCGCAGCAGGAGGAGCTGGATCTGGAACCAGTTCTTTGTGATCGAAGAGTACGCCGGGCCGGAACCTGTGCTCATCGGACGGGTAAGGAAAACTTCATTCATCCTTTACAAGAGCTTTTATCTATTTAATGAGGGTTTTATGAATATTTAAGACACTGTTACAAGTCTCTTACATGGCTTATTTAACCTCCGGCCCTTCTCTCAGGTTCACATCTCACACAAGAAGTGCTTAGTATAATTTAACCCCGTAGTCACGCTCCCACTGTTTTTGTGCATTGTTATAAACCTGCAATTGGAATTGATTTACGTTGCTCCAGCATGATGTGGTGCCTTCCAGGTGGCAGTAAAAACTTAAATGAATCAATGGCGTGCTGAGGCACAACAAAGGCCCCAGATCTCGTTTGCCCAAGGGGCCAGTCATGATCACTACCAATCTGCACCCGCCAATGGAAATTGACATATCCAGGAGAATTAATAGCTTTATTTTTTCTTTCCCCTATTGATCCTCACCCCAAGGCAGAAAGCAAGAGTAGTCCGAATGTTCCCTCATTTCCCTGTAGGTCAAACCTGTCACATCTCCTCCCCCTCATGGTCAGAGAGGCTGAAAGGTCCCGCTAATGCTATTTCATTCAGACTGATTTACACTTGGTTTTGACAGGATTTATCATTTCATTCTCCCTCAGCACAACACTCACAGGGCTGTGGTCCTATTACTCGGCTCTGTAATTTATTAGAATCATCGACTGGGCCTGTTTTACCGCCAGCGCCCGACACACCCTCCCTCCTCTGAACCTGGCGAGCAGATGAGCGTGGAGGAGGTCACGTGCACCGGACAGAAGGTGTCTCGAAGCCCTGCTCTATAATGGCCGCTGCTCTCGGGCCCCTCAGCGTGCGCCAACTGTCTCAGTACTCAGCTGCAGTAGATGAGCTAATTTATAAGCCTGGGTGGCCAGTTTGCTGAGCAAATAAATAGTAATGATCCCTGTGCGACTGCTGCAGGCTGTTGGAAGCCACAGTTAGAAATCGGCGTGTTTGTGTGTGTGCAGGTGCTCAAAGATGCGCCGGCAGTGAAGGGCTTCGGCTCAGCGGGGTGTGTCTGGCACTCCATAGACGAAAGGGCCTAAATTGCTTTGCATTTTTTTATCTGAATACCCAGGTGCCCACAGACGGACAGGAGTCCGCAGTGTTATGCACAGCCTCCCTGAGTACGCTGATGATTAGCCATTTTCATTTGGCTTTTTTTTGCCTTTTCGGTATGAGTGATGATGGTCCGAGTTACGAAACATTGTTACTGCCCATGGAGAAAGATGCAAGAGCTAACGGTCCAGCTTACAGATGGCACCGCGTGTAAAGCCATTAGTGCCAATCTGCTGTGTCAAGCAGGTATTTATGCCAGCACATTGTATGGCACTCAAGAAGGGAACACCGCCAGGCCACACACACATGCCCATATGATAGTGCTGACACTTGGAGAGCACCCAGAACGCTATTGTGACTGTGTGTTTGTGTGTGTGCACGCGCCTGAGATGTGTATGATTAGTACCCTACTGTATTAGACAGTGACGGCACACATGCATAATGCTCTTATAGATCTTAATACGCTTATGAATTTTTAATCTCCTGCTCTGCTCCAGTGCATGCCGGTGCTATAGGTAGAGAGATCAATGCTGACACGCTGCCGTGTTTTGTCCCTACAAGGGACCTGATTGTGCTTTAATGGAGAGCGCTGTGATGGAGAGCGTGAAGAAATGGACTGTACAGGCCGGAGCTGCTCCACCTGCCAGATCTAACGCTCCAAATTCAGGCTCAATCACTTGCAAACACTCCTGCCTGTGCCTCACAACACGTGTCCCTCCTTCAGACGGCTTTACTGTGTCCAACACACAACTACGCACATCTGAAGGTGTGATTCAGTATTTAAATGTGGGCTATATTTAACAATCCACCCTCTAACACTGATTCATGTCGGGTTTTTTTTCTGTCATCTCGGACAGTTCAATCTGGATATATCTCCGCAAAGCTCCATACAAGAGCCAATACTCTAATCTGTGATGTCCGTGGGAGACAAAGGGCTCTGCTGCTAAGGCGATAATTTTTCCATGGATATTTATAAGCAGTTTTGTCAAAGCTCCGTACATAAAAAACAAACTCATTTGGTATTAAATCTAAAATAATTACTCACCAGATGGCCATTCGCTGATGCTGGAGTGGCCCTTGAAATCTGTCAATAGCATCAAAGATCTAAGTTGTTATTTGCAACTCGTAGTGTCTTCTTTTTGAAGAGGTTTACAAGAATTGCAAATAAAGGGCAAGAAAAAAACATCTGAACCGTCTGACAGTTTTCTGCTCTTTATCAACACTCACTTTATCTCTCTACACACACAAGCAGATATTAAGACACATGCGCGCAAACACACACACACAGACGATGCCATGTAACTATATTTTCTCCCGACGGAGTGTCTCTGCCCTGTGATAATTGTGAATTTAATTGATGCTGACACATGTTCTGTAATGGGGTTTCAAGTGATTGCAGAGGCAGTGTGAAAGAAACACAGACTTTTCTAAAGGAGAAAAGGCGCCTCAGCAGAGCTGGGATTAAGAAAAAAACCCAACCACTTTCTGATTAGCTTGTCTTCCTCCTTTTCCTCTCCTCTTGAAATGCAAACTCCCCAACACCTCGTGCGGGGATACAATGTGACACATATATATATAGCATTTCCTTCCTCTCTAGAAAGAAATTCCAGCATTTCCATCTTGCCCTGAAATAAAAAATATATACATTAATAATCTATTTGCAATACGTTTCATACAAAAATGCACCGCTAAATGCTCTTCTGTAAAGGAGGATATACCCAAAAGACAACTTAAAAAGTGTTTTGTCGAGATCGAAATGACAATTTCTCAGTCTTGCCCTTAACAAAAAGGAAATGTATGTAAAATGTATAAAAATAAACAATAATAATCAAATGTATTTGTATAGCCCCTTTATTAAAAATATGCTGCACTGAATGCTTTTCTATAAAGGATAATATACCCAAAACATGACCTAGAAATGTAGATTAAATGAAAAAGAAAACAATAAAAAAAAACTAAGATAAAGAAAATATAATAAAATAGGGTGGTAAAGCATACATGGAATGCAAATCATAAGTAAGAAAATAATCCTTAAAAATATTACTTATATTTTTAATTTATAATTAAGGAATAATTTTCCCATTCTACATATTCTTATTTTTATCTTCAGTAAATATATTTGACTTAACATTAAACCTAAAATGTGACGTCTTCAACAACATTTATTTTCTGAGGCCAGGAGTGAACACTCACCCTGCCACTCTCCTGACGTACACATGCCAAGTGTGTGAGCTACCTGGCACGTCTGCGAACGTGCATATGTAATCACCAGTGTGACCTAGGGCTAGGCGATCATCATTAGCATATCATTAACATCAGCCCCAACAGACATAATTCATAGCTAATGAAATATGCCTGTATAACACAATTAACATTATTGTCTTAACGACGAATGACACTGCAGCACAGTTAAAACATCAAACGTGCAGACATCAATGTGAATGACTAATTAGATACTTTCAGATTCTGCCACATTAGACAATAGCAACCAATTCTCGAGGGTAGTAGCACTTTCTTATAATTTTGAATCATTCATTAACAGTCACTGGTGAAGATTGCTCTGCAAAATGAAGTTAAAAGATTCCTCCAGCCCGAAGGCATCTAAATATTTATAAATTAGATTGTCATGAGCGTTCTGGTATTGATAGCTCCAGCGTCTCTGTGCATGGCCTCTGGGTGCAACGTGCACACACATGAAATTATCCGAAAGTGCTCGTAGGAAGTTGGTGGTGTGATGCAATGGCGTGAAGGAGGCTGTCACAGGAAGTTAAGTGCCGGTGTTTGAGACCTCGTATGTGTGTATTCACATTATGTTATTTTCTCCGATGTTCACTCTAGCAAGAGCCCTTTTAGTCATTAGCCACAAGCCAGTGTTGGGTAAAGTAACGAAGTACATTCCATCACATGCAATTTTGAGGTAAAGTGCCTTTACTTCATTTCATTTCATTTCAATCCTTTATTTATCCAGGTGTATCCCATTGAGATCATTGATCTCTTTTTCAAGGGAGACCTGCTCAAGTAGGTTCCACATGAAACATAAAAACATAAACAGAACAACAAAAAGGACATTTTACAGCATCATTACAGGGATCACAATTTACAATAACTATCCACATGAGCAGGTACCAACAGCTTCCCGATTTAGTAGCATCCAACCGAGCTTTAAAAACATTTAGTGGCACCAGATTGTTCAGTTTCCATTTCAATTGCAGACTATTCCAAGACAGAGGAGCTGCGCATCTAAAAGCTACCTTCCCTAAGACAGTCCTAGCAGTTGGCACATTTAATAAAACTACAGCATGCGATCTCAGGCAGTAGCCACTTACAATTCGCCGTGAGATCAGGGAGCAGATGTAGGATGGAAGTTTCCCTAACATGGCTTTATATATAAAAATGTACCAGTGACTGAGCCTCCGTACAGTTAGCGAAGGCAAACCAGCCCTTGCATACAGGGTACAGTGATGGGTTAATGCTTTACAGTTTGTCACAAATCTTAGTGCGCTGTGATAGGCAGCATCTAACTTGACCAGGCAATTGGCAGGTGCATTCATATACATCAAATCACCATAGTCCAGCACAGGTAAAAATGTCAATGTTCAAAATGTTGCGTCGCGATGTACTGACCAAGTAAAAAGTGGGTCCAGAGGCCTGACCAGTTGAGAACCACTGATTTAGATGCTTCTTATGAGACTTGTGTTTTGCTTTGGTAAAAATGGTTTGTATCGTCAGTTAGCTGAGATTATTTCCGTTAATCTGGTATAACACATTAATAGGTTCTTAAATATTAAGATCCCCTGAGACACGGTGTCGTGAAAAAATATAATATATATCGCAGGGGAACAAAAGACCGCAATATCGTGCAGCCCTACACTTAAGACACATACAACTGCCACGAAAGTAACAAACACAATGCAATATCCTTTTCAATTTCAAAGAACATAAATTGGGTTATTTACATTAACAAATAACTATAAAACAATTAAACATTATTTCCAGTTATCATATAAATCGACCTGAATTGAAATCTTAAATCTTCAAATACTATTTATAGGCCTACTCTCATTCAAGAAACAAGGGATATTTTAAATGCAGAATATTTCCTCAACACATACAGAGTATCTTTACACAGTGGTATGTCTACTGTGAACACTTCACTCCTGCGTGCACATCCCCATCACAAAAATAAACACACAAAGACTTGTGTCACAAATGCATACAAAAGAAGGCTTGTGAGACCTTCTTCAAAGTAATTTATAACAGTGCTCAGATAAAAGAAACCTTTTGGAAAAATGAGGCTAGGAGTCATGCAGATAAAAAAAAGGAAAAGTGTGTGATGGTGCCACCGGGAGGGCCTAACTGTAAACACACATACCTTCTGACAAGGAACTCATCAATAATTATTCTTTAAAAATACGTCTCCTTGTTAGCATCTCTGTCTCGTTTGATTCCACTCAGGCACCTTCAATAATTTAGCCTCCGGGTCCGAGCACAGCAGGGGTGAGACAGCAATTAGAGAGTAGTGTCGGGAGGGAGGAGAGAGGAGAGGGGGAGATAACAAGAGAGAGGAGAGCGAGATTACCATGCAGGACGAAGAAAAGGGGTGATGCAGAAGAAAGTGGGTAAAAGCGGAGAGAGTACAGAGAGGGAGGTCACGGGAGGAAAAAAGCGATGTACAGCACATTAAGGGCAGCGTTAATGGCATGTGGATACACAGAGTGGAGGGGAAGGGGGGGGGGGGGGGAGTGAAAAAAAAAAAGTAAGAGTGGTGGAAAGTGAGGAAAGGTTAATAGCTTACAACTGGCAGAGGGGAAACACGAGTGAGGCAGTTTAAGGGGGGGGGGGGGGAAAGGAACGGAAGGGGAGGGAGTGAGAGATCACACACTTCTCTAAAGCTGACCTGCGCGGCCTGGAGCGAGCAGAAGAGAGAGAGAGGGTTATGAAAAGAGGTGGCGGGGAATCTGGGGGTTTACACGGAGGGAAATACAAAGGGGCGCACACAGTGAGAGAATGGAGGCAAGCAGTTAAACCAGTACTCAAGTTGTAAAAAAAAAAATCAGGGGGGATGGTGGATTTTATCATATGGGGACATAATTTGTGCTGATAACCCGCCGAGGGTGGGAGACCAACCAGCATAAAGATAATTATTATACTCCTAAAACAACATGCATGTTATGGATGTTCAGATACCCCTTTCATTGTTCTTGACCAAGGCACCTCAGAATTAGAGTCGGTCCCCGGGCTGCCATGGCACCACTAACATTTAGGGTCAAATGCAGAGGACAATTAGTGCAAAATCTTTTTTTCACTTTAATTTAAAGGGGGGGAGGGGATACAAAAATGTGGTTATAAAGGAAGTCTATGGTACAAATCTTGTAGGTTAACAGTCCCTCATTTATTATTCAGATGGATCAGCTGATAATACTAATAATAAAGTCAAAATAGTTTAGAATATTGAATTATAGTGTATTTTTTCAAAAAAGCAGTTACTGGTATACGATCAAAACTGGTATCTAAAGGGTTACATTTTTATCGTAATTAATTAAATCATTATGTAAATTAAACACTTCATGAAAAATTTGAGGAACATTTTTTTGAAAAATATTGATCCGTCATCATTTTAATGCAGTTCAAATACAAATATATTATGTTAACATTCCCAATGATACTTTTTTAACAGGGCATTAAGTGCAAATTGAAATTGTTTACAAAATATGAAAATAGCTTAAAAGATTATACAGATAATACAAAATAGGACCAATGTTGTCAATGGCTGCCTACTCCACTCTCCCCCATCTCATAGAAGTTTCCAAAGATTTTCATAATCATGCTTTTTGGTCTCAATTTTTCCGGCTCTTGCTTTCGGATTGTTAGCTAAGCAATGGCTTTGAAGCCAAGTCTTGACATATACCTCTGGTCTGAACTTGTTCAGTGGATGGCCAACACTTGATGAAAAGCAAGGCTGACATGCTTTTTACCTCTAGGGAGCTTCTAGTTGTGGTTAAAATGTTCATCTGACTAAACCCACCGTTCACACTCAGCTGTGGAGATGACCAGAGTGTTCACTGCTTGAAGGAGGGGTTTCAGCTCTTCTGGTGCTGGTGGTATCATTTCATCAGCTTTGAGTCTTACCAGCTAGCTAACACGAGAGAAAAACGTAGCTAAACTCCAAACTAAGTTGTTATTGCTGCTTATGTCCATAGATTACACCTTTGGTAACTAAAGTAATGACTAAGATTACTGACTCTTGACGTACCTGAAATGTTATTTTTAGTATTTTTAAATACATTTTTAGTATTTTTAAATATGAAGTCGCGTTGTCCTCCTGGTCGCTTGGCCATGGTGATGTTACCTGCGCTTTTGGCATCGATCAAACAGGCGCATCACAGCGCTCTGGCGCCCTCTAGGGCACTCGCATAGTATAGCGTCAGTGACTTGGTAAAAATGTCATTGCATGTGTGCGTGCTCCCTCGCCCACAGTATTTTACTTAAAATGCGCAAAATTAATGTTGAAATAGGAGTAATACCAGTGCCACGTTCATAAAATTACTTAAGAGATAGATACAACTTATTGTCATTACGTAGTACAGGTAGTACACTGAACAAAAATATAAATGCAACACTTTTGTTTTTGCTCCCATTTTTCATGAGATGAACTCAAAGATCTAAAACATTTTCTATATACACAAAATAACCATTTCTCTCAAATATTGTTCACAAATCTGAAAAAATCTGATAGTGAGCACTTCTCCTTTGCCGAGATAATCCATCCCACCTCACAGGTGTGGCATATCAAGATGCTGATTAGACAGCAGGATTATTGCACAGGTGTGCCTTAGGCTGGCCACAATAAAAGGCCACTCTAAAAATGTTCATTTTTATTACACAGCACAATGCCACAGATGTCGCAAGTTTTGACGGAGCGTGCAATTGGCATGCTGACAGCAGGAATGTCCACCAGAGCTGTTGCCCGTGAATTGAATGTTCATTTCTCTACCATAAGCCGTCTCCAAAGGCGTTTCAGAGAATTTGGCAGTACATCCAACCGGCCTCACAACCGCAGACCACGTGTAACCACACCAGCCCAGGACCTCCACATCCAGCATGTTCACCTCCAAGATCGTCTGAGACCAGCCACTCGGACAGCTGCTGCAACAATCGGTTTGCATAACCAAATAATTTCTGCACAAACTGTCAGAAACCGTCTCAGGGAAGCTCATCTGCATGCTCGTCGTCCTCATCGGGGTCTCGACCTGACTCCGGTTCGTCATCGTAACCGACATGAGTGGGCAAATGCTCACATTCGATGGCGTCTGGCACGTTGGAGAGGTGTTCTCTTCACGAATGAATCCCGGTTTTCACTGTTCAGGGCAGATGGCAGACAGCGTGTGTGGCGTCGTGTGGGTGAGCGGTTTTCTGATGTCAATGTTGTGAATCGAGTGGCCCATGGTGGTGGTGGGGTTATGGTATGGGCAGGCGTATGTTATGGACGACGAACACAGGTGCATTTTATTGATGGCATTGTGAATGCACAGAGATACCGTGATGAGATCCTGAGGCCCATTGTTGTGCCATTCATCCACGACCATCACCTCATGTTGCAGCATGATAATGTTACGGTGTGTGAAGCAGGCAGGACCCAAATGCAGATATAAACTGAAAAACTCCTTTATTTCAAGGCTAGGTGCAGATAAACAAAGACAAAACAGAATACTCACCGAAGAACTAGTCATGACACAAGACGAACCGACAAAGACAGAAAAAACAGAACTTAAATACACACAAGACTAATCACACAAACAAGACACAGGTGAGGAGGGAGGAGGAAACACAGGGACACCAGGTGAACACAATCGGGTAAATTAGACACACCAGGGAAACTAACGACAGGGAACCACAGACAGATTTAAACAAGACACAACGCAGACAGAAACAGGTAAGACAGGAGGTGAAGACCTTTCAAAATAAAACATGAAACAAAAGACAGAAAAAGACAAGACAAAATACAATACAGACAGATCGTGACAGATAATGCACGGCCCCATGTTGCAAGGATCTGTACACAATTCCTGGAGGCTGAAAACATCCCAGTTATTGCATGGCCAGCATACTCACCGGACATGTCACCCATTGAGCATCTTTGGGATGCTCTGGATCGGCGTATACGACAGCGTGTTCCAGTTCCTGCCAATATCCAGCAACTTGGCAGAGCCATTGAAGAGGAGTGGACCAACATTCCACAGGCCACAATCAACAACCTGATCAACTCTATGCAAAGGAGATGTGTTGCACTGCGTGAGGCAAATGGTGGTCACACCAGATACTGACTGGTTTTCAGACCCCCCCCAGACCCCCCCAATAAAGCAAAACTGCACATTTCAGAGTGGCCTTTTATTGTGGCCAGCCTAAGGCACACCTGTGCAATAATCATGCTGTCTAATCAGCATCTTGATATGCCACACCTGTGAGGTGGGATGGATTATCTC
The DNA here is from genome assembly GCA_902827135.1 of Harpagifer antarcticus. NCBI lineage: Eukaryota > Metazoa > Chordata > Actinopteri > Perciformes > Harpagiferidae > Harpagifer > Harpagifer antarcticus. Next base: position 272,067 of record CADEHL010000370.1, read on the forward strand.
GGCAAAGGAGAAGTGCTCACTATCACACATTTTTTCAGATTTTTGAACAATATTTGAGAGAAATGGTTATTTTGTGTATATAGATAATGTTTTAGATCTTTGAGTTCATCTCGTGAAAAATGGGAGCAAAAACAAAAGTGTTGCATTTATATTTTTGTTCAGTGTATGTAACGAAACGGTTTCTCTGCATTTGACCCATCCTAGTGTTAGGAGGAAAGGAATGGCAGTTTTAGAAGGGGGATGATTTTGACCGTTTTTATTTCAGGGGGGATGCCATCCCCCCTCATCCCCCCTCAACTCGAGTACTGAGTTAAACACAATTTTATTGCAAGCCTGAAATCTGTGTCTCTGTTGCCGAGTGGGTGCAAGATCACATAGAGGAAATAATGGATGGGATGACTGAGGGAACACGTCTGAGATGAGGGAGAATAGAGGAGAAACCGCAGAGTCTATTAAAGATAGAATTCAAAAGAAACACAGCCTGCCTTTCTCTTCTTTACTTCCAATCTCCCCTCTCCCTTTATAGCCCTTATTTCATCTCGGGATAATGTCGAACAAATCAGCAACACGAGCATGTGAATTTAAAGCATCGCTCTCCAAGATGTGAAAATAGCAGCGCTTTATCTCCGAGAGAATATGAACCGCTTAGACTTCATCTGCCCCGTAATATAAAAAAATGCAGATAACCCTGGGAACGCCGGGTTAGGGTGTTCCTGATGTAAAAACACAAACTGAACCACGGATTGGAGCTGGTTTTACTCACCTGGGTATAACTCGCCAAGGTTAGCCGTGTCAACGCTGAGCTACATATTTAGCCAGTAGTAGTGACATCAGGAATATGTGAAGTGGAGAGGTCCTGCCGGAGTTAAACTCATGATTATGCATAGCCCAGTGTGAGCTCTGTGACCTTGAGCTAATATTATGCGCTGGTCTGGACCGTGCACTCCAATTCTCCCCCGTGGCCCTAAAGGAGGCGTGAGTCAGGGAGCGGAGGGCACGGAGATAGAGGAGGGCAGAGGTGCCCTCCTCTATCTCCGAAAAAGTCACACTGTAAACTGAAAGAGAGAAGAAGAGAGTCATAAAGGCACGAGCTGAAATGTGACACATCACCCCCAGGCAGCCACAATGGAGCAGCTAATCATCAGATATGATCATTAAATCATCACTGTTGCTCAACACGTATGAATTGAACAACAGCTTATAAATATTTACCAGTTACCGGTGGATGAGCTTTGCTGCTTTTTAAGTTTTAACCAATATACTGTAAGCTTGAAAACATCAATATCAAAGTATTAAACCAAAATATGACAATTTGCTTTAATCAAGGCCCCCGTGTTAAAGGCCTTTTATTTTATTTGTATTGTTTGTTTTTATTGCTTTTTATTAATTTTACCGTGTTGTGTAATGTTTTTATACTGTTCATGCTCACTGCTTGTAGCACTTCGGGATTTGAAGTCAAATATGAAGTGCTTTATAAATGAAACCCATTATTATTAAAGGTCCCATGTCATGCTTTTCTGGTTATTACCCGTCCTCTTGTGTGTTATGTAGCTTTTTATGTAAACGGTCTCCAGAGTCACAAACCCTCAAAGTACACCCTGTAGCGAGTAAATCTCTAACACAGAAAAGACCTGTCTGCTGCCCCAGAACGCCTTGTTAGAGATTTCTCTTTTTCCATTTTTTTCTTCCTGGTCATAGTGACGTAACGCTGGACCAAATTGACCAATTGGTCCAAATGGACAATCCGCGGAGCTCCGCACACACACAAACTCAGGCTGTGTGTGTGTGTTCAGGCTGAGCTCCGCGGTGTCTCGCTGTCTCGCAGACCCCACGCAGCAACCAGGAAACGACACCAGTAATCCAGCTCACACTGTCCGCTCCTCGAGCCCCATAGGGCGGAGCAGCGAGCCCCGCAACGTCCCGCCATTACGGCACCCAGGCCCCACGCAGCATTCTCATCTGTTTGTCATTACTGGTGTCATTTTCTGGTTGCTAACAAACGCCATGGAAACACATAATCACTGATGTTCAGCTGTAATGGTGGTTGACTAATCAGAACAGAGTGGGTGAGCTGACCAATCAGAGCACAGTGGGCTCATAGGGAGGGGGGGGGGGGGGCAGGAGCTCCAACAAGCTCCAACAAGCCGTTTAGGACAGAGTGAATACACATACGATACAGAGATGCTGTATGAGAAACCAATGTGATTTTGGAACATTAAACAATGTAAATCTATTCTAGTAGACCTCAACAATGGAACTATGATCAGTAGAAATGGCCATGACATGGGACCTTTAACACTCTTAACACTACATTTTGGTACGATATATCGTGTCGTGACGATAATCGCGATATGCGCATGCGCGATATTCACATCGCGGGGACTTGCGATTTTTTTAATTACTTTTATTTTTTTAGGACTTGCGATATTAAGTAGTCAAATTAACTCAAACACATCATGTTACAATTATTTTGCTGCTTGCTACAAAAGGAAAACTTGTGCGGCTCTCATGTCAGGGGTACTTGAGTGAGTGACATGCAGGCTCTGCATGCACAGCAAATCACAATCAAATCTCCAAAGCAAACGGACCCCGTGATTAAAGGTAAAAACACTGAATAAAGTCGTTTCATGTGTTTCTCCAGGGCAGTTCGGCGCTGCTAACCGAGCTAGCTCAGCTTGTTGCTCTGATAACTTAAGATCCAGACGTCCGTGACTAAAATCCTTCATCCGGTTAAATATAGTTAAAAAAATACCAATTGTATAGCATTAAAGTTCAAGAAAGGATGGTTTGCGGAAAAAACCCGGTATTTTCTTCAATTCCTGTATGTTTTCATATCGCAATATATATCGCAGTGGGAAAAATATCGCAATGTCAGTTTTTTCCCCTATCGTGCAGCCAGGCCTTAATCCAAACTTCACTTAACACTACAATATGATACATATATAGACATACAGCTTTGCTCAGATAATCAACAATTGAAATATAATACATAATCAGCTTTGTTTAATGAAATTGAACAAGCTAATGTCAACCTAATCTACAGCAATGCTATCTGTGTAATGCTCACTGAAAAGAAACACTTACAAAGGTGTTCAAAAAAACCTTTATTTAGATTGTTACAACTTTATTTCATGTAGTGTTAATTTTGTTAGCTTACAATTCTTTTGTAGTGTCATGCTGTGTCTCAATTTGTGTACCTACACTTGCTATTTTGAGTTCATTCACTCTGAGAAAGACGGCACAATAACGTACATTATGAGTACAAGAATGGGAGTTTTAAGTTTTGCGCCTGGTGTGATACCAATGATTCTAGTTTTGTTTCATAACTGGAACCTTCTAACTGCTAATTCACTAGCAAGGAGTGGAAAATGGTATTTTCCAATGATTTTACATCAGCCGTTTGCCATTTGAGAGAGAACGAACCTGTTGAAATTGAAAGAGGACATATTATGCTTGATTTCAGGTTATTTTTTGTGTTTTGATCCTTTACTGTGACAGGTTTGAATGCTTAAAGTTCAAACAGCTCTTTATTTTCCTCATGCTGCAGCAGCTCTTTTCACCCTCTGTCTGAAACAAGAGCCCAGTCTGCTCTGATTGGTTAGCTGTCCAGTTTTGTTGTGATTGGTCAACCGCTTAGAAATGTCCCGCCATTTAGCATATCAGGTACAATGTGTTGGGGCGCGTTACATAGAAGAGCGAGTGTTACATAGTGATGTTATTATGTTACAGAAGTAACCAAATTAGTCTGTTGGAGGCGTTTGAGGCAGGGGGAGATGTGTGGGAGAGAAACTCCCTCTGCAGGGAACGATTTACATGATGCCGAATTGAAAGAAAGCACTGTTCTCAGTCTTGTGTCAAATGTATTGTTTTTTTCTTTTAGTCAACCTCATTCGGTTTTCTTTAGTTACATTTTGTTTCCCTTTCTTACAAGTGATGAGGTGTTAAAATATACTAGGAAAAAGATTACAGTATATTGAACATTTCTGTCAATCTATTTTAGCCAAAATATCCGCCTGTTTCCTTGTCTCCTTATTCCCTAATCATGGTCTCAACTTAGTTTATAATCATAGTTTTTCGTTGGCAAATAATAAAAGATTCCTTCCAAAACCAAATTAGGAAACTATTTTGGCTTCGATAGCAGAATGCTATTCAAAATATTTGAATTTCTATGTCTCTATGGTTAAAGTGTAGGCATACACACGTCGTGTGTGGCGGGCAAATGTAAATCCCATGTTCTCATTCTGTTTTTCGTCTGCACTAACTCCTGATCAGAATATCTGGCTGTTTAACTGCTAAATGCTCTCCTCCGTTCCCCAGCTGGTCTGTCTATCTGCTGTTTGGTAATGGGCAGGCAGCTTACAGTGGGTTTATGAGAGCTTTTTTGTAGTTGAAAACAGCTGCCTGCTGAGTCTGAAAAGAAGGTTGATGAAAAGCTACAGTATGAGAGCAAACCAAACAGTAGAACTGTGAAGCCAAAATAATGAGCAAAAGGACGCTGAAGTACCCCGTCAAACTGAGTTAATTCATTGTTGATACAAAAACTATGGATTAGAGCAGCTTATGTTGGCCAACAGCTGCTGTGAGTAGCCTGGCGGATAGAGGGGGAGGTGACGGGAGGGGGCACAGGGTAAAGGCAGGTCAGAAGAAGAGAACAGGAGGTCGGGGGGGAAGAGGGAGCGGGTGAAAGGTGGCACCTGATGGGTGGAGCCGTAGGATAAAGACAGGTATAGAAGAGGAGAAGAATCTTCTTTTCAGCTTGCTGACAGATGCAGGTTCATATTGTAATGCATGATGAGAGGCACACCAGGGAAAACACACATGCTGAGATAATTAAAAGTTAGTGACACTCTGTATTATTAAAGCATATAATATATACTGTTCATACATCTTATATATAATGTGTGATTATGTGCTTCTTAAGACACCTGCTGTTTTGGGTCTTTCCGAAGAAGCTGTTTTAAGGAATGTTCATAGAGTTTATATTCATATTAATAAGCAAACCTCTTCCCTTAGGCATTTCTGTCTCATTATCGTGAACGCTACATCACAGAAAGATCTAGAATATACATGTTATCAAATATGGCATAAATGCCCACTTTGACTCAAGGATGAACGAATGAGAAAATTGTGAAAAAGTCATTGTTACCCCCACAAAACAGGATGAAATGATGAGGTAATGACAATTTGGACAAACATGGGTGTAAAATGCAACCCTACTGTATGGAAGTGACACAACCGTTACTTTTGTATGCATGTAAATGATCTACAAAGGGCAAAATCTGGGGTTACGTACTGTAACCCTGCTTCTATGAGTATAGGCGCAGCCCTCTAAGGCTATCGCTATTGGGTAATCCCACTGCACGTGTGCAGCACTGACAGACTTAATCCACGCCCACCTATGGGCCCCACCTACAGACTCACTTCCGTATAAATAGGAAGTAGTCCCTACAATCTGCTCCCACACAAACAGCTTTTCTTCAACTATTCGCGGAGTCAGTGGGGCCCGAACCTTAGAGGGCTGCGCCTATACTCATAGAAGCTGGGTTACAGTACGTAACCCCAGTTCTATTTCGTATAAGGCTTCGCCCTCTAAGGCTATCGCTATTGGGTTAAGGGCGAAGCAGGATGTAGTCCACGCCCCACTGGTTCCGTCCGTTACCAGAAGCACAGAAACACACCTACTCAATTAATAACCCATGTCCATTTTGCGTAAATGGAGCATCATATTCCATGGGAATATAGCATTTACAAAATGAATATTCTCCATACGGGAAAGAAGGTAGGCTAAATAGGCTACCTGTAAAAAGTAGAGACCAAAGTCCCACTTGTTAAAACGATCAAAGAGGGGGAAAAGGGCAGCTCTCTAAGTGCCGACAGGCAGGAGAGAGGGCACGCAGTTGAGCCCCCGACATTACTCACTCTGACAGGACACTCAGTACTGAGTGTGTCAGAGAGGAATGGGAGACATCCCTCAAAATAAACACGAATAAAAGAACGGGGAAGACCAAGATGCTGCAGTGCAAATGTCTTCCACTGTCATTCCTCCGTGCAACGCCGAGGAGGAGGAAATTCCTCTGGTGCCGTGCGGTTTGATGTTCTCCGGGGGATCCAACCCAGAGGAGAAATACGCCTGTGACACAGCCTCACACAGCCCATGTGACAGGCGCTCGACAGAGGCTGCCCTATTGAGCGCTCTCTGTAATGCACAAACAGACGAGCTGCGTAAAGCAGCCGTGCGTGCAATATAGCATGACAGCGCGCGCACGGCACGGAGGAGATGAGATGTGGCTTCCTCCTCTGATGTGTGAGGGGGAGGAAGAAGCCATCTAAAGAGCTTGTTATCACCTTTGGCATAAAAGCCGGGTTAGGGCGCAAAACAGCTGAGCTGCCATCTCCTTTGATCTGGAGACATGACGGAGCCACAGAGAGAGCAGACAAATCACTCACCCTTTTAGCTGATGTCAGAGCCAAGAGCAGAGCTACTTTGGCTGACAAGAACTTTAGGGGGACCTGATCTAAAGTTTCAATTGGAGCTTTACTCAGTGCGCATAATACTAAGCCAAAAACCCATTGAGGCGCCAAAGCGCGTGACACATGTCTGAGTCTCTGTGCTCCCCGTAGAAAACGTTTTGTCAGAGGGTGACTAAACACTGTGCTGACCCCAAACCTACGTGGCAAGATGAAATGGCAGCAGCATATGTTTTGACCATGCTATAAGCCAATTCCTGTCCAGCAACAGCTGGAGGAATGACAGCACGAGGCAGGGGGCCCAACGGGGTCCAGGCTTTTCCCTACACACCACACGGAACGCTGTCCATTTGGCTGTGTCGGATGTGTGTTCAGCAGCTGCGCTGATCGAACACCTCCCTGGCGATTTATGTAGGCCGCCGCTGCTTTGTTGTCTGTTTGAATCAACATATGTTGATTGTACAGCAACGGGACGAAGTGCTGGAGCACTTTCCATACGGAGAGTAATTCCAGCACGTTTATATGGAGAGACATGTGAGCCAGCCACTGTCCCCCCACTGCCTGCGACATGCACGTTCCTCAGCCTGCGAGGAACCCTCCCAGTTAAAAAGATAACCTGGGAGGGACGAGGACAGCTCTTCTTCCAGTTGATAATGAAACCCAGGTTTGACAGATGAGATACGAACTGTATCGTCTGTAAGCCGCTTCCTCCCTTCCTGGAGCGAGCCAGCCACAGCCGGTCGTCCAGGTAAAATAACACTCTCATCCCCATTCTGAGTAGCTGCTCCAACCGTCTCCACCCACTTTGAAAAATTGCGTGGAGCCAGGAATGAGAACCGCAGGAAATTGCTGTGTTTCGGGATGATGGTTACGTGGAGGACTGCATCCTTCAGGATTATGGATGTGAACCAGTCTCCCTGGTGAACACACTCCAGCACCTGTTTGATCGTCAGCATGGGAAAAGGCCATTCCCTTGTTGGACACTGACAGATCGAGGATGGGTCTCATTCCCCCCACCCCGTCTCCTTCGGGACCAGAAAATACCGGGAGTAAAAAACCCTGAATTTCTTCCCCATGAGGAACCCTGGAAAAAGGCTTTCTTTTAACAAGAGTTCCTGCCGCTCTGCACGGAGCGTGAGACACTGTTCCCGGGATGACAGGGTTCCCTGTATCCCGTAGAACTGCGGGGGGGAGAGGCGAACTGCAGAGACTATCCTCTGCCCATCCGCCTGCTCATCCATCTGTCCATCAGACACACGCGCCACCACCCTGAGTACCATCCAGTACTCTGATAGCACCGGGTGTACATTCTCTGGATGTGCTGTGGTTGGTGGCAAACCACGCCAGAGCCCTCCACACGCTGCATTTCACACAGGCTCTCAATATGTCGCCGTTTAGGAGAAGACTCGTAAACCGCGCATTCACGCTCAACATCACTAAGGGATGAGCGGATGTGTGTGCAGTGCTGTCCACACAAGGCGTAATAATGGCCCTCCGTGGGCTTATTACGACCGTGGGTAGGAGGTACGTCTGAGACAGAGGAAAAATCCGTGCTGCCTAAACCCAAAAAGTTTAAAGGTAGACGGATTGAATAGTAAGCCCTGCTGTTTTATTAACCGATAAGTTAAAAAACCCAGCCGGCTTAGGCAGCGAGCCATGCTGCCAAGTAACCAATAGGCTATTGGCAGCCGGCTTAACCGGGGAGCCTTGCTGCATATTATCTTCCATCTGTCCATTGAACACACGCGCCGCCACTCAGCGCGCCAACCTGCTCTGGATGTGCTGTGGTTGTCATGGTGACGAGCCACGCCAGAGCCCTCCAGACGCTGCATTTCACACAGGCTCTCTGTAACACATTTTCCTGTCAAACAACAGCAAAGCGCCGGCAGTCTCTTCACAGACGCCTGCACTTCACTGCAATACCACAGTACTCATACTGTGAAATGACTTCACAGCCTCTTACTGTAAAAATAAAATACTGCATACTGCTGTATTTTTTCAATTAACAGTAAAATACTCGCAGCAGAGCCGCCAGCAATACACTGAAATTATACAGTATTAATACTGTTGGACAATTTCAGTTTATTACTGTAAAAAAATTAAATAATTCACAGTAACATCCTGGTTAGCGGGCTGCCAGTAGATTAATGTTGAAAATTGGCTGTAAAATAACAGCAATTGCTTACAGTGTTAAACTGGACACCGAGGTGCGTTCACGCTCAACACCCCTAAGGGATGAGCGGAGCTGTGTGCAGTGCTGTCCTCACTGTAATAATGGCACTCATGGGCTCATTACGACCGTGTGTAGGAGGTAGGTTTGGGACAGAGGAGAAAAACCCAGCTGCCTTAAAACCAATAGGCTTTAAAGACAGCCGATTGATGCAGCGAGCCATGCTGCCTATAACCGACAGGTTAGGGGCAGCCTGCTTACCCGGTGGGCCATGCTGCTTATTATTATTCATCTGTCCATCGCCACTCTGAGTAATATTCTGAGAGCGCGGGACATGCTCTGGATGTGCTGTGGTTGTCATGGTGACGAGCCACGTCAGAGCCCTCGCCGCCGTTGCCCGTGAAGCAACCCAAGAGGGGCCCGGACCAAAAAGCTGCGAGGGGGCCTCCACACGCTGCATCTCACACCAGCTCTCATCCTGTCTCTGTTTAGGAGAAGGCTAGTAAACTGGACATTGAGGCGCGTTCACGCTCAAACCTGCTGAGGAATGAGCGGAGGTGTGTGCAGTGCTATTCACACAGTGCGTAATAACAGCCCTGGGCTCATTACGACCGTGTGTAGTAGGCACATCTGGGACAGAGGAAAAAAAACCGTGCTGCCTGCTAACCGACAGGTTAGGAGCATCAGGTTTAAACGTCAAGCCCTGCTGTCTAATAACCGCCTGGTTAAATACAGCTGGCTTGCGCCACGAGCCCTGCTGCCGCTAACCGACAGGTTAGGAGCATCAGGTTTAAATGTCAAGCTCTGCTGTCTAATAACCGCCTGGTTAAATACAGCTGGCTTGCGCCACGAGCCCTGCTGCCTGCTGACTGACAGGTTACAGCCGGCTCTTGCACCTCCACACGCTGTATTGCACAGCGGCTCTCATCATGTCGACGTTTAGGAGAAGGCTCGTAAATCGGACATTGAGGCGCGTTCACGCTCAAACCGGCTTGAGGAATGAACGGTGTGTGCAGGCATATCTGTGACATAGGAAACAGCCCGTGCTGTCTAATCAACCGACAGGTTTTAAAGACAGCCGGTTTGTGCCGCGAGCCCTGTTGCCTAATAACCGACAGGCTATGAGGCAGCCGCTTATGTCATCCGGAGGAGAGCTCTCCTGAACCGGGGGAACGGGGAGATCTCATTAGGTGGCTGCCTTTCCGATGATCTCCGGGAGTTCCTGGAGAATACCGCCTATACGGCAGAGCCGAGATGGCGGATAGTCCCCGCCCTGTCTCCCCCGTCCGGAGGAGAGGGAGGATGGGGCCGGTGGAACCACATGGTGATCCGTGAATGGAGGGGAAGGAGTCGCCTGACTGCTGCCCGCCACTCAGATCCAATGATCAAGGGCTTGGTCCAGAGAGTAGGACTCCTGGACTAGTCAATCATCCCCGGCCGCAGCCGCGAGAGCGTTCGCTCTCCGCTGTCTGTGGGCCAGAGGGAGACGGACACAATGAGTGCACGACACCTGGGGAGTGAGAGCCGCGTTTGCGTGCTCCAATCCCCGGCAGGACTCACCTGTATCGTCTGTGTAAAGCCGCTTCCTCCCTGGAGCGAGCCAGCCACAGCCGGTCGTAACTCATATGTCGGCTAACACCGAGCCCCGCCCTGTCTCCCCCGTCCGGAGGAGAGGGAGGATGGGGCCAGGGGGAAATGTTTGCTTTCTAGTAAACAGCTCTGAAAAGAGCTTGTGCCTGTACAGTGCTTCTGCAACGGAGTGCTGAAGAAAAGTGGGAGCAGATTGTACGTACTACTTCCTATTTATACGGAAGTGAGTCCGTAGGTGGGCGTGGATTAAGTCTGTCAGTGCTGCACACGTGCAGTGGGATTACCCAATAGCGATAGCCTTAGAGGGCGAAGCCTTATACGAAATAGAACCCAAAGTTCCCTTCAGAGGAATTTTCTATCCCTAACCCCCTGCATGGAAAGCTTCCATTGGACTCCTTTGTTTACTACCGTAACATAGTGACATCACTAAGTAACACTCACACTTCTATTTGCTCGCGCCCCAGCGCATTTTACACAATAGGCCAAGGGAAAGGACATTTCGGACACATCTCGTAGCAGTTGACCAATCACAACAGAGACGGCTAGTTAACCAATCAGAGCAGACTGGTCTCTGGTTTCAGACAGAGGGTGACGAGAGAAGCTGCAGCACCGGCAGTATGAGGAAAATATAGAGCTTTTGATTATTAAAGCATGCAAACATATCACAGTACAGGCACAAAATACAAAATGGAACAAACTAGAACAAACCAACTCTGACACCAGATTTGGCCGGGAATGACCAATGGCCCTCGCTTACTTCTTACCTCCCTACCTCTGGCGGCCTCACTCGGACCATACCTACTCCAATTTAAACCTTTGTACACTGAACAAAAATATAAATGCAACACTTTTGTTTTTGCTCCCATGTTTCATGAGATGAACTCAAAGATCTAAAACATTTTCTATATACACAAAATAACCATTTCTCTCAAATATTGTTCACAAATCTGAAAAAATCTGTGATAGTGAGCACTTCTCCTTTGCCGAGATAATCCATCCCACCTCACAGGTGTGGCATATCAAGATGCTGATTAGACAGCATGATTATTGCACAGGTGTGCCTTAGGCTGGCCACAATAAAAGGTCACTCTGAAATGTTCAGTTTTATCACACAGCACAATGCCACAGATGTCGCAAGTTTTGAGGGAGCGTGCAATTGGCATGCTGACAGCAGGAATGTCCACCAGAGCTGTTGCCCGTGAATTGAATGTTCATCTCTCTACCATAAGCCATCTCCAAAGGCGTTTCAGAGAATTTGGCAGTATATCCAACCGGCCTCACAACCGCAGACCACGTGTAACCACACCAGCCCAGGACCTCCACATCCAGCATGTTCACCTCCAAGATCGTCTGAGCCCAGCCACTCGGACAGCTGCTGCAACAATCGGTTTGCATAACCAAAGAATTTCTGCACAAACTGTCAGAAACCGTCTCAGGGAAGCTCATCTGCATGCTCGTCGTCCTCATCGGGGTCTCGACCTGACTCCGGTACGCCTGGCACGTTGGAGAGGTGTTCTCTTCACGGATGAATCCCGGTTTTCACTGTTCAGGGCAGATGGCAGACAGCGTGTGTGGCGTCGTGTGGGTGAGCGGTTTTCTGATGTCAATGTTGTGAATCGAGTGGCCCATGGTGGTGGTGGGGTTATGGTATGGGCAGGCGTATGTTATGGACGACGAACACAGGTGCATTTTATTGATGGCATTGTGAATGCACAGAGATACCGTGACGAGATCCTGAGGCCCATTGTTGTGCCATTCATCCACGACCATCACCTCATGTTGCAGCATGATAATGCACGGCCCCATGTTGCAGGGATCTGTACACAATTCCTGGAGGCTGAAAACATCCCAGTTCTTGCATGGCCAGCATACTCACTGGACATGTCACCCATTGAGCATGTTTGGGATGCTCTGGATCGGCGTATACGACAGTGTGTTCCAGTTCCTGCCAATATCCAGCAACTTGGCACAGCCATTGAAGAGGAGTGGACCAACATTCCACAGGCCACAATCAACAACCTGATCAACTCAATGCGAAGGAGATGTGTTGCACTGCGTGAGGCAAATGGTGGTCACACCAGATACTGCCTGGTTTTCGGACCCCCCCAGACCCCCCCAATAAAGCAAAACTGCACGTTTCAGAGTGGCCTTTTATTGTGGCCAGCCTAAGGCACACCTGTGCAATAATCATGCTGTCTAATAAGCATCTTGATATGCCACACCTGTGAGGTGGGATGGATTATCTCGGCAAAGTGCTCACTATCACACATTTTTTTCAGATTTGTGAACAATATTTGAGAGAAATGGTTATTTTGTGTATATAGAAAATGTTTTAGATCTTTGAGTTCATCTCATGAAAAATGGGAGCAAAAACAAAAGTTTCGCATTTATATTTTTGTTCAGTGTAGGATCTCAAACCACATCTGTAAAGATTTGTGACTGCATCTTCCAGGGTTGTGAAACTATTGCGGTGATACAAATGTTATGCCATGCTGTCAGAAGCAAAAAGACTCACAACATGGAAACAATACTAGCGTAGCGGGCTGTAACTATTTCATTTAGAATTTAAATGCAAGTAACTTGTTGTATTCCATTGTTGACACCGCATATTCTCAAACAAGCTGTACATTTTTTGGCACAGAAAAATCTATCCGACTCCCTTCTCACAAAAGCTCAATACTAATAAAACAGCAATGAAAGATAATAAACAGTGCTTGAAATTCCTTTTCATTATTACACAATCCTCTTGGCCTGCACACACACACCCCACACACACACACGTTTTGGCTCGCGTTGGTAAAAGCCATTCCTCTTGGCTGTGGCACGCGGTGGCATATATGTGGGCGACTTGCCCTTTAAATGTACAGCAGTGAGTTAAGCCTCCAGTTGCCTTTTCCAGGCCCGTCTCCTTCGGCTAAAAAGATGACGTAGTGTACACCACCAGAGTGGAGCATTGAAGCAATAAAACACAAACACTCTCCCGACGAGCCGCCACACACACGGCCATGCACACCCACACAAAATCCCTCTAATACATCAGCTGATTATGATAATCAAACGTGGGATTTGCATACTCTGAGGCTAAAAGCACAGTTTCGTACTAAATAATGGATTGCAGAGGAAGGGAACAGGCGCGATGCATTGAACAGCTTATTGTGCAAAAGGAAAAGGATAATAATAATGATGAATAATGAATGTTCTATTAGGAAGTGTGTGAGTGGGAGGAAGTGAGTGTGGCAGAAAGGGGTTTGCAGTGTGTGTGTTATGTGTTCTTGTGTGGAGGCCACACAACGTGCCCTCTAGAGACGGACTGAATTAGATAAAACGAGAACAGGGCAACATGTCCACACGACAACTGAATTAAAGAGGCGATCGACACTAACCAAACTTCAATGGCGGATCAATGGCGGATCAATGTTAAACAATTAGCCGCGGATCCTCATGACCTATTTAATCCATGTCTCGCTGTAAGACAAACAGACAAGGAGCCAGAGGAGATTGTTTTCAATATCGTCTGACATTTCACTGTGAGTGCAGAACAAAAGGGAATTTCCCCCCACATTCGCCGCGAGAATGGGTTTGATTGAAAGTTCAGACGGAATTTAAAACTTGTCACAGTACAAAGGTCTGTCTTCTGAAGTCACAAGTGCTCCTCAGAGGCTGGCTGCTTTATGCTTCTGTGGGGGGTTTATGTTCGAGTGCCTCTGCATCATTGAAAGCTTTTCTTTGTTATGTGTGTCTCCGCATTGATTAGAGAGGAGAGTAGTCAAAGTAGAGCGAGCCCATTTACATGCATGTCTGTGACACACACCTGTGGGTAACACCATTTGCATACCTTTTTATTTTGTGAGGTTTTTAATGGTTTGTTTTAAAGTGTGTTCTCACATCGTGCCAATTATATTTATTGGAATTTTAGTGAAGTTAAGTATAACTTGGTTAATATTCTGACAGTTTTGGCATCATTTCCATTTGTTGTGATTCATTTATAATCATCAAATAAATCGCTTCCAGTCTGGCAGGGGCAACAAAAAACAATGATCCCGATGATCAGAGGACATGTTAATAAGGCAACAGTTTATAAATGATCCTACCACTTTATTTGAAGATAAAATTGCAGGTGTGTCGACATGTTTTGGTAATGAATCCCTCATAACACTTGTGGCAACAGCTGTCGGTAAAAGTTGACCTTGTCACTTATATAGGATAGAGTAGCTTGATGACGCAAAGGGTGCGAACTACTCTGCCAAGCACAAAGCATATTGGTGCTCCTTTTGTTTTTGCACCTGTGTAAACAAGATACTGTATTATCATTGCCTTTATACAGGAAGTTCACAAAGTCACTGTTACATCATCCCTTGGGTTGTGGACGGCCATTTCAAAATTGGCGTTTTGGCAATAGCCAGACTTAGCAACGCCATGAAGCCTACCATGTTTTTATCATTTATTTCACTCTAAATGGAAATATCATTAACACAATTAACATCATGCTGTATAAAAGGAGAGAGGAACTAGATATAATTGAGACCATAAACTCATTAGGAAAATGGTTAAATAGGACATAAATCAAGTTGTCATTATCTCATAGATTTCTGAACAATTGGTCTTCATTTTTGAGAGGGGTCTGCCTGCAGACCTCCACTCTCAGGACAGTTCCGGTGCAGACCTCCACTCTCAGGACACCTCCACTCTCAGGAACAGGGAAGTGCACCACGCTAAGAATTCCCAAGACTAAATCAAACCATATCAGTACAGTGCCACTTCCAAACAGGAAATGCAACAGCAAATACAAAATAAAATCGGATCTTGACGGATCGTGACACTTATTATATACATATGTATATATTATATATGTGTATATATATATATATAGGTATATGGTATATATATGTATCTATTGGAATATATATATATGTATACTATTAGATATATCTATATATATAGTCTCTCTGTCTCTGTATCTGTCTCTATATCTCTCCTCGTCTCTCTCATTTTTCTCTACTCTCTCTATCTATGTCCATCTGTCTATCTCTCTTCCTCTCTCTCTCTCTCATGTCTCTGTCTATGTCTATATCTCTCTCTCTCTGTCCTCCTGTCGCTGTCCTCTCTCTCTCTCTCTCTCTCTCTGTATCTGTATCTGTCTCTCTCTGTATATATTGTGGGACCACCTATTTTTACCACTGGGACATAATTCAATCACGGAACTACGGGTTGGGGGTATTGTTTCCGCACGGACATATGTGTTCATATTCTATATATGTTGTGTGCCCTCCCGGCTCTTTCTCTTGTCGACCCGGGCTGCGACCCGACAACATGTCCTGTGCAGCTCCTCATTAAAGTACCCTTTTGCACCTTCGATGCACCGCCTCCGACTCCCATATCTCCTGGCACTACACTGGTGACTCTGACACGTCTTGGGAAGTTTCCGGGACGAAGCCGAACACGGCAAAAGGAACTCAGGTTCCTTTCTCGAAATGCCGGGGATTTTTTGGAGACGTCTGTGGCTGCCACCGGCACGCGGACTGAGGCGTGCTCCGCAGAAGGCTGGAGACGTTGCTCGCCGTTCCCGCATCGGGGGGGACGATGCACGACCTGCTGGGTCGACCAGCAACCCCATTGCTACCTCATGGGGCTGTTTCTTCGGGGCGTGCGGCTGCGCGTCCCAGCGGCGCTAGCTGGCGACGACTAGCAGCTATCCACGTGGGGCTAACGACGGCTAGCAGCTACCGATGGCTGCCAGCTAACGGCCTCAGCTAACGGCTAGCTGCTAACGGCTATCGACCTTTTTGAGTTTTTTTTCTGGTGCCTGAGAGGAGGTTTGACCATGTCTGGTTGGCCTCGTGTGAATCCTCTCACTATTTCGCCCACCTGTTTTTGACCGTGGACAGTACGGCCCTTTTTGAGCTTTTTCTGGTGCCTGAGAGGAGGTTCGACCATGTCTGGTCGGCCTCGTGTGGACACTCTCACCTGTTTCACCACCTCGACGGCGGTTCCAGACGCCACTCACGTTCATCGACGCCTGGGTGGTGCACTCCTGGACCTCGCCTCGACGGTTTCGGACGTGCCCATGCCTTCATCGGCCCGCGGGTGGCGCGCTCCGGAGCCTGTCTGGCCTCTTCCTTCGCCTCGGCGGTTTTGGACGTGCCCATGCCTTCATCGGCCCGTGGGTGGCGCGCTCCGGGACCCTGCCTGGCCTCTCTTCTTACCGCGGCTCACGGTTCACCTCGACGGCGGTTCCAGACGCCACTCACGTTCATCGACGCCTGGGTGGTGCACTCCTGGACCCCGTCTCGCCTCGACGGTTTCGGACGTTCCCATGCCTTCATCGGCCCGTGGGTGGCGCGCTCCGGAGCCTGTCTGGCCTCTTCCTTCGCCTCGGCGGTTTCGGACGTCCCCATGCCTTCATCGGCCCGTAGGTGGCGCGCTCCGGGACCCTGCCTGGCCTCTCCCCTGTCCACGGCTCCTTCCTCCCGGGGATGCTGCTCCTGCCCCCCGGGGACCCTGCTCCTGCCCCCCGGGGACCCGGCTCCTTCCTCCCGGGGATGCTGCTCCTGCCCCCCGGGGACCCGGTTCTTTCCCCCCGAGGACTTTGTGCCCGCTGCCGTTGTGCCCTCGCCTGCGGCCGGGCAGCGCTCCTCCCTGCTGGGGACCACCGGGATATTCACGCCGTCCCCACGTCGCAGCACTGCGGCCCCCTTACGACGCCTACTGCGGCCCCGTTCTGGCCCGTCTCCCACCCCCGGTGAGGATGCCCTCGCCCTCGTTAAAGCCCCTGCCCTCTCCTGCGGCCCCCTTCCGACGGCCCGTCCCATGGCCCGGCCCCACCCTCCTCGGCCCCTGTGGTGCTTCCTCCCGGACACGGAGATAGTGTCCATGGTTGAATTCTGGGGGGGCTTGTGTGGTGACCACCTATTTTACCACTGGGACATAATTCAATCACGGAACTACGGGTTGGGGGTATTGTTTCCGCACGGACATATGTGTTCATATTCTATATATGTTGTGTGCCCTCCCGGCTCTTTCTCTTGTCGACCCGGGCTGCGACCCGACAACATGTCCTCTGCAGCTCCTCATTAAAGTACCCTTTTGCACCTTCGATGCACCGCCTCCGACTCCCATATCTCCTGGCACTACAATATATATATATGTATATATATATATATATGTATATGTATATGTATATATATATATATGTATATATATATATACGGACACCTTGTATTGTTGTTACTATCAGTACAGCCACAGCGTCACTTTCCGAACAGGAAATGCACGCAAATACAAAATAAAATCGGACTGACACTGAGTCGAACCCGCAGTTCGGAGGAACCGACCGCCAGAGCACCGGCATTAGGCCGGGCCGGCGCGGAGGCCCTCCGACAGTGGGTCGCGTTTGCCATTCGATCAGTGAGAGGAGAAAAATGCAAAAAAAATTGTCAAAATCCGTTAATATATGGATGAGTAGGGGGGGGGGGGCTGGACACAGGCCGTGGGGGGACACCCGAGACCAGGCAATGTCCCCGGTAGAAACCGGGTGAAATAGCCTAAAATATAATAAAACCGGGGAAAAGTGAAAAAAAGTGTCCGAAAATAGGCACTCGTGAGGCGGGCAGAGTCCCCTGTAAACTCCCGTTACATTCCTCCATGGTGTCATTTGAGCGAAAAACTTTTACGAGAACCAGGCTGGGGGGGGTCAACAGGGCTTGACCAAGGCCGACCCAAAGTGCACGGTGGGCGGACTCATCACCTCCATGATGAGTCTCCATTGTGATTTGAAAACTTCCATCAAACGAGTCCTTCGGTGGGCGGGAAAAAAACGCGTCCGAATCGTCACTTCCTGTACTGACAGTGGAGGTGTCCTGAGAGTGGAGGTCTGCACCGGAACTGTCCTGCGAGTGGAGGTCTGCAGGCAGGCTCCCATGTCATTTTTGGAAACTAGTGTAGTCGACTCCTGCTGGCCCCTAAGAGGAAGTTTGAAGCAATTCCGCATTGGCTTCTCTTTGCCAGACCTGGATATTGCTGTTTTGGTGCACATTTTGACCCTTTTTAATTAAAATGAGCCTCATTGAAAAAGCAGTACACTTGTCAAAGATCAGCAACTATAGCCACACACAATTACAGTGACATTTGTAGTGTCCTCAGAGTGTTGAAGCAAGTTTAGACTGACAGTGTGGGATATTAAATCCCACGTTCAGTTTCTCTCTGTACTTGTTAAATTCCTTGCCAAAAGTGTTGATAAATGCCTGTCAGGACTGTGAGCTCACAACTTTAATAGCCTTAATTCCTCTTTCAAATAACTTTGATAAGCCTCACTTGTTTTTTAGCAACATCCATGTGTTTCTGTATCCCAGCAAAGAAATTGGTGAGTCTAATGTGATTGTCAGAAATAATAATGCAAAAGTAGGACAATAAATAATAAATTTTATTTCTGCCCTTTTCATAATCAGTGACTTATTAGGCAGTGAATGCAAATGAAATGTGCCTTGTCTGCTTATTCGGTGACAGAGGTAATGACCCTTGAGATTTTAGTGTATTATAATTTGGCAAAAGCAAATGATCATAATAAAATGGTTACTTTATTAGTTATCATTTCTGTAAATGTACTAGTATTCCAGTGAATTCTTTAAAACAAAAGCATATTTAATGATTTACTTTAAATCAAACATTTATTTAAACAAATTGTCAAAACATACTTACATTTAAGGGCTCAGGCTCTTTCCTAACCCCAATCATTGTTATATACTTCCTTACTGATAAATACGACTTGCAGTTATGCATATTTTCTCTCCCTCTGTCTGAAACCAGAGCCCAGTCTAGTCGTACTATGTGTTGGAGTGCTAGCCAATAGAAGCACTAGTGTTACAAAGCGATGTCACTATGTGGCAAAAATAAACACAGGAGTCCAATTAAGGTGTTTTAAGCAGGGGGGAGAGAAGCCCCCTTTGGACGGAACTTTGGGATATTAGCAAGCAAAACTAAAAATGCATAATAGGGCCCCTGTGATCCTTTCCTTGATTTTGAGGGACACAATCCGGCTATACCCGTGTCTAAGCACTTGTTTGTGTTTTGCATGAGGCCCAGCTGGGGATCTGTTGCTTTCCAGATGGGAGAGAAGGAGAAGACATGAGATGATGGCAGAGCTAACCACAGCCAGCCCAGAGCGGAGTTAACTTTAATTACTAGTTACTGTTGGCCTCAGCTTGGTGCTGTGCTCTATTAACCGCTCCACACTTCCTGACCTGCTCTCAACTGTTTCTTCTCTCTCCGGGTCACACACACACACACACACACACACACACGCACACACACACACACACACACACACACACACACACACACACCCACACACACACACACACACACACACACACACACACACACACGTATCCTTAGTCACGCCTTGGCTCCTTGTTATCTGTTTGCGATGACTGTGCCAAGTGGAGGTTCAGCCAGGGCAGGAGGAGAGTCTGAGTCATTACACCTCCTTCTTTAAAGCCACCACACACACCTCGAAAGACTTTCTTTGAAACAGTCACACACATGCACACAAACACTTACACACCCTCAGGAAAAGCTAATGACATCTCAGTGGTAGAGAGCCACGCTTTTATTTCCAACAAGGCTCTCTGAACTCAAACGGGCAACGTCCCAAATGAATTTGCCGTTTTTTTCCCTGATCGGCCAGTTTCTTCTGAACACCTCTCTGAATTGGTGGGCCTGCTCCAAATCGATTGGCTGACCCTTTCCCCTCCGCCCTACTTGACACCACCTGGCTGATATAAAAAGAGCTGGCATAAGCGCCGGCCCCCAGCGAGACCACCACTCAGCCTTGTTGTGGAGTTTGACTGACTCACAGTTGTCCTACAGGCCTGCGGTTCTTTTGAAGTCGCCCCATAGAAGGTGAATAGCTTCCCTCTCCTCCTTGCAGATGAGATTGGAGGATATTCTCCCACCTGCCTGTGTGCCCTTGCAAACTCTCCCTGATGTTTTTCTGGGAATTGAACCTTACTGCCAATCTCAGGGCTCGGTGCCACTGTACTGCCTATTGCGTTTTTTTTCATTTGAGCCCATTTCCCACATTTTTGTTTTTCTGCTAGTGTAACCTCACCTCCCTCTCAGCCCCACACATCACAGCGATCACACACACACACACACACACACACTCACACTGAATTTGTGGGGAAAACATCCACATTCATTAGGCTAATGCACAGCTGTGGGGAAAAAAAACCCTTTTTCCTGGTGTTTTTATGATTTATCGCGCTGCAGAAATGTGAAATTGTGTATACGGGATATTAGTTATTTAAATGATTTAGAGGTCGGCATACTGTAGAGTACTTTTCCTCCTCGCTTCTTGATGTATGGTTATTGCAGAAATGTGAAATTGAGTATATGAGTATACGCATATTACCTTATGATAATATAAGTAATTGAAGAGATTTAGGAGTCTGGGGAGGCCGGGTGTTGCATACACAACCGGCAATAAGGAAAATGGAAATGGCAGCTTATCAGACTGAAATCACTCTCCAAGCAGGGGAGACACATCAGTAAATTTGGCTTTTGTGGCTGGTGCCTTCATATTGTTTGGCTTTTAATATATTTGATGGTGTATCACGGGGGCGATATGAAACACAGGAGTTACGAGATGTCATATTATTCAAGTTAAGCGGATGTGAAATATGTTGATATCCAGTTGTTGTTGTTAGAATATTGTTTGGGTATTCTCGCACGCCGACAGGTTGCTGAAAGATATTCCAAAGCTGTGCCAACGCTGTAGGCGTAAAATAACCGCCGCCGTTATATCTGCTTGGGTGCGTTATCCTTATTATACGTTCCTATTAATCTAGGAGGAACAGATAAGGGTGATAGGTCAGCCTTAAATGGATTTGGTTTCCTCTGGTTGGGTTCCCCTGCTCCTGAATGACTCTGAGCAGCGCCTTCAATCAGCGCCACCGCTCACTGTGGTAATGATGGCCGGGGCTTCATTAAGAAGCTCGTTAAGTCCCCTCGTTAAGCTGCAGGGCCGTTAAGACTTTGATTGTTAATGGCTCTTCGTTAAAAAAGAGTGAATCTCCCATGGTGGTCCCGACCGGCCTGCTGTTTTGTCCAATTGGCCCCAATTGGCCCCTATATAAGACGCAGAGCAAGTCTAAACTCAGTGTAGGGTTCAAATGTAAGACTTTTCAGTGAACTCGTTTCACTGCAAAGTCCTTTCAACAATATCCAATGTGAAAACCTCCACAGTTGGCAGCAGCAACCTTTGGTTAAGTTTATACCTCTGACCTTTTATACAAAAGAAAAAGCCAGGCGGAGGTAGTTTTGACAGTAACCCGACCTAATAGCTCACCTTAATGGCCTATTGTTTTCCGTGAGCATGCAGCTTTGTCTGTGGATGGTTACGAAAAATAAGACTTGTGTTTGTTTGTTTTTCTCCTCGCTGGTAATTTCAGGCGATTTAGCTCACACAGTTTTGCTCACCCAGCACTGATTGTACACCATTTCCTCGTGTCATTTTGAAATATGGCGAAATTGAGGCTTACACCTGTTTGCGTGAATGTTTTGCAGCACTGCTTCTGCCAGGTGGCTATTTGTTTGCTTTACTTTAACTACACATGTATAGATGGGGCTGTCATTTAGTTTACAGGGCCGGTCTTAATTTTGCAGTAAATATTGAGCGTAGTCAAAGTTATAGATGGTGTTTTTTGGGATAAATAACCCAAACATCCATCCTTTCATCGTCAAACAATAATCTAGATTCAGGTCGCGATGGAAGCAGTTCTAGAAGAGAGAAAAGCCATTTCTTCGCCTGTTACTCGCAATCTCGTTCTTTCGGTCATGACCCACCCTTCATGACCATAGGTGAGAGTAGGAACGAAGATGGACCAGTAGATTGAAAGCTTTGCCTTCTGGCTCAGCTCTTTGTTTGTCACAAAGGTTTCATTAATTCAGAAGGACAAATCAAGCAAGAACAAATGTCTGAAGCTTAATAGTAAAAGCTAGTTCTATTTCAGGTGTATATTAGGTCTATTTCTAGTAAAAGTGCACACTGTTCTCACACAACACTCACCATGGAGCATAGATTGCTTTCATGTTTCCCGATTTGCATTGCCGTTTCAATAAAGGGATCTTTTAAAGGTGAATTGTTGTTTTACCTTTTGACTTTGTGCCAAATTATTCACACCATTCTACCTTTCAACTTTCAGACATGTGTGAACTTATGATTGCTTTTCTTAAACAACCTTGTCAACATCCATACTTATCATTTGCCCCCCGGAAAGCCAGCATATCCAATGCTATCCCCCCCACCCTGAACAAATACCGATCCTCAAAGTAGACGAACATTTCGATTCACAGTATCCATTCTCATTTCATTTAGTACATTTGCTTTAGCCGTTGCCATGCAACAATGCTTTCCTGAGCTAACCCCCCCCCCACCCCCTCGCTCCCCTCACTCCCTGCGTAACTGTCTCTCTGATCTTCTCTCCTTTCAAAAGTCACAATGTCACACTTTCTTGGATGTGGTGGCTAATTTGGCACTTTTTTTTCTCGGTTGCTATTCGATCCACGTAGGTGAGGGGTAATGAGATTGAATCTTGGTGTTCAGGGCGCATCCCGCTGCCGTGTCTCTCTTCGGGGACGGAGGACATTGTGGAGCCTTTCCTGATATTACCTCTCGCTGCATGAGAGGACGCTGGGCGCTCCGCTGCTCTGCTATCACCCAAACCGTGATCCAATAAAGCTCAACACGAGGCTGTGATCGATTCAGCTTGTCCCGCTCCCATGCACTGCTATACTCTCCTCATACACACCTATTAGTTAGGGAATAATTGATTGGCCTACTGTTCATTATTCCTTTGATTTGGTGCTTTCATTAAATTGCCACGGCACTGCATGTGCACAGACTAGTAAACTCCTGTCGTCCACAGCTGCTGGGAAGTGAATAGAGGCTTTAAGAGCGAGCAGGGGAAAAGTGATCTGGATATAATCGGGTATCTAGAAGATCCTGGTTCATAACTGCTCAAAATGCATTAATAGAGACACGAGACACAGCCCAATGAGAACAAGTATGTGTGAGGGAGGGAGGTTTTGTGGGTTTTTCTTTTGTCTGCGTCTGTTTAAATTCATCATATCCCGGAGGCATGCGGAGGATAATCTGCTTGTTTTGTCTTCAATGCCTTGTCTCGAAAAAACAAACTTAATTTTTAACGGGTGTTTACTCTTGTCTTTCTCTCCCACCCTAATTTTCTCTTTCCACATCTTTCCACTTTCCATTTCCTTCTTTCTTGCTTCTATTTTGCTCCCTTCCCCCCGCTCTTCACCCCACCCCCCCCATCCAATCTTCTCTCACCTAGCTCCACACCGACATAGACAGGAATGATGGACGCACTAAGTACATCCTGCGAGGCGAGGGGGCCGGCTCGGTCTTTGTGATCGACGAGAAGACCGGCAACATTCACGTCACCAAGCCACTAGACCGAGAGGAGAAGGACGAGTACCGCCTAGTCGCCACAGCCACCGACAGGCAGACGGACCGGGCCCTGGAGCCCTCGTCACAGTTCATAATTCGGGTGCAGGATATCAACGACAACCCACCTATCTTTGACGACGGCCCCTACATCGCCATCGTGCCTGAAATGGCAAATATAGGTACAGAAAAAAGGGATGAGAAGTGGAGGGAGGAGGGTTTTGAGCTCAAAGTGTTCAGTGTGAAATTAACATATAAGACATTACGCAATAATGAATAAATATGAATACATGAAGTAGAATGTATAAATATTGCATAAATTGCGAGAAAAAAAAATTGCCGAAAAAAAAAATTAGCGGTATTATTGAATATTATTTTTCTTTTTAGAATTTTTGTATGTTTTAAAAGTATTTTTTTAAGTCTGTCATTATCACTTATTACATTATTCCCAATGACTCTTTTATTGCATAATGCACATGAAACCCCCCTCACCTTTAGCCAATCATCATGCTCCCCCCAGCCTTTAGCAGGCTAATTGCATGTTGCTCACATTTAAGGAGCTAAGCCTTGTAAGCTAGTTCAACTAAATGATTACTGAATTAACCAACTTGAAGCTATACCGCATGCCATATTCACAGTTGGAATACAACAATGAACCTCTAATTTAGCTTAAGAACCCCAGCTAAGTTGTTGGTTGACTTGTGAGCCTGGGTTTTATAGCATTAGCATTCATGTTAAAAGCTAATGATAGCAGCAGCAGCTAGCCGCTAAGTTTACTGTTAGCTCTCTCGCTATCCAAAATCACTCTTTTCCTTCCTGAGCAAATTGCATTGTGGGATTATTAGTTAACAGCACCATTAATTTGCTTAACTATGGGGTAAACATTTGTTACACAATTTGTTAAGTGGCATTATTAAACAAAAGCATTAAATAAATATTAATATGTTTACAAGTTAAATTGGAAATACAAATTATAAAATGTATTTCTTAATAATAAATTGGGCTTTCAATTTTTTTAATATAAAACATAAATACGTATATATGCGTTATTTGTAGGGATGGGTATCGTTAAGGTTTGAACGGTACTACTACTTTTATCGATACCGCTTATCGGTCCGGTCTTTTAACGGTAGGCCTACTCTTATCGGTTCTTTTGGAGAAAAAAAAGGTAAACTAACTAAACAAATTGTGAACAAAACTAACATTGCTTTTTATTTAAATTAAATACATAATATTTCACATCAAAAGAAACAACAATGTTTTAGAAAATCGTATTAAATAATCTGATGACAGAACTGTCAACATAATAGCTGAAACTTTAACAAACTAAATAACTCAGTTACCTCTAATCATTAACCCATGTTTGTATAATGGAGTTAACTCCGTGTGTTGCTGCTAGCATACATAACACCTGACGTGGAAACGTTACTCGTGGATGGGGCTACAGAGCTGCTAGAAAGACAGTCGAACCCGGTGCATTTCTCCGTCTGAATGTGGAGCACTTTTGCTAAATGTTTAGACAAATTGCTCGTGTTACCGCCCTTACATGCTAAACTCTTATTGCACTTCTGGTAACGAGCATCGAGATGGGTAAAGTTTAACCACACCTCGGAGCGCGTTCTCTCCGCCATCTCCTCTGTGTATGTGTTGCTGCATGTAGCCTCCATGCATGTAGCAGCCGCGTGTGTAAACTGCCCCGCCCGGTCGCAAGCAGGCGGGGGAGAGAGATCGAAAATACTAAAAATAATCATAGACGCATTTTGCAGTCTTTTTTCGTATTAAAAACGGAGTTGGTGACACTAAAACTGCAATATAATGTTTGTGTATCAAT
The DNA here is from genome assembly GCA_902827135.1 of Harpagifer antarcticus. Lineage (NCBI taxonomy): Eukaryota > Metazoa > Chordata > Actinopteri > Perciformes > Harpagiferidae > Harpagifer > Harpagifer antarcticus. Next base: position 297,588 of record CADEHL010000370.1, read on the forward strand.
AACACACATAACATATATTTTTTAGATGTCTCCAGTACCGATAAAAAGACCGATAATGTTGGAGCTTAACGGTACCACAGTCTTTAATAATTCAGCCCCGGGGCCCGTTTAATACCGGGGCTCTGTACCCATCCCTAGTTATTTGTATTCATTTATTTCATCTTCATCTTTTTTTACTCATTTAATATTGAGCCCTTTGAGAGAACACACCGTGCCCTTGTACCCACTAACAAATCAGTTATTTTTTTTATAATCTAATCATATTTACAAGTGAAGCTGCTCAAAGCTGTCCCATTATGATCATCTGAACTCTCTGCTGTGATCTGACATGCTCAGCAGCCCACAGAAACCCAATTTGTTGTATTACATGAATACATTCCACCACAACGCCATCTGCCATTCAGACAGCAGTGAATAATTACATTTTCCACGATAGAAAGATGATTACATTTAATCTTCAGACCAGAAGACAACATGGTACCGCTATTATAGTCTGACCAAGTAACCTTTGTACAAAGCTCAACATGAGGCAACAGAATTCTAATCCTGGATTTAAAGAAGGGCTCTCCTGGTTCATCATTTGACAGATCACAATTTGTCCTGGACCCTTTTTTCACATACATTTCTTAATCTCATCTTTCATGTTCCTTCTCCGTTGTGATTGAGTAATGAGGACAAAAACGATAAAAAATAATCCTAATAGCTGGGATAGGAATTTAGCTTGATTGAGTGGTTTATTGAAGTCTCATTCTGTACACAAACTAAGGCTGTAGCATTGTATTGGTTGGCTGTTTAATCAGAACAAAGCACCAGCCAGTCACTGCTGTCGAGCTGCAGAATGATGAATGTCCCCCTTGACCACAGCTAGACAGTGTGTTTTATTATTGCTATCTCAGAGGGCTGCACTGTCTGTAGGTATTTTATTCAACAGCTTCGAATTGATACCCACAAGAACTGTGCTGGAGAGAGATATCAATAGTTTTCAGCTAAATTAAATCAGTAATTGATTCAGCACTGGAAACCTCTTTCAGATGAACTCTTGCGTAAATACCTGTTATTAAAAGCAATTGAAGTGTGACATAAAATTATATTTGAAATACAATGAAACTGCATCTATACAGCCGTTATAAGACATTACTGCAATAACATTACTGCCTGCTAGTATTTTACTCGCATTGTGTAACCATTTTACCTTAAAGAATTTCTTCTTTTTGTCCTCCTCCATCTCTTGGCTTTATTTTCAGGCTTTAGAAAATCTAGCCTGTGTCTTGAGAATTTAGCCAACCACAAGCTTTTATACTGTAGAGAGAGATTGTTCCTAGTACAAATGTACAAATCCAGATTCACATGCGCATCCCTTCAGACTGTGAAAGTATGATTACAGCCAGGTACAAACCCCGTAAAAAACATCTCAAACATTTCCATTAGCAGAAACGAGCTGCAGGTCCTAAAACGTGTTTGCACCTGTCGGCCACCGTATAAGAAAAGATTGATATAATGGTGTAGTATTGCTGCTATTCAAGCGTTGCCTGCACTTCAAAGCAACTCAAACAAGGTTGACGGATTTATCAAACAGAGAGTCGGACAATTTTTCAAATGTAGAGTGAATGTTACTAATAGTTTAGCCTTCCGTTTTTTGGATCTGGCCAGAAGGCTATGGCTAAGAAGACTAAACTATTAGCCACTTGTTGTCTCTATCTCTAAAACACTTTGCCGATTCTGTTTTAAAGTATGCAGGGCTTTGTTGGACAATGAGATGCCATGTTCTTCTCTGCACCAATCAGAGACAGGCTGAGCTTTAATCTGTTAAGTAAATAATACTTATTAAGATTTTTTTTTTTTTCAACTTGGGTGGTGCTTATTAAATCATGAATCTTCAAAGTTATCTAAAAATACTTCAGGCGCTTTTCGGGGACTTAGTGCAGCACACACACATACATGGAAAGATATGATCATTCGTGTAAAAAAAATGAACAGGAAATTATTTTAGGCTACTACTAAAAATGATGATAAAATACAATACAAATGTGTTATCCCATTAATAACGTGTGTGTATCAAGTAGGTTTTCATTAACAGCTCTTATATTAAAGGTTAAGTTCCACACACAAGGTGAGAACGAATCCGTAAAATGAAATGGTATGTATTTAGTAGTGTTGACAGTTTAATTTTCTAAGCCAAACTGATATGGTATTCAAAACAAGCAACACTGTACCCCTCGAGTGATTTCCAAATTATAGCACTTAATTTACTGAAATATAATTAAGTAATAACAGAGATTAACCTGCTCTGCCTCTAATGAACGAACAGCTCGGTGTTGCATGTCCATATGATATGTTAATAGCAGGCCTCTTTGATCTTTGCAGTGTTTTCACTTTAGGCTTGCAGACTTTGGCGAAGTCAAAGGCACTCTGAGAACCACTGTGCAAACATGTACTAATGTAGGATATCAGGCTGGCAGGTGCAAAGAGGAAAGTGAAATATTCCCCTCTGTATAGATTCAACACAGTTTTGTGTCTATGTAGCACAAGTCAAAATGCAAGGATCTGCCCTTTCCAGATTGTAACATATTGCTTCTAAAGGACTTTCAGTGCAGATATAAACTAAAAGCAACACAAAGTAAAGGGCATTTGCACTGGTATTGTTTCTTTATATATAAGCCACATGCTTTAGCTCCCTTGAAAAATCTCCATTCTCAAATACACGATACGATACGATACTGTACGATAAGATAAGGTACGGTATGATAAGACAATATACGAAACAATTAAATAATATTTTATTCTCACAACAATTTACTCAACAAGTTATTTCTTGCTTCAAAGTAGCGCCATTCAAAACTTCAACAAGGGCACATATTAAAGAAAGAAACAAGGAAACAGACATTCAACAAAGCATTTCAATTACTGAGGACAACATGCTCAAGCCTCTACTTACGTCCTGGGATTTAACTGTCTTCATTTGAGGATTGTCTGGTGCACAAAAGAGTGCTTCAGTCAATCTTTATTATATTTCGTGCGACCCTGTATCTCTGATCAGATGGTAACAATTCATGTTCCCTGTTCAGGACAAGGTTGGGGCAAGACTCAATGTGATTGGTATGTTCATAGTTTCCAAAACACTTGAGATAAACTTTTATTTTTATTAAGAAGGACATCTTTTCCTAATCTTCAGGTTTAGGTTTGTATTTTGTGCCTCTACAGTTTCCTTACTTCAATGTTCAAAAAGCTCTTTATTTTTCTCATACTGCCTGTGCTGCAGCACCTCTTTTCACCCTCTGTCTGAAACCAGAGTTATTGGAGAGAAAACTCATCTGCTGTGAACGTTGGGATGTTAGCATTTGAATACAGAAAAACCTTTTCAAGCCGTCTTTAAAGTTTGATAGAGACATATTGCATTTAACAGACTGTTTCTAATCCTATGGTGGAAATGTATCTTATAAGTTCATGTAAGTTAAACATCTTACATCAGACACTTCATTTCTTTTTGTAGAAGTTTTATGCCAGTACTCAAATGCACTTTTTGTGTTGGCAGCCAGCAGGTCAGGCGGTGCCGTTCAATTTTATGACTCTGTTGGCATGAAATTGCATCTCTGTTTCCGCCTGCTCAGTCCAGACGGAGTACATTTCATGGCTGGAGCTGGAGGATATGCACACGGACCTCGCTAAAACCCGAAAAATCAAATGCAAATTGGAATGCAATGCAGGCAGAATCTGTAATGCGCTAGATAAATGGGTGATTTTTAATAACACTGTCACCACAGCTGCTCGTAGGATGTATGAGGTATTTTCCCCTTTTGTTGATTAAATACCTGTAGACACCATACAGCAGGGGGAATGATGCAGTGCCCCCCCCCCCCCCCTCCATATGCACTCTCCAGTTTAAGATATGCTGAGTTTGTAATTATGCCCAGGCTTGTGTTAATAATATGCTTATTATTATTATTATAATGGGGTTATGGAATTATGCCCCTAAACAGAGTATTGTTTTCATTGCATTGTCATTTCATTGTAAATGCATGGTGTATAACTAACTGAATATATTTAATCATTTGAGCGTAAAATGTACAAATGGTGCAAATAGAAACAGCTTGTGTTGTACTTATAAAAATAAGACATCATCTGGTTATTAGTGATTATTCATATTCGAGCCATGGGATAGTTTCTTTTTCCAGAGAAGAGCAGTTTTTCTCGGCTCATTAGGAAACAGTTGGCCGTGTTTAAACGGGACACGGAGCTGACGGGTTGGGCCGAATCTGCAACCATCCCTGGCTCCACCTGCGAGTAACAAGCCTCTTTCACACGTTGCAAATTCAAGAATGAGTTGGTCACACCCACCTGCACTGGAACCCCGTGTTTGCGCTTGCAGCCACTTTCAGGAAAATAGAGCACTCCGTATTTGAAGTAATTCACTCTGAAATCCTTTTTAATGTAACAGGATTTGAGGATTCTGAGAAAATGAATAAATTGAGCCACAGGTGTAATGTAGATTTTCATAGTCTATCAATTGTAGGTGAGGGTTAGAAATCACTATTAAACAATGTCCTGTTTCCTGTTGACATTGATGGCGGTGTCTTTGTATCAGATAATGTTTACCCCCAAACCCCACATTACACTTAACACTAGAACCGCCAGAGGTCGCTGTATACCTATATCCGCCAACGGGTAAAATTTACCCGTTGGCGGTTCTAGTGTTAATCAAGTATATTCGTAAGAACAGAGCGTGGTCATTCTTCGGAAAAGCAGAGAAACTGTGGTTGGATTGCTTACAAATGTGCCAAATGGACGTTTTCCCAATTTAATCAGAAATTATAGAGGATTATATATTTATCTTCCCCTTTCAAATGAATCAGTTTCGCTTGAAAAGCTGCGACGGAGCATGCCACAGCCACAGTGACCTGATAATATTGCCTTGACTGAAGCAAGATCATGTACAGAGCGACAGGAGTGCTTGGAATGGGAATCCAGGAAATGAGAGGTAAGGGCAGAGATGGGGGAGGCTTTTTGCACTCATATTGCAGTGAGATGTTGGAGCGACAATAACTGTCTGAGATTGCAATTCAGGGCATGACTGCAGAGTGCCTGTAGGAAATAGTTTGTGTGTACAAAAAGTACTCTAATCCATTTAAACCCTGCTCTGCCCCTTGAAAATGGCTTACACTCTCACCTTTTAAAAGCTGGCAGAATTGCTTTCAGGAAAACTTTACAATTGGCCGGAAAAAGGTTTTTATTTTAAATAATTCCCCCCTAAACAGGTTAGTCCAGTAAATGTGGCCCTGTCATTTACCTCTGAAAGGTTGTTCCGGAACACAAAGGTCCCTGCCGCACTCCATTGTTTAATTCAGATCAGAATAATGAACTTGCCAGGCAGCCTGCCGATGAAGACGAGCACTATTTAGTAATCTTATCGGCTTCCTCGTGAGCGTCTGCTCCTCATCGCGCGGCTCAGTCTTCAGATTGAGTTGTTCAGTCAATCATGGATTCAATATTTACTTGACGATTCAATATTTACCAAGGCGCTTTGCAGCACGTGCGACTGAGTAGATAGCGCTGCCGCGAGGATCCTATCAAACACTCGTTACATGAGACATTTAGGGGCGATGGTGGGGGGGTGTCGGCGTCTCATCTACGGAAATGAGACACTGATGCAAGGTGCGCTGGAACTGAGACAGCTCCCAGCTTGAAATTCGTGCCTGCAAAGTGTTTTGTGTCTGTTTCACTCGGCTGGGTGTGAACGTCTTGCCAGATGTGTATCTGCATTTAGAATTTGAGAGTAAATATGATACTTGTGTGTGTGAGGACAAACTAGGCAATGACCCTTTTCCCCAAGAGGACAGATGCCGTGTGCTGTGCGTTCCAGATGGATGCATGGCATTGTGGGTATTTGATCCTTGTGCAGTGCGGCTGGCTGTATACTGTAGCACAGCTGGCCGGCTGCATACCAATCTGTTTGCCTCCTCCTTGCACTTGTTGCGTCAACCTCAGAGCCAAAATGTTTGATCCCTAAGGTTGATTACTTTTCTCAGCTGTCAGAAGAAACATTTCTATCTACTTAAGCCCCTCCCCCCTGCACTAATCTACAATGTCTATAGTGAAACATAAAGGGATTCAAAGACACTGTGTGTGTCAGTCTTTGAGCGTAGAAAGAAATCATAACCGAGCAAGGATTAAAAATAATATCCGAACATCTGAGAACACACATAAAGAAAAATGAGGTGCCAACTCTTGTGTCTCAGTTATACTAATTGTTGTAAATGTGTTTTACAATTGGTAAACAATTGTAAAACACATTTACAACAATTTATTACCAACTTTATACTACAGGTGCACTCACGTTGCAAAACAACATCATTTGGAGGATTAATGCTTACTGGCTTTCTTGCAACATCAAGTAAGATCTCCTTTTCGTATTTCATTGCATTGTTGTTGTTGTCCTCATAGATCTCACAACAATACAGTATGTTATCATCATCAACAGAAACTGTGGGTAACGGTATGGAAGACGTACTCGCATCTGTTCTACAAATGATCACATTGCAAGTTAACTCCTCCTTTCAACTCTTACTAATAAAGACTGGTAAATAAATCATCTTTAAATGGGGCCCTTTTAAGCTTTTGGGGGTTTGGTCTTCAAGCTAACCAATCAGAGCAAACTGGGCTCTGGTTTCAGACAGAGGGTGAAAAGAGGTTTTAATAATAGGGCCCTTCATTTAAATTAAAGTGCTATGCAGATGAGACACGCTACAAAAATAGAATCCACAATGAAACTAACTGGTATTCTCTTTTCGTTTGTCACTACTTAGAACCTGCTTAAATCGATGATGCTGCATTGAATCCCAATTTGAATTCAATGTAGTTCAATATGCTTTATTTGCATTTAGATAACAAATACAATATTGCCAAAGTGCTATAATCACATTGAAAACATTTTAAATACCTCTCTCGCTCTCAAAAAAGTCAGCAACACAAAAACAAAAGAAAAATAGAAAGTTGTGCAGGTTAGATTGGAACGTTTTTACATTTCACTGTAATAATCTTTATAAGAAAAGAAAAAAAATGTATCAGTCATATTGTCTCTCTCTCTCTCTCTCTCTCTCTCTCTCTCTCACACACACTTTCTCTTTCTCCTTCTGGATCGCTCTCTGATGCAATATTTGCCGATTTCACATCTGCCATCTGTCAATAACCAATCTGATTCTTGACTACCCGTAGTGAATCCCTTAGCAGATGATCTTATACACCGCTCCGTGCTTTCTGTACACATACGTAAATACATACACACACACACTCCACCTATCTTCCCCGTAGTGATACTGTCATGGCTTTGATTAGAAATAAAGTAGCAGCTGCTCCCACAGATCCCCTTCTTCCTTCTATCTCGTCTGGCTCGTGTCCCACTGGGGAAATGTCTGTCTCCCGTCCCTTGCATAAATATAGACATACTATATGAATACACGACATATGAAATGTGTTTACAGTTTTTATATGGTTTTGCCGACAAAAAATGTCGCTGCCAAATTGACACTCTATGAGCCGTAGAAGAAAGATTTAAGGGAGAAGAAGTCCGTCCTAGAGACAGACGGTCCTATTGAGAGAGGCAGCCTGAAAGGAATCGGAGACGCAGATGAAGAGAAATGAAGTGAGACTAAGGGAATCGAGGGGGGTGGGCACCAGGGAGAGGATGCGCGTGCGGGGGGGGGGGGGGCGGCGGCGAATAAAGTATTTGTCACACTGCCATTGGAGGGAGATTGAAAAAGAAGGTGTGAAAGTGGAAGTTATATTCAGAAAAAAGCTTTCTTATGCTCAGAAAATGCAAAAAATGTTGTCCGCCTAGTTCTAACTCCATCCTTCCTTTCCTCCTTCCTTGCTCCCACCCCTCTTCTCCCCGCAGGCACGTCTATAATCCAGGTGACAGCGACAGATGCTGATGACCCAACCTACGGGAACAGCGCCAGGCTAGTGTATACACTGGTGCAGGGCCAACAGCACTTCTCTGTCGATCCCCAGACAGGTGAGTGTGTTTATCCATTTGTGGAGTTGTGTGTGTGTGTTCCCATTGTTGAATAAAAAAAGCATGAAGAAATGCAAAGTAAAATTCGAAACACAAACAAGCTGCAGAAAAGCAAATATAGTCAAGATGTCGAATTGCAAACACGCCTGCTGTGTGTGCAAACAAGCACATTCAAGGCCTCAGTTGTGAACACACACACACACACACACACACACACACACACACACACACACACACACACACACACACACACACACACAAACTTACTCTTTCCCCCCTTGTACATCCCTCGTTCTCTTGTCACACTTAGTCATCCATCTTTCCCACTTCCCAAATGCGCACACACACTCTCGCACACACGTATCTCCCCCTCTGCCAGTGCCCCCCCCCCCCCCCCCCCTATCTGGTTCCCTCCAGTATGAGTAGGCAGAAATGTATTCATGCTGCCAGGGCCTGTGTGAATGCAACAAAACAGAGCAGCAGCCTAATGTTATTATTTCTGGATGAGGCAAAAACAAAAAGACATGTGTTCAAAGAGAGATGTCAGCGAGGGTTTGTGAACTCTTCGAGACGAGATTACAGGAGGCTCAAAGAACCTGTGTGCCGTGCGCCTGTCTCGATTTGCCTCCGCTTACCAGGGAGTCACCCCAGGGCACAAAGTTTTAAAGGGCGCTTTTACTTATTTTTATATTTTATTTTATTATGATTACTTTTTTTAGCACCGTACCTTAGAGGGAAATCATGGCTCTCTTGCCTCAGAAATGGAGCTCTAACTGTCTGACGCTTCAGATGCCGCTTTGATTGACAGCCCACGTATAAACACTTAGCATTTAGCTCACGTTGAGGCAGCTGGAGTCGTTTTTTCGTCAGAATGTGGGAGTTCGAGTCTGCATGCGAGCGTTTATTTTGAAGCCACAAGGGTCACAGGTGGCCGATACTTGTGTTCTGCTCATTGAATGTCAATGTTTAGTAACTGATTGCTTTGACACGTGAGGACCTCTGCGACAAGCCAAGAAAGCTGCGGTAGCTTTTTGAAATGCTAATTGGCGAATATAAACCTAATTCTGTCGAGTGTGTATTAGCCGTGACACCGTGCCTTAGTATTCTGATCGTGTCTGCTCTCTTCTTTTTCGCTCTCTATCTCCCTTTTTCAATCACCCTGATCCCCGTCGGCTTCATCACCAAAGGTCTTTTTCAAAGCGTACCCTCCGAGGCGAGCACATTTACCCGTATATTCGGTTGGTTTGCTTACAAATTCTGCCCGCAATCTACACACGCTCCTGATGTTTGTTAGCATTAAAAAAACGCCCATGTTGAATGTGATTCACCTTGAGCTGAGTCAACCGGGCCTTTGTTTGTTTGGCAGATGTTTGGCGAGAGAAGTCAGCACTTGATGTGGGACATCCAATCATATGTAGCTGAATGAGGTCATTTACACAGAGCAGGTGATCAATGTCGAATGTATTGATGTGTCTCGGTGTGCTGTTGTGAGATGCAGAACGAGATTTTACGCTCCGTCAGCATGTCTGGCTGTCAGTGATGGGTGATTTATCTTTCCCATATGAGCTTCTTCACATATCTGTGTTTATATGTGTGTGTGTGAGTGTGTGTGTGTGTGTCTTTTAAACGGGACATTAAGTCATGTATTGTAGTTGTCAGATGGAAACTGGGTGTCTCAGAAAAAAGCTGTCAGATTGTCAGGAAAAGCACTCATGTCTTCAGCCTGATGACAAGGCGCTTTGACATCGTCAAATAGGTTTGAAAGGGCTTGAAAAGCCCAAGAAAAACTTGATCTGTCAATTAGAATGAAAGCATTTTAATTTCTATATCTGAAGCTATTGGATTTGTACACAGCAGAGACCATTACCATTGATAATTAGTGAGGAACCAACCACACTGACAGGTTTATTGCACATCTAATGCCCCTTTCACACCAACGCGTTTTCAGCTCCGGCTCGGAGCTGGAGCCTGAAAAGTACCGGTTTTTCCTGTTCACACCGCAGAGGCGCCGCCTCTTAGCTCCGGAATCCGGTTCATTTCCAGCTCCAAAAAATTGTCGGTCTAGAGGCAAGAGCTTCGGAGCTAAGAGGCGGCGTCACTTATGTCTCTCTTACGTCGAGGCGGGGGCAGGGGTTCGTCGTTGAAGTAGATGCTGAAGACCACAAAGAAGTCTTGCATTTTGCATGTGATGTTTGTAAAGTTCCAAGTAAGTCCGATGCCTTCCATTTCGTTTCATAAGAGGATAACCAAAGCGAGCAGCGCTTCAATACAATCGGCCATTGTTGTTGTTGTTGTCGTCGATGTGAGGGATTTCCGCGCAGTTTGGATTTTATGAAGTAGGCACGTAAACGGTGACGTCATGACACAGCAGGGGCAGCTCTGAGTGGTGTGAACAGAGCAGGAGCAGAAGAGGGAAACCGGAGCTGAACCAGAAAAGCTCCCGCTCGGGGCTAGAAAGGGAAAAGCGCTGGTGTGAAAGCCACATTACTTGTCTAATCATAAGGCATCGTTTGGAAAGGGTTACAAGTTGTGACTAAATGATTTATTCTTGCTTCATAATAGTAATTGCTTGAGTAAAACTGTATTTTTGAGGCGGATACAACATTGATATTTGGAAGTTTAAATAGAAAAATATGATTTAGAAAACACTTTAAGTTCTTCAGTCATGGGTATTTTGAGTGCCCACATTCCACAAACTGTGAAATACGTTTTTTTCTATCAAATATAAATAATCTAATATAAAATGGTTATACCTTGAACCATCTGTTTCACCCAGAACCTCCTTGGAGGTCTCAAACCAGAACCGGGTGCTAACACAAATTCTACCTTTATTCTCAAAGAGTTTAATCAAGATACGTTTTTTTTTCGAATCAACCTTGAGGCTTCTACGGATATTGTATTCTACAGATTAGGCGGATACTGTTATGGTGAGCAGGCCCGGTTCTACGGGGTGCATAAGGGTGCATTGCACCCTCAGTTGAGTCGTTATGCACCCTCATTTGAAAAATTAAAAGTGAAAAAAATAAATAATCTAAAGTAAAAAATATTACATATATAATAACAATAATAATAATGTAGTAATAATAAGAAGAATATAGTCAGTGATGGACATCAGAAAATGGTTAAAACAACCAGCCCTTATCGCCAGCAGTAACACTGCATCTACTGCAGGTAATAACAGTTCAGATCATGGGGACATTACGTTACCCGCGGCCACTGTCCGGGATACTAACGTCTTCCCGCCCGACTCGCCGGCTTTGCCCGCCTCGCCCACGGAGGCGGAGCAGCCGCAGCCGTCTTCGTTGCCCCAAACACCGCCACCCCTCAACGGCCCGCAAGTGCCAGAGGACCTCGGCAAAACAGAGCCTGCCCAGGTATATTTAAAAAAGTACCCAACTCGCCTGTAACAGAGCTCATTTTGCAGCTCATGGTTTCAAAACAGAGATTGGCTGGAATATTCCTGTAAAAAACACGCCATCTCCTGCTATGCCTGTAGACATTTCGGTTCAAGTAAGTCAGATGCCTTTACCACAACTGTACCGCTGTCTCCTGGTACTCATCTGATTAACTCACTCACTAAAAATGAAATACTATGACAGTAAAACAAGAATAAAGTTTAAAAGGAGAGTGATTTGTAAAATATCCATAAAAAATAAATAAATCTGTTTACAGTTCTGTTTCATATGGGTGTTGAGAGGTATCCATAGATCTCTTCATTTTGCTCTCAAAGTGCACCAGATTGATGCTTTAACTTCAATATTTCCAACAAAAATCGTCCTCCTAGAGGAGGTGAGGAACATGCCATGGCTGTAAGCAGTGTGCGAAATACCCGTCAATAATCGGGGGGGTCCCCATCTCCCGTTTATTGCGCAATATACCGGTCGAAGATTTCTCAATATGCAGTAGGCCTATGCAATATTTCATGGATGCAATTCAAGACAATCAGTAGTAGCAGCGTTTCTCAACCGGGCGCTGTCAAATAATTATATATTCTAACGTTCATATGAATGAATACGCGACCGTTAAAGAGCCATCTGTTTTCGATTCTATGTGAGGAAATGGGAGCAGAGCTGGTCTCAGACACACACACACACACAGTGTGCGAAATACGGGGGGGTCGAGCTCCCCCGGACCCCCCCGTATTTCGCACACTGGCTGTAAGGTCCGGTTCTGGAGCCGGAAACATGGCTGTATGGGCTGGCTCTGGAGCCGAATCAATGGCTGCCGGGACCGGTTCTGGAGGGTGTTAGGTCCACTCCCCACTTGTAAAAATAGCACTTTACCCCTGCACCCTCTCTAATCTCAGATGCACCTTGAGTCATTTTGTACTAGAACCGGGCCTGACGGTGTGTGAAGCAGGCAGGACCCAAATGCAGAAAAAACTGAAAATACCTTTATTTCAAGGATATGGCATCACTAGGCCACCAGGGTGGGTGGAGGGGGTCAGGAGGATGGGATTTTGGGCTGACAGCCCAGGAGCACAGCGGAGGACCCAGAAGGGATCTCAGGCGGACGGCCCGGGGGCAAGGCAGAAGCCGAGAAGGGGGACTCGGGCGGACGGCCCGGGGGCAAGGCAGAGTCCAAGGTGGGGGACTCGGGCGGACGGCCCGGGGGCAAGGCAGAGTCCAAGGTGGGGGTCTGGCCACAGCGGGCGAACTCAGGGTGCCGAGCATGAGGGCGAAGGCAGCCGCAGGAAGAGTCAGGGGGCCGGGCCCGAGGGCGAGGACCGCGGCAGGAAGAGCCAGGGGGCCGGGCCCGAGGGTGAAGACCGCGGCACTCAGGGGGCCGGGCTCGAGGGCGAAGACCAGACAGCTCCGGAGGCCGGGCAGGACCCGGTGTCGGCCGAACAGGAACCGGAGCCGGTGGGACAGGCTTTGGCAGGATCCCCCACAGAAGAGGACCAGGAGTTGGCAGGACCCCCGGCGAGACAGGTGATGGCGGGGCATAGGACACAGGACATAGGATTGGCAGGACCCCCGGCAGTAGAGTAGTCGGCGGGACCCCCAACGGGACAGGACATAGGATTGGCAGGACCCCCGACAGGAGAGTAGTCGGCGGGACCCCCAACGTGACAGAACATGGAGTTGGCAGGACCCCCAGCGGAACCTCCAACGGGACGGGACATATGGTTGGCAGGACCTCCGGCAGGAGAGTAGTCGGCGGGGCCTCCAACGGCACAGGACTTAGGGCTGGCAGGACCCCCGGCAGAAGAGTAGTCGGCGGGGCCTCCAACGGCACAAGACATAGGGCTGGCAGGACCCCCGGCAGAAGAGTAGTCGGCGGGACCCCCAACGGGACAGGACATAGGGCTGGCAGGACCCCCGGCAGGAGAGTAGTCGGCGGGACCCCCAACGGGACAGGACATAGGGCTGGCAGGACCCCCGGCAGGAGACTAGTCGGCGGGACCCCCGAGGGGACAGGACATAGGGCTGGCAGGACCCCCGGCAGGAGAGTAGTCGGCGGGACCCCCCAACGGGACAGGACATAGGGTTGGCAGGACCCCCGGCAGGAGAGTAGTCGGCGGGACCCCCAACGGGACAGGACAAAGGGTTGGCAGGATCCCCAGCGGAACTTCCAACAGTACAGGACATAGGGTTGGCAGGACCCCCGGCAGGAGAGCAGTCTGCGGGACCTCCAATGGCACAGGACATGGGGTTGGCAGGACCCCCGGCAGAAGAGCAGTCTGCGGGACCTCCAACGGCACATGAGTAGGGACTTGAGTGGGAACTCGAGAGAGGGCTTGAGAGGGAACTCGAGAGGAAACTTGAGAGTTGACGAGAGGTGACTTGAAAGGGATCTCGAGAGGGAACTTGAGAGGGGACTTGAGAGGAAACTGGAGAGGGGACTCGAGAGGGGACTTGAGAGGGGACTTGAGAAGAAACTGGAGAGGGGACTCGAGAGGGAACTAGAGAAGGGACTAGAGGAGGGACTAGAGTTGGTACCTGAGAAGTGACTAGAGAAGTGACTAGAGAAGGGACTGGAGAAGGGACTAGAGAAGGGACCTGAGGAGGGACTAGGGAAGGGACTAGAGAAGGGACTTAGGAAGGGACTAGAGGGGGAACTCGAGAAGAGACTAGAGAAGGGACAAGAGATGGGACTATGGCAGCTGGGGCCAGAGCTGGGTCTGGAACCATGGCCGCTGGGGCCGGGACTATGGCTGCTGGGGCCAGAACTAGGTCTGGGACTATGGCTGCTGGGGCCAGAACTGGGTCTGGAACCATGGCTGCTGGGGCCGGTACTGGAGTCGGAACTGGAGCCGGAATTGAAGCCAGAATCATGGCTGTAAGGCCCGGTTCTGAAGCCGGAAACATAGCTGTAAGGTCCGGTTCTGGAGCCGGAAACATGGCTGTAAGGTCCGGTTCTGGAGCCGGAAACATGGCTGAATGGGCCGGCTCTGGAGCCGGAGCCATGGCTGTAAGGTCCGGTTCTGGAGCCGGAAACATGGCTGTATGTGCTGGCTCTGGAGCCGAATCAATGGCTGCCGGGACCGGTTCTGGAGCAAGGACCATGGCTGCTGGGGCCAGAACTGGGTCTGTAACCATGGTCCTTTGGGCTCGTGCTGCTAACCTGGCCTTGCGACTCCTTCTTTTAGGAGCCGTTTTGAGGCTCCGTGGACCTCCAAAAGCCAGACGAGTACCAGTGAATGGCTCCTGGACTGTAGCAGGCAATGGGGCAGAAGCCAGGGTTGACTCCAAACAGACCACACCGGTGCGTGTGGTGTCATAACGGGAGTTGGGAGGCCTGGGGCTGTCAGGCAGGGGATAACACACCATGAGGAAATCCAAAATCCCGCCCGGTAAGAATCTCACCAAGCCTGGTTTCTCCATAGTTATCTGGCGCGCCGCTGCCAGAGCAGCCTCTCGCTGCTGAACCCCGGACGCTCCCATCCATTGATCAGAGCAGGCAGCCAAAGAAAAAGTAAAATCCAACAATTCCTGCTCAAAAGGATCTGCTGGGCCCATATTTGGTTGGTTCGTACTGTTACGGTGAGTGAAGCAGGCAGGACCCAAATGCAGAAAAAACTGAAAATACCTTTATTTCAAGGATATGGCACACGGACAATCAGAACACTCCCTGGTGAACACAGTCACAGACAAACGACGAACCAACACTGAACACAGGAAGAGACAAGACTAAATACAGGGAGGGGTAATCACAAGACGAGAAACAGCCGGGCAGGGGGGGAGAAACACAAGGGCCACAGGTGAACACAATCAGACAACTAGACACCCCAGGGAAACTAACGACAGGAGGAAAAACACAGGGAAAAGGACCAGACAATATATCAAGAGGAAAACAAGACGGGGAGAACAGCAAAACACCCAAAACAAGACATACAAAACGTGACATAACACAATAATCGTAACAGATAGATTCAACCCCACATATTCTACTTGAGGGCAACCTCAACCCCCTAACATTAGTTTTGCTTTAACATGGTACCTTGGTTCCACAACAAGAAACTTATCCAGCAGCACCTGGCTTTGGAACGCACTTTAAAGGGTAACAATCAAAGTATTTGGGGGTGTTATAGCTGGGCAGATCTTTCAACACCCAGGCATCCAACAATCATTGAAAAAAAGAGCATGTAAAAAAACACACATTTGTCACATGCAGGCCAAACAGGGCAGACTTGGCTTTTTCGCAATGGGGCCTAAATACAAGTTAATGCGGTGCCTTTCAGAGAGTGGAGACAGGCAGACTCAGACAGTATGAGTATCTTTTTTTATAATTAAAGAATCACATGTTCTAAGAGAAACCCAAAATACAAGTATGAACCTGAAAATTAGAGCGATATTTCCCTTTAAACCTTTGGATTGCCCGTTTGTAAGAAACTACATTTTGCTGCAGCCTGACTTAGTTTGTCTTGTACCTCTTTCGTCATCCGAGAGCCCTCAAATGAATCGTTTTACAAGTTACCCTTTCCAGAAGAGCTGCAGAGCATCTGGACCAAGCTCCATGAAATAACAACTTATTACATTTTTCATTTCAAACTGCAGGCTATGGCCTTATTGTAAAGCAAGAAACCTGTGACCTTTTATTGATGACTTACTAATATAACTGTAGTCTCAACGAAACCTCTAATGGGGTTCATGGCTTTCTTAGTTCATAATAAGCAATCATCTGCTGTTAAACAAGTTAATAAGCCATTAATAAAAGGTCACTGTGTCTGTTAAGACTCCAGTCCACCATTTTATAGGTCATCTACTGTAGTTGAAGTCAATTGGGTGTGCTGTTTTACGACTAGAACACAGTTTATCCAATGGCCTCTGAAAAAGGTCCGGTGTTTTTCACAGGACTTTAGCCATAAGGTGTTAGTAGGTCATTAATAAAAGCAATGTACACTACATTGTTAAATAGTCAACTAGCTGTATTGATAGACAACCGAAATGCCTGCTGGACCTAAAGTTACAAATTACAAAGCATCTCAGAGGACATATGATTCTCATTTTCAGGTTCATATTTGTATTTTGTGCCTCTACTGTGACATGTCCCCATGCTTTAATGTTATACTACCTCTTTTCACCCTCTGTCTGAAACCAGAGCCCAGTCTGCTGGCAGGCTCTGTTGTGATTGGTCATCTGTTCAACCTGCCCGCATTTTTTTTTTTCATGAAACTGTGTCTCAGGGTTTCTTAACATTTAAAAACCTATTAATGTGTCATACCCGATTAACGGGAAGAAACTCAGCTAACTGACGATACGAACTATTTTTACCGATACAAAACACAAGTCTCACAAGAAGCGTCTAAATGAGCCCTGAGCGAAAAAATGCTAACACACTTAGCACAGAACTCTAGGTATAAATGCCCTGATTACATAGCAGATCTGCACAAACAAGATATCGATTAGCAAACTGAGATTCCACAGATTCGAGCGATCTGACCTCGCGGCCAAATGACAACAAACAACAACAACAAAATTAGCTTTACGGGACCAAATCGGAAAATAAGTATTACCGTTGTTGTTGTTCTGATCAAAAGTTGTGTTCAATGGCATTAAAACGATAAAAACGCTGCTGAAGGTTAATCTATATGTTAATCCAATGTGCCTGTGTCACTTTGAAATGATTACTGATAATCCATCATTCCATTTTTATTTCAATAACGGAGATTTCCTATTAGCTGCTACGATAGCCAGAGTGACAGCTTCCGGTTCCGGAGCATATCTGGCTACGCATCACTCTATTCACCAATGGGTAATGTTTAGATGGATTTTAGGAACTTCCCCTTGATTCTATTGGCTCTAACGGTTACAAAGAGATGTCAATCATCAAAATCGTC
This sequence comes from Harpagifer antarcticus, assembly GCA_902827135.1. Classification (NCBI taxonomy): domain Eukaryota; kingdom Metazoa; phylum Chordata; class Actinopteri; order Perciformes; family Harpagiferidae; genus Harpagifer; species Harpagifer antarcticus. The sequence goes on from CADEHL010000370.1 coordinate 314,879, forward strand.
CGGTGGGTTCCAGAGATATGGAAAATGCACCCAAATGACCCCAGAAGTGTTTTTTGTCTTTTCTAAACCTCTCTAAAAAGGTCAAATGTCACTTTACTTGCATCAATCTTGATACAGGGTACTTGTTATATGTTATAGTTTGGATTCCTAAAGCTTTTAGTCTCCGATCCCATCATTCAAGGGTGGTTTTCACTATAAGTAATGTTTTTATTTGGACGGACACTATAATTTAAATGTTTTTACTATGTTCAATCTGAATTTACTTTAAAATAAAAAAATGATATATTGATTCTGACTTTTCTACATCCAACTCACAGGTTTATCATTGCTTTGAGAAAAAAGATTATTAATTTACCTCTTTTAGAAGTGAAGTTAGTCAATTGTTCTGGGAATGTCATTTTCGAGCCTGAGACCTGAAAAACAGGCTCAGGGCCTAACAGGTTAAATATGTCCCTCCCCTTAGCCAATGAAGTATAATCTATTGGAGGGCTAGCAAATAGACATTACGTAGTGATGTCACTATGTCAATGGAGGCGTTTCAGTTGGAGGGGGGGAGTGTGTGGAAGAGAAGAACTTTGAGATTTTAGCCTTTGCAGACCATTTACATGCACAAACACTACAGGAAAGGGAAAAGCACAAAAAGCACAAGATGATTTATCAACCATAAATAAGGTCATTAGTTACAACTTGTAAACCTATAGAATGCTTGATTAGAAAGTGACACCTAAGGCTTAGTCAAGAGATAATCATGATACAAATAAATTGTGTTACCATTCTTGCTACCGTAGAGGATATTCCATCAAAAATGAGAGTAGGGCTGGATGAAATCCCAATGTGCAGCTTTTGTTCCAAAACAGAGCACAGGCCACAGAGTTTACATTGGAAGCCAGCAGTTTCAGCGCCTGGTTATCATAGTCATAAATATTGATAAAAAAACATTCTGTCCCCCACAGATATATTATGGTCATTTGGGAAAGCGTTTATTTCCCTTTGCTCGAAATGCTTCATCATGGTCACCGTGATGCTCACGTTTGTGTGTGTTCTTCCACCAGGCATCCTGCGTACGGCCGTACCGGACATGGACAGGGAGACCCAGGACCAGTACCTGGTTCTGCTCCAGGCCAAAGACATGGGGGGCCACCTGGGTGGATTATCTGGGACCACCACCGTCACTGTCAGGCTCACTGACGTCAACGACAACCCACCACGCTTCACCCAGAGTGAGTTACTCAGCAACCACCCACAGCGAATGAATGAGAAGCGACAATAGACAGGCAGCCAAACATAATAGAAGGAGATGACTGTATGTTGACAGCCTGCTCTTCCTGTATGCACACAAATGCACGATGATTGTGTGTTTTCCCTCCCACCCCGGCAGCATCACACATTCATACACTCACCATGTTGGAGTTTGCCAAATGATCATTTCTGTTTGTTTAACCCAGCTTGGAGTACCATATTGGTAAGGCTTTTGCTCATTAGACGTATGCAGCATCCACTTAGAAGTTGCTCTGCTTGTGTTAACTTTCTAGTACTCATTATATGGAGAACGCTATGTGAAAACAAACACCAGGCTGCATAAGAGCATAAACACATGCATCGTTGATTTTGCGTCAGGCAGCCGAAGACTTCTCTGACCTTTTTGACCCGAAGGTCCTGTCAGGATTTCACATTCAGGCAGAGAAGAGTCCTGCCGGGCTGCAAAGTGTCTCATCAAACATTCACTCATGGATTCCTCTCACCTCTTCAATGATAAATCGGCTTCTTTCTCCAAGTCCAGCTTGTACATTCACATCTCTAGGAATATATTTGTACAGCAACTCCATTCAGGCCAACCTAATTGGCTTCTCAAATGACTCTGATAGCATTTAACTTAATTTCACTGTATGTGATCATGAAGTCAATGTGTGGAAAAGATATATGAAAAAGGTCTTCCTCCTGTGTTGCTGCGTGACTATAGTGTTGATAAATTAAATTGAATTATTTCAGAACCCAGTGTACTGTTGCATTAGAGTCAACACAATTTAAACCAAATTAGTAATTTAGATAAAGGACGCTGCTCGCCATGAAGATTTTATAATCGAGTTAAATTATTGGACATAATTGTCCTCATTGAACATTAAATTGTAAATCATTCTTTTAGTGGCACAGAAAGAGGCTGAGCAGCTCTAGCCTCTCTGCTGTTGGATACACTAATGTGTCTCATTGGCCAATACCTTTTTGTCAACCTTCCTAATTGGTCCTTTATTACCTTGAATAGGACATGCCAGTTAGCCCCCCTTGAATGAATAGAGAAAGCAAGCGGCTTTGACGGCCAGTGTCATCCTTTATTTAATGTAATCTCTCCACCAGGATAATTGCTGACCCTTTTCCAATTAAAGTGGAAATAGTTGACACTATATTGCTTTTGTACAATTACATTTCGGTCTGATTTTTAGAAGGGCTGACGGGAAAGATAACTTTCTTTTTCCATTACTGAAATTAAGATAACAAGAGATATATCACGTCTTTCACAGAGAAGTAATAATTATTGAACGAGGCTGAACGATTAGAATGAAAGATCTCATTGTGGGGCAAATTAAAATTGTTAATTTATTTTCAATAAATCAAACTCTAGGGTTGTAGTTGTGGTCTTAATAGTGTTTTTATAAGAGACATATTTTCCACATGAATGAAACAGGATATGACAATGCAGTTGCTTTTTTGGTAAGACCATTGGTCAGAATAGTCCACTTACTGTAGTAGACTTGGCTTTTTTTATTTTCGAAGAGTGACGGTTAGGGCAAGGGTTAGGGTTAGTTTGATACATTTTAGTCCATATAGCAGGGGTGGCCAACCTGTCAGAGGTTAAGAGCCACATTTTTTCTATGTTACAGCAAAGAGCCACATCAAACACACGGTCACTGATACCGCTTGTTTCAGTTTTTTTTTTCTGGAGACAAGATTTCAACCATTTTTGTGGCATTGGGATACATATTAAATCCTCTGGAGCAGAGAGAGGAGCTGTGGATTATTGATTAATGCATCAGCGTTTCTTAGGGTCAAAAACACTAAACTCACAACTTCAAATGAAAGCGTTTAGTTTATTTAATAACAGAGCACATATTCAATGTGAAAAGTGACAGTAGTTATAGATTATTTGCAATTTGGTGCTATATATATTTAAAATATATAGCACCAAATATTTTAATAGTTTAAAATATTTTTTAAACACCTTGAATTTCAGGGGGGGCGCGGGCCTCCGTTGGCGGGGCGCGGGCCTCCGTTGGCGGGGCGCGGGCCTCCGTTGGCGGGGCGCAGCGCCCCTCCAACACAATGGTAGGGGAAACACTGGATAGTGTTTAATCAACGATAGGTTCCCCCCCCCCCCCTCAAAGGTGATTAGTTCATTGCATCGCAGGTATTATTGTGATTGGCTCTTGGGCCACATCAAAATTAGACGCGCTGTCATCCTCTCCTACTGACACCTGACACCACACATACACACGTAGGGAGAGCCGGGACGAAAGTAACACGGGACGAAAGTAACGGAGCGATTTTATCCGAGCCCAAACAACTTTGACCGGCCAAATTACGTCAGAATGATCAGCATTCAGTACTTAACAGACTAAATATCTGTCAGGAGTAGCTAGTGTTGTCACGATACCAACATTTTGGTTTCATACCAAGTCAAGAATTGCGATTCCGATTATTTTTCGATACTTTTCTTAAAAAAAGGGAAACAGTCTTAAATGTAATTATTGTGCTTTATTTCACACCAGAACCAGAGCACAAACTTTTAAACAATGAGAACAATAAATAAAATAAATGACAAGAATTAGTGTTAAATAAAATTAAAACATTTCTGACAGACAGGCCTCGTGGTGTCCGTAGGCTTGCCCTCACTGTCAGAGTTATAGCTCAAATACTTCCACATTTCGCTTCTAGCGTCTTTTCTGTCAACAAGCCGAGGCGCAGCGGCAGGTGCACTCCCACTCGCAGCCATGCTTCTGGTTTTCTCACATGCTCTGGCAGCTAGCGCGTGCACGAGAGAGGGGAGGGACCTAGAGCGTGCACGAGAGAGGGGAGGCACTTAGAGCGTGCTTGAGTGGGGCAGGACTGCAGGCACAGCTGCAGTGCAGGGAGTGGAAGCAGAGCGCTGAACACACACATTAAAACGGCGCTTTCTCACCGGAGTACTTTCCCCCGTCATTCTTAAAGTACCGATACTAATGAAACGGAGGAATTGTAACGTTTTTAACGGCAGGGTATCGCGGTACCTTTCAAGTATCGGTAGACCGTGCAACACTAGTCAGGAGTCAGTGTCTCTCCCCCAAACTCACACATATACAATTCGATATGAACTGAAGAGCCGCATGAAACTAGGCAAAGAGCCGCATGCGGCTCGAGAGCCGCGGGTTGGCCACCCCTGCCATATAGTAATAGTTTACCAAAATGTACCAGAAGTTATTTGGATATAATCAATTAAAAGTCCTTTTTATTCCTTTTTTACATATCTGAACGCTATACTTGTTTCATGATGGTATATAACTAACTAACTTACTCTCTGAAAAATTCAAAATGGAAGATGATCATCAATTCTCGAGCAGGTTCTGCAGCAATAAGCAGCGTCTTAACTCAATGATTTCTAAGTGACATTTATTGGCGATGGACACTGTAGATAATGATATCCCGTGAGATTGTAAGTCACACTAAAAACTGTGTGTCTAAGGTCTATGTGTTCAGATGTGACTGAGTAATGACTCAGAGAAGTGTGAGTTATGAGGCAAATCGCGGCATTGGAGCGCTAATGGTTCTGAAGTACCTTAATAGCCTCCATGATCGGGGTGTGACAGCCGCCGCTGCACATCCAACTGCTGACTGTGTGGATAAGTCGGCCAAGTGAGGAGCCAACATACAATAACGAACTTCAGGTTGATTTCAGAAAAACTATGTGAGCCTGTCGCTTTCAGCTCATGCCGTATCTTTGCCTCACAGCTCTCTCGTCTGCATATATAAAACCAAGCAACCCGAGAATTTCCTCCAGTTGTTAGGCCAACTCCGAATGAATGTTAATCATCCGGGTTGGCAACAGTTGTCATTCTAGCCGGCCAAATCAATGCTTGGCGACGGAGACGTTCACCTCCTACAGCTTGTTAAGACACTGTTAATTATGTAAATAAGAGTTTAATGTTGCAGTTTGAAAATCACACTCTTTAAAATGCACTTAAGATATCAAAAGAAGTACAGAATAAATCAGTATACATCTACATATAACTGTAATAATGAAACACTGTACAATGCTAGTATGTTAGATTTAAAGTCATATGAACAATTGTGGAGCATGATATATTGACTATTGAGACTGTTACATGAACTTTTTGTGAAAAACGTACCCTAACTAACCCTACAGTAGTTGTACTGCAGAATACTTGGAGTACATTTACACGGATAATTGTCCGCTAAGGTGCCCTAGCTGGGTCAACTTAAAGGGGCAGGTAATATAAGATACTTTTCTTCTCCCTGCTCCTTTTCAGGTATGGTGTGTTTATAGAGACATGTTTTGCAAATAATTGTTATACATTAAGTTGTGCATACCATGAACAGAACAAATAAAAATGAAATGTAAGGGTTAGGGTTTGAGAAAGAAACAATACTTAATACCAATATTAAAAGATCTTATCCAAGTCTGGTCAACATAAAATAGCAGAGTACACGTCGATGCAAGGTAAGAGCAGTCAGGACCTTGATAGGCTTGCAATGAGGGTTTATTCCAATATACTGGCTTTATTGCCATGATTGAACTAATGGTGGCCTGGGTTGGGAGGTTTGTTGGTCGGGTTGAACCCCTATCAGAGCTTGGTGTTTTGGATGGGGCTGCTCTGAGGACTGGAGGGCTTCTTGGAGGGAGAACTAGACTCATTCTGATCTGTCTGGGGGACGCCTAGTGGCGCCAACACCTGCTGTGAAGCATCGCGTCCAACCACTGTTGTCTTGCTGATGACTCCCTGCATGCATGTTCTTTATACGATGCATTGATGAACGGTTAGCCCACAGTTTGTGTGTTGTCCTTTATCCTCTATCCTTTTTTTGGCATTCCCCTTTGCTTGCTTGAACACCATTACCATCAAAGCGAGTCACTACTTAATTACACACCAAGGCTTTTAGAAAGACACCCTCGAATGCGGCCTTTTTGTCTCGCAAAGTCCACACTGACTATTCCTTGTGGCATTTACCAGAGGGAGATGATGACAGTATAGTGTACCAAACAGGTATCGACTTTACATATCTTAGCTTGAAAAACAAGGTAAAGCAGGTCTTGCTTTGTGGGCTTCTCTTTTTACGGCATTGACAAATTTCTCCCTATCTAAAATATGATTCCAGGAACTAAGTGGGTTTGTAATGTGTACAATTTTGAATGCTGTCAGGGGACTTTTCATGCCTGGAGGAGGTAGTATCGCAGAGGGAAAGTAGGCTACCATGCAGATTTAACTTGTTTGGTTAAGTGATAAATGGAACGGGTGGGATATTTTCCGACGCTTCATTGGCAAAACACACTGCTCTAAACACACTTTCCTTTGGGTCTCATTATCAAATGAATGAGTAGCATACACAGTGCTCCAAATGATTTTGGACAGCAACACCTTATTTTGATGTTGTACCTCAGAAATCGTTGGTGTGCAAAAATGCTTTAAATTGTATTTTTCATCTATATCAAATGATCTTTCTAAGGCAGAGTCTCTTTTTGAACATTTCAAGGTGACAAATAGTCGACAAAGTAATCACTTTTAGGATCTTGCTGGAAAGGATTCAAAGCTTATTTGACTACTAGAAATAGTTTTGGACGATATATTCCTGCTATATTCACATTATAAATAGACTGACTGGACAAAATGCTTCACAATAGGCCTGTTTTCCATGAGACACAAATCAGATTGTGAACAGATTTTTTTTGTTTCGTGCTATTCCTTAAACCCTTAACAAGGCAAGGCAAGGCAAGGCAAGGCAAGGCAAGTTTATTTATAGAGCACTTTTCAACACAAGGCAATTCAAAGTGCTTTACAACAAATGAAAGACATTAAGAAAATGGCATTTAAAATCAGTCATTAAAAAGAAAAGCTAATAAAATAAACATTAAAAGAAGAAATACATGGATAAACACTAAAAGAAAAAATACATGGATAAAAGTTACAGTGCAGTCTAAGATATGAATAGTTCAATTAAAAGCAGCGACAAAAAGAAAAGTCTTTAGTCTGGATTTAAAAGTAGTCAGAGTTGCAGCGGACCTGCAGGTTTCTGGGAGTTTGTTCCAGATATTTGGAGCATAATAACTGAACGCTGCTTTACCATGTTTAGTTCTGACTCTGGGGACAGAAAGCTGACCAGTCCCTGAAGACCTGAGAGATCTGGATGGTTCATAATTTAGCAGTAGATCAGAAATGTATTTTGGGCCTAAACCATTCAAAGCTTTATAAACCAGCAGCAGTATTTTGAAATCTATTCTTTGACACACAGGAAGCCAGTGTAAAGACTTCAGAACAGGAGTGATGTGATCCACTTTCTTAGTGTTAGTGAGGACTCGAGCAGCGGCGTTCTGAATCAGCTGCAGCTTCCGAATAGACTTTTTAGTGAGACCTGTGAAGACACCATTGCAGTAGTCGAGTCTACTGAAGATAAAAGCATGGACAAGTTTTTCCAAATCCTGCTGCGACATTAGTCTTTTAATCCTAGATATGTTCTTTAGGTGATAGTAGGCTGATTTAGTAACTGTTTTAATGTGGCTGTTGAAACTCAGGTCAGAGTCCATGACTACACCTAGATTTCTGGCTTTATCTGTTGTTTTGAACATTGCAGACTGAAGCTCAGCGCTAACTTTTATACGTTCTGCCTTGGCTCCAAAAACCATTACCTCAGTTTTATCTTTGTTTAATTGGAGAAAGTTCTGACACATCCAGTCATTGATTTGTTCAATGCACTTACTCAGTGTTTGAATTGGAGCATAGTCTCCTGTTGAAACTGTTACGTAAATTTGTGTGTCATCTGCATAGCTATGGTAACTTATTTTGTTGTTTTTCATTATCTGAGCCAGTGGTAGCATGTAGATGTTAAAGAGAAGCGGCCCCAGGATGGAGCCTTGAGGAACCCCACATGTCATATTTGTCAACTCAGATGTGTATTTACCAATAGAAACAAAGTTGTTTCTGTCCTTTAAGTAGGATTCAAACCAATTTAGGACGGTTTCCGAAAGTCCCACCCAGTTTTCCAGTCGGTCTAGTAATATGCTGTGGTCAACAGTGTCAAATGCAGCACTGAGATCTAATAATACTAACACTGAAGTTCTGCCACTGTCTGGGTTTAAGTGGATGTCATTAAAGACCTTTACAAGAGCAGTCTCAGTACTGTGGTTCGGACGAAAGCCTGACTGGAACACATCGAAACAGTCATTTAAATGCAAAAAATTACTCAGCTGTTGAAAAACAACTTTTTCAATGATTTTACCTAGAAATGGCAGGTTTGATATGGGCCTGTAATTGTTCATTACTGAAGCATCTAGATTATTCTTTTTTAAGAGCGGTTTAATGACTGCAGTTTTCAGGGCCTGTGGAAAAATACCTGAGTGAAGAGATTTGTTTACTATATGAAGTAGATCTGAGGCCATGCAAGGCAAAACATCTTTAAAAAATCCCGTTGGAATAATATCAAGGCAGCAGGAGGAGGATTTCAGAAGTTGAATAATGTCCTCTAGGTTTTTATCATTAATCTGATGGAATTGTGTCATGGTGTTTGAATTGATGTTAAGTGGACACAGAGACAACACATTTGCTGTTCCTGATGCAGAGGCACTGACTGCTTGTCTTATTTTCTGAATTTTGTCAGTGAAAAAGGAGGCAAAATTATTGCACGCCCTGGTGGATAGAAATTCAGAGGCTACTGACACTGGGGGGTTAGTTAGTCTGTCGACGGTAGCAAACAAGGCACGTGCATTGTTTTTGGTAATGATGTCAGAGAAGAACGATTGTCGTGCGTTTTTCAATTCCAAATTATAAAGGCCAAGTCTCTCTTTATAGATTTCAAAGTGAACCTGGAGATTTGTTTTTCGCCACCTGCGTTCAGCTTTTCGACACTCTCTTTTTTCTGCTCTCACGGTCATGGCTTTTCTCCATGGAGATATTTTCTTGCCAGTCACTTCTTTTACCTTAGTTGGAGCAATGGCATCTATAATATTTTTAATTTTTGAATTAAAATGATCTACTAGGCAGACGGTTGTAAACATTTTGCTAAGGGGGACTGTCTATTATCGTCTCATTCCACATCAACTCCTCGCCTGATTAAGCTCCTAATTATGGCAGAGCTCAGTGGAACACATGGCTGAATCATTTTCAGAGAGTAAACAAGGGTGTTGGGTATCAACTTCCTGTTACAAAGCTTTAGGATAAAGATGTAGTGGATGACTTTTTACTCCTCTGGTAATCCATAGGGAAATTAAGATGATGGGTCTTCCACAACATCGTATAGCTTTGTTGTTAGGAAATATCCTCCTCTTGTTTCATGTAGTCATTTATTTAGACATGTTTTTGCATGTTTATCTTAGATGAATAATTCATTGCTGTGTGTATATAATCCACAGTGGGATTCTCCTAGGGATACATTGAAAGGCTGGGGCATCCACTGGAAGTATACCAAAAACAAGATGAACTTAATACAAAGAACAATCCTCTTTATGCTTAGCACTCTTCAAAGTGAGTTAAATAGGAAGATAATGTCTGAAATATGAAAATGCATGGAAATATTGAATCATTTGTTTATTGGTTTTACCATTTTACCATAGATGATATCTTCCATTTAGTATCATATCAACCAAAGCAGCAAACATGGCATCCACCATGACACAGTGGCCTTGTTTCTTCCTTTTTTCCCTCGCCCCTTCTATGCAGTAATATAAATAAATCCAAACAGTATGATGTAATGCATTGTCCCATAGGAAGTTAATTCACCATCACTATAATATATAATATTGGGTTGGGAGGCTATTCCACAATGAGCTGCCTTTAACGGAGAGGACATTTTGTCCAAAAGTGGTCCGTGGACTTCACAGTCTCCTCTGGTTTCTGACCTAGTGCAGCGTCCATTGTATTTTTTGTGGATGAATTCCCCTAAGGGAGGGGGGGGGGGCCAGTCCGTGTAAACATATATAAAAAAAACACATACTTTTAAAAGACTTAAAATGGTCAAAACTCAAGAAATTGTTTTTTTCAAGGATGGTACAGTGGTGGTATGAATAAGGCTTTCTGTCAAACACCTTGATAGCTCTCTTGTACAGCTGTTCTATGGGTTTCAGGTTTGTGGCACAAGCAAACGACCAGTTTGTAAAATAGTATTCAATATGGGATAGAATCATACAGTGGAGGTATGACTTTGCAGCATTGAGAGTTAAGAAGGGTCTTGTTTAAAATGTTGCAAGTTGAATTTAACGGTATTGGATACTTTCTTAATATGTTTCTTAAAAGTCAAGTTCGAGTCCAATATGACTCCAAGATACATGAAGTGGGGGACTAGTTCTAATTCTGCTCCGTTTAAAAACCCATTGGATCCTTGGATTTTGACTGGTCGTTTACTGAACATCATGCATACTGTTTTTTTTGCATTTAACTGTAAGCAAATGTTGTTCAGCCAGTGTTGAACCTTGTCCAAAGCATTTGAGAGACAAGATGTGATTATTTCAGTATTTTTCCTGTGTTCAAAGATGACCGCATCATCGGCATACATTTGTACATTCAAATCAGGACATACATTAGGCAAGTCATTAATGTACAGAGAAAACAGTAATGGTCCAAGAATGGAACCTTGTGGAACCCCAACAGTGGACACTTGGTGGTCAACAGTGTCAAAAGCCTTCCTGAGATCAAGGAAGACAGCACCTACATATGGGCTCGTGTCCAACATAGATTTAACCTTTTCCACAAAGACACAGTTAGCTGTCTCAGTGGAGTGGTGAGCATGAAAAGCAAACTGCATTGGGTTGAGCGAAACCTTTATCTAAATGTTTGGTGATGAGTTTTGACACCCATTTCTCAGCTATCTTAGAGACACAGGGGAGGATGCTGATTGGTCTGTAATTGGACATTATTGCCTTATCCCCAGATTTAAAGATCGGTGTCACTGTGGCCACCTTCCAGGATGATGGAACTTCCCTCGTGCTGATAGATTGATTTATTAGCATAGTAATTGGTTGTATTAGAGTAATTAGACTGTCAATATTTGTCTTTATAAAGTTGGTGTCTAAATCATCTGCATCCCTAGCCTTAGAACCTTAACCCTAAGATTATATTGTTTACCTCCACCTCTGTGATAGCCAAATCAGTCTTTTTACATTGTGAAAGACTTTCCCATGTTCCCCGAGTTTATTTACAAAATGTCTTCTTTAGGGTTTCTTATTGATGTTGCTTTAAAGTTAGGCATGAAGTGCTTTCTTGACCTTGAAAAACTAGTTTGCTTGCTCATCCAAAAATCCATTTACCAGCCTTTTCAAGGAGCTTTCGACCACATCACACAGTGTTTATCGGTGGATGGAGTTTGCTCAGCGGCCCTAAAAGTATGATGAATGAAATCATAACAGCTACTGAGCTCATCACAATTACATCTCCATGACAACTCAACAAATCGAAGGCTATGAGATACTGTTGAAAGGCTCAGAAAAGGATAATAAATAGAACATAAGCTTGGGTCACTAGTACTATTTGCTATTCACTTCACAAAACCTTTTCATACACATCCTCCAAAACAATATGGGGACGGCCCTTGAAATTTCTGCTGTTGTTGAATACATTCTAAGAGTGTCGCTAACCACAAGTACTTTTTCTATATTGCATTTTATTCTTATCAAACCCATTCAGAAGTTCAAGCAGTCTAAAAGATTGTGTCGTACTCCTTGTTAATCCACCTACTGAATTTGTCTAATACCATCAGACAACATTACAAGCATAATTCTGAACTATTGATCCGATAAACACCAAACAGTTTGATGAGCGGTGCTATACAGTAGAAGAAGAATTCTGAATATTCACATCCAGTGCTTTAAACTTATAAAGAGAATAATTAAATACACACAACCTTCAAAATATTATTACATTACTGCATGAGTGCTTACTTACATTTAAAGAGGCCCTAGTATGCTTTTGGGGGTTTCCCTTCCTGTTGTGTGTTATACAGGTTTTTGCATGTAAATGGTCTGCAAAGGCTAAAATCCCAAAGTTGCCTCCCACACATACTCCCCTTCCCTGCCTGAAACGCCTCCACTGGACTCCTTCGTTTCTTCTCTAACATAGTGACATCACTAGGTAACGCACACACTTCTAGTGGCTAGAACTCCGACACATGTACGTGATAAGCAACCCCGACCCATCTTTTGGCAGTTGAACAATCACAACAGAGCCAGCCAGCTAACCAATCAGAGCAGACTGGGCTCTGGTTTCAGACAGAGGGTGAAAAGAGGTGCTGCAGCACAGGCAATATGAGAAAAATAAAGACCTTTTGAACATTTTAGCACGTAAACATGTCACAGAGCCACAAAATACAATTATGAACCTGAAAATAAGCTGTCCTCCCTAATATTTATAAGACGATCCTGTCCCTCTAAATTTAAAAAGCTTTCCATTCCATCCATTCTTTGATGGGAAATACCAGAAAGTGAAAATGTCACTCTTCATATTCCTCTTCTCGTGAAATGTCAACATTTGACAAGCGATTCTGACCGAATCCCTTAGATCCGTACACCAACTGCACCGCCTTTATAGAGCTCAAATGAATCTGTAGGCTGCCACATGGCAATCCATTCACTCATTTCCTTCTGACAGTTGGAGCAGCACTTTGTTATAGTTTAACTACACACACAGAAACTCCCAGACGCATCCGGAGACTCATAACTTCTTCTCCCGGAACACTTTTGCGTCTTGTGCTCCGCCTGCGAGAACTGTTTGAACACCTACAACTCTGCCGGGTGACAAGTCCGCAGACGGAGACGCAGGTGCTCCTTCCCGTTTTTATGTAGTTTCCAAACAACCTTGGCTTGCCAACGGTGCCACATAAAACCGTTGAGGGAGCTATCACTCTCCCAGCGGTTTGATGGATGGAAAGATAGATGGGCTGACAGATGACTACATAGGCAGCGCCGATAAGATCAGTGTCATTTTTATACACCGGGGAGATGAAACAGAGAGGGGGGAGCAGTGAGGGAATAGTTCAGAGAGGGCTTCATCATAAATATTACTAATTCATTTCCCCCAAGAGTGAGGCTGTAATAGAGAGTGTCAAAGGGAGGAGGCAGAAAGAGGAGGTGTGTGCAAGTCTTCCTGTGTGTGTGCTCCCGAAAGAGGAAGATGGAGTTGCTGAGAAAAGTGTGATAAAGTTGTCAAGAGAAGAGTGAGACCCTAGGAGTGGGTGAGAAGAGACTCCGAGAACATAAGGAAAAGCCGGAGACAGAGGAGACAAACATAGAAGAAAGAGAGCGGGGGAGTGAATGAAATGAAAGAAGTCAGGGGGGATAATCAGGGTATTATGTCTTTTAGCGAGCATGAGATGTGAAAAAAGGGTGAAGAGGAGTACATACAACAAAGAGGGATAAGTGTGTGAGCTAAAATAGTTCTCACAGTTTGCCATAATAATTTAACCTTGTGTTATTTCTGTGTGGGTTGCACAAGCTTTCTCTGCGTCCAATAGGAATCCACCTTCTTTCGTAAGCAGTCGAGTCATTTGTGCATGATGCGTCCAAGGTGAGAAGGAAACAAGGAGACAGAAAGGTGGTCTTTGTCATCTCCTGTCAGGCCCAGTTTATATTCTCCAACACATTCCTGACTCCCAGTCGCTCAGCGTGTTCTCTCCACACACCCGGTACCCTCATGTCCCTTATCACGCTCGCTCCCATCTGTTCCTGTTTTAAAACACCCTCAGTGCACAATCATTTTTAGTCAGTGTGGCAGAAAGTGAGAAATCCCTTTTGTCTAAACGTCCACACTCACAAATCCCACTATGAACTACTAGAGCTATTGTTAATGAACATTAGTGCTCACTCCCAAGCGAAAGCTCTCATTCCTGAGGCAAATATCGCCCGTAGAAGTTTCTTCAAATACTGTTTTATTCAATAATAAATAATGGGTTATACAATATAAATGTTAATAGAACACGAGTGAAGTACTGAACGTTTTTTCATTACAAAACAATGGCACACTTCTCCAACACAGAGAATGGAAGTGGAATAAAATAGACAAAGCACCCACCGATTGTCCCATCAGCGTACATCATTGTCTGTTATATTCTATTTAGCAGTCCTGTCGCATTCAATAACATCTAATGCATATCGAAAAAAATGTGTGTGTGCTTCAATAGGGCATCGATAATACATTTGGTTAAATGGCATGACTAACGTGCATTTGCAGACCAGTAATGGGCTCATCGGAGTTAGGGGTTACGCTCGTTGGCCAATCCGGTCCAACCCGGACGCCCACTTCCTGTCGTCGCGACCAATGATCGCCACCCACACGCTGACGTCTGCCATTGTTTGGACTGGCACGATAAAGTCGTGGATCTCTTTAGAATGCATGAAAGCAAGTCCTAGGGGCAAGTTCACCGATGCGTGAAGGAGATGGGATGCAAGGAAAGAGATGAGAAGGGGGAGGGGAGGTGAGGAGCAAAGCTAATGGTTTTATAGCGACAGTGATAATCAGACTAGCTGAAAACCACTTCATCTCACACAGAGCTGACGGGGAAGGAAGCAGGTTGTTGTTGTGTTAGAGCGCATGACGCAGGCGGATATACAGCATCTGTTTATACATGCATGCTTATTTCTCTACATGTATACTTGAAAGGGAATAAAGCAAGGAGCTGGTTTGATTGCATGTGATTTACTACTACAAATGTGGCTTGTTCTGTATGTTTAAGGACACCCTTGGAGCTTTCATTTCCACATACACTCTACATACACAAGTATATATATGCAAAATTCTTATATGCAGGGCGGGAGATAGCGCTGAGGCATATTAAAAGCCTTTGCTGACATAGCTCCCTCATATCACACCGCACAATTAGGCCTGCCATTGAAGTGCCCTGGAGTCAAGAGCTCTGCTTGGATAGATTCCTCCAGGCTTTAACCCTGCGTCGGTCTGAATGCTGCAGCCAACTACAGTAAATGTGTGTGTGTGTGTGTGTGTGTGTGTGTGTAATGTGTCCAAGAATTTCGAAGAAGCACGGTTGGTCGACCTCATTCGTAGTTGCTTTTTTTGTTCGCTCTCTCTTGTTCCCGCGCAAATAAACAAAAACAAACAAACGAGGCTTTGCGCTGACAGTCATGCCACACCATATTGGCATTGACTCTGAGAAATCTGCGGGCAGCGCCTCCCCCTGATGGGCTTTTCTTCCACAATCCTGTGCTAAAGAGCTTGGAAGGAGAGATTCATCGCACGGTAATCGCCCTATACAACACAATGTTTCCAATAGACCTACACGCAGGCAATCCAGCTTCACGGAAACCCAGAGGGTGTTCAATTCTCCACACTGAGAGAATGTTCTATTCTTGCAACTTTACCTGCCATCACGGAGGAAAAACAGGGACATTTAAAACGTAATTAATCCTCCCAAATAGAGTCATTTCCGTCCCTTGTTTCTTTCACTTTTCCCAACGTAAAAGCCCAGGCTTCTGTGGAAATTGGGTGAATCCATCACACTTTCTGCTTCAATTCCAAGGGTCCCTTTCTCATAGACAACCCACAGGAAAGGCTGGGAGGCAGGCGCAAAGAGACTGTCTTGACAATGTTGTATTTTACTGTGTGCTACTTTCTCATCTGACCTGGCAGTGTGCCCCCTCACGCAGAATAATAGGTGCTAACGCCATTCTCTTTTCGCCGAGCCATCAGTGAGCCATGCAGAGCCGGGGAAGAGGAAGTGATTTCCATGTTAATGGGAACCTTCCCAGCAGCGTCTAAACCTCTCTCTCCTTGTTTTCCTAATTTCCTTTCCTTGCATCCTTCCTTTCTATGTGCATACCTACCTTTACCTAGTAGTAGTCCCCGAGCACTCAGTTCCTCTGCTGTTGTCGTGCAACGTTACCTCTCAGCTCTCAGCCTCTATTTACTTCTCCTTTCTCCCTCTCCTCCCTCGCGCGCTCTCTTTTTCTCTCTGTCTAGCTTGATGAATGGAGTCGCTGGACTGTGAGCGGCACATCCTCAACGGGGTGTGGCGGGCCATTGCTAGCTGTCTCACATCACTTTTTTTCTCCCTTTCACCAGGGCTGCCTCTTGTGTTGGTATACACGGGTGAAAATCCTGTTTCTCGAGCCCATCAAAAGGGTCTCGGGAAGGAGTTTGACAGCAAAGAACACTCTTTTAGACTCTCACCCTTATCCCCTGCCACTGAGGAACTACACCGATGTCCACTCGGCTGAACATGTACAATCCCCACCTAGCCCTCGGAGGATCTCTGAGCAGCCAACTGAGCACGCTCCCAGCGGTCTTTGCCAGCCCCTCCTGCCCTCTCCGCACTCTTGACCCTTTTCTCTCTCGAAACATGGCTGGAAGTGGGCCAGCACGTCATGTCCTCTGAGATATGCCTAGTATCGCCATCCACTTTGCGCTCTCTGTCAGACAAATGGCGGTGTGTAAACCCTGCCGGAGGGGTGCAAAATGAATCGCCTCAGCTCCATTCTCTCATCCCTTTTGGCACAGAAAAGCTGGCAAGAGCAAACTGTCTTGTGATGCTCGGAAAGTTTACGACATTATTATGAACCGCAAGTTACACATTGGGTAAACAAATTATTATTCTGTCAGCCGAACTGGCATAAAGTAAACTTTTGTTAGACGCCAAGAGTGATGAGCCCCCGCAGGGCCTTGAAGGAGTCTGTGTGGCTTCCAGCTGTTTTATAATAAGTAACAAATAAGCAGAAGTGGCTTGGTGTGTACGATGTAAGCAAAATGAGAACGGAAAGAGAGAGGACAGCTGATGGCAGAGAAAAGAAAGCATGACTGGATGCCTGGCCTCAATGAACCTTATATTTGAGAAAAAAAAAAAAACTATGCATTGTTGCATCTACTCGAAAGGTAGGAGAAACATCCGCACCTCAAATGAAAATGTCCGTCTAGTTTTTTTCTGTAAGTCTTTTTTTCTTCCCCGCTAACATAGTCGCAAAGGCTGTGCACCTGCACTGTCATTATTTTTTCCGGGAGTGGTCTGGAAGGCTCCCGTGTGGTTTAGCACGTTGTAACTGCTGCACTTGCAATTATGTGTTTGACTCTCACCAGGCTCATTTTACTACAGTGCTTGAATTCAGAGCATGGCTGCTTTGCATAAAAACAATATTAAACGGCAGGGAGGAGGTTTCAAAAAGTAATCTGTTACACATAAACTGCTCTAAATCGCATTATCTACATCAATGCAAATGATGTATTTATTCAGCTGGCAATCGGTGCATTTATATTCAGTGTTATCTGATGTTAGTTTAAAATGTATGAAATTATGGTAATAGTAATACAAACAGTTTGACTCTTGATAATGCAATAACTAAATGATCTCATAGTACTATTTGACTAATCTGAAAACCCTATCAATCTATTACAGCTACTATCTTTATTAAAATCTGATGTTATGTTATCTCAATCATGCTTCTAGATTCATACATTTTATTCTCTATTCATATAATTTTCTCTTCTGTTATTCTTCTCTGACAAATTATGGAGTTTGCCGCAAATGTATCAAGCTTTCTTGGAGACGGAAATAAGTCGTAGCTGGCTAAAAAACATTGTTGGCCCTCTTTTTAGGAACAGGAGTAAACCCTTACCTCAATCTGATGTAAGGGAGAGATTCATGAGGGTCCTAGTTATATCAGACATTCAGGACCCTTCAGTGGGAAAAGGGACATCAGTGTTTGTTTGTTTTTTACAGATTTGAAAGGAATTCATGAGAAAACACACATGCCAAAATCACAGAACACTCAAAATAATGGTGACAGGAAATTGTAGCTTTGTAAAACTCAACAACAACCAGCAATTTCAACACAATACAAAAAATAAAGAACTTGATCGCTCATGCAGCTTCCCAGATAATGATTCATTCATTTCCCCTCCACTCAGTGTGACGCTATCAGAAATGAGTCATTTATAAGGACCACCTGTAAATGTCACATATAAGGAGGTCATATAATTGCTGAATATGTAATATTACACAATATTGGTAAATGTGCCTCAAGTAAAGGCATACAACAATTTAAAAAAGCTAAATTAGAATGCTAATGTCATTCTCACATATCCCACAGAATCAGTATGTATTCAATTTCAAAGATGCTATGCATGTACCCGGCAGAAATTGACATTTATTAGTGAAAGATTGCATTACAATTGGCAACAATGTTATCAACACTTCCTGTTTCCCAAATGGACATGGTCAAATGTGTTTGTATAGATTTTATTGCTGATATTAGATGTTAACACAGCTAACTAACACCTTTGGCATTATTAAAGTTAGTTAGCTAGAGTATTCGCAAATGTTGGTTGATGTTAGCTTAAACATTAGCGCGCTGTTAGTAGACTTTCTTAGGGGTTTGTTCTGAAACTGACAAATCAGACAAATCTTTTGCAAAGCCCTAGGCTTTTGAAAATATGGTCCAAAATGTACTTTGGTGACTATGGGGAAAAATAATTCTACATAATGTACCAAGCGGACATGCGTTACCAAAGATATTCTCTTAGTGAAGGATTGCATTGCTAACGGCGCTAATAGTATAAAATGGTAAACACTTCCTGTTTCCCAAATGGACAAGTTCACATGTATTTATATATATATATATATTAGCTGATATTAGATATAAACACAGCTATTGAACATGTTTGGCATTACTAAAATGAGTTAGCTAGAGCAATCCCAACTGTTAGTTGATGTTAGCTTAAATCTTAGTGTGCTACTGTATGCTAGCAGATTTTGATTGAGTTAATTTCCGGGACAGAAAAATCTATCTCAAACATAGTGAGTTTTCTCCTGATTTGTCCGTCTAAATAATGCAATTTTTGTTTCAGAATGTTTGAAAGATCTGTAGATTTAAAAAAAAAAAGGGTCCAATATTTTCTTTGGTAACCATGGGGAGAAAGAATCAGATTATGGACGGAAATGACAAAACGTCTTTGTTGTAACTGGACATTCCTTGGAACACAAAAACAATGAGGAATAACTTTATATAAAATATGATGCAAACACTTGATACAATGCAGGTTTGCAGTCAAAGGTAATGGAAATGGAGCTTTAACCTCGATGAGTTGCACTTCATTACATTTCTTTAGTTTTTTCCTGCATTTTTGTATTTTTCCAGTGTTAATATTTCTCACTACAACTGTCTTCAAGTCATCATATATTCTATTGTACAGCAGAGTTTCATCCTTCACCAGAATAAGTCTTATTTTCTGAAAATGAGTGGGAAGCTTCATAAATAACTCAATCCTCCTCTTGAAGAAGGGAGTGTTTGGAGTGCTAGGTTACATTTCAGCGTGGCACCTGGGACTGATTCTGAGACGCTTGATAAATACGGGCCCTGATTGCATTTTCCTACCCCGCTGACATCCCATAATCTTATAATGTATTCAATCAGTGTAAATCCTGTTACAAGTCAGCAAGAATATTACATTTAAGTCTCGTTTGGTTCTTCTCTTGCAGCTTCTCCTGCTTTAAAAATATCATAAATTGATGATTTTTGTCTCAAGAATAAGCATTTCTCATCTCTACAAACCCATGTCCAGCCTTTTTCCTGCCTTTAGGCCGGGACAACACCTCATGTGAATTAAACCCGACTCTCTGGATCCCCCCGCTCCACATTCCCAAAACAATTTGACTAATTCCGTCTGGTTCCAAATGCTCTGTTGTGGATGCAAAGAGTAATAATGATGAGGGTGATAACTTTAACAATTAGATAATAGCCAGTAATTTCCAATAATTGTTATTTTCTAATTAGGTTTTCACATCTTCGGAGCCCAAAGAAGAGATGGAGGAAATGAAATGAAAGGAGGGACTTAATTAAAACGGAGGTGGCTAATACCAGCAATGCTTTTTATCCTTTTATTTTCTCCATCCCTCTGTTTCCCTCGCTCTGTATTAATATTTAATCTAAAGTTCATTGCTTTCTGCTTCAATAGACAGTAAAATCACTGCCGGAAACACTGCTCTCAGTCACATCTCTGTTTCTTTTTCTCCCTTTCACTCACAATCCTCCTTCGTTCTCCCCGTGTCGTATTTCTCCCTTTTTTTTCAACTTCTTCCCTTGAGCTCTCGCCGTCCATTTCTCTCTCACAATATCTCGCAGAATGTCAGTGACGAGTCTAACTGGTTCGAGCCAGCCGCAAACTTTACTTTCCCTTCTCTTAGTCACATGAGTCAGTCATTCAGCCACTTTGTCATTTTATCTCTTTGTCAGTGCCGGTCCCCTCTAGTCCGGCCGTGTAAAGCTTTTTAGCTACCTAATATCACGGAAAGGCATTCTCTTCATAACCTTGGATATCATTTAAATTCAAAACGTGGTTGTGGGGATATTTCAATGAAGCACCTGCTGAAAGCTCCATTATATAAGTTACCATTACATTTATGCCCTTTAAGGTTGATTTAGGATTGACGAGGCCTGGCCAACTCCACATTGTTTAGCAGTGTTTGGACTTTAGGCACCTGAGTGCGCCCACACCAGCATGCAAGAAGAGGCATTCACATACTAATGGACTAATGGACACACACACACACACACACACACACACACACACACACACACACACACACACACACACACACACACACACACACACACACACACACACACACACACACACACACACACACACACACTCGGGCATCCTCCTACTCTGTATGACATTAGAACAGAGCTCAGTAACTGCTAATGGCCTGCCCAAGTTAAACAGCAGCATGCAGTGTTTTAAAACCGCTTGCCCTGGAGCCTGTGAAGAAAAAGATCTACACTGTTTTATTATTAACCCTATTAGCACTGAGATAGAACGCGCTGCTTCATTGCAAAGCAGTCTAATTTAACCCCGTAGTGACTTTGGGGAAGAATAAAAATTCCGCCTATACAGCAAATGCTCTTTCCGCATCTCCATCCCTGCCTCTCTGTGTCTCTAACACTCGTGACGATGCCTAAATCACAATCCCCCCGTCCCCCCAGCCTTGATCCAGCCTTCCGTCTCTCTCTGGCCTTTTCCCTTAAGCCCTCTTGAGTATGAGTGCCTGTGTGATGGACTCCCCCCTAAGCGGATGCAGATTTTATTCAGGCTATTTTCAAAACCACTGCCTGCGCTTTAGCCAAGTAGACATTTTTCTAATGACTCCCCTAACCCGACGCCTTCCACCGCCGCCAACACGAGAGACATTACGCCTCAGATAAGACGCGGTTGAGTCTCACGTGCTTTATTTTTGTATTCCCACTCCCATCCCCTCCGCTCTCCGGCCCACAGGTAGACTCCAATCCTTTTCATTCCTCTCTGTCCCTTCCTCTCTTTCATTTAACATTGATCTGTCCACCTCTTCTTTTAGATCATCCCCCCTCCCTCTCATCCCCCTGCAGCATGTTGTCAATTTAAGCTAATTTTCTGCACTTTTAAACCTGTATTAAACTCCACCCTGCATAATTAACACTCACTACCTGTCATTTCACTTCATTTCCAACTAATCCCCTCGCCAGCGTCACACTGTTCATCTCTCTCTGGCAGCGGCCGGGCAAATTGTTCAAATAAAAACCCCTCTGAGTTTGTCACGTGGGAATGATCGCAGGCCGATATGAATTAGGTAAGAATGAAAGAATGAATGAAACATGTCTGTGAAGTAGTGTTCAAATATCGATCTGCTCTCTCCATGGCACAATTATGGCCAGCTCAACGGGGAGCGCCTATATTAGTGAGACATGAAACATCAAGCTTAAGCGCCCATGTTGTTTCCTCACCGCCCGCTCCAATGGCTTTACCTGTGCGAACAAAGGACAGACCCGTGGCACACTATTTTCATCCAATGTGTGATTTTATCAGCGACCCCCGGGTGCTTTTTTGAGCCTTGTTATGAACCGAATGAGCTTGGAACCTCTCTTGGTCACTTACCTTTTCACCAGCCTTCAACTCCCCCACCCCCCCCCTTTCCATCTACCTCTTTTTCTTTTCCCAGTCCATCACAGGTGGAAATGATGTATGACTCGTGTTGCCAGCTGCTCTACTGTGTGAGCTGCAAGCTGATAATGACTAAGTCTAGCCTATACTTTGCCAGCATCACAGCCTCTTTGTCACTCTCCTCCTATGTGTGACAAGTGTGTATGAGCGAGAGTGAGGCTGGAGCGTGTGTGTGCGTGTGTGTGTGTGTGTTTGTGAGTGAGTGAGATTGTGTAAGAGAGAGACTATGGCAGGAAGTGCTGCGCCGGCGTAGGCGTTCCCCCGATTCGATACACAATAGCACAGATCAATAGAAACAGCAGTCTTGTAAATAACTTTCTTAATTTGCCGTCTTCTCATTAGCAACATTCCTGTTTATGTTCGAGTCGTCTTCGCCTAAGCCTTCTGCTGCTGTCAGTCCCAGATGGTAGGCATGGTAGTCACACAACATAAACTGGCATTTAGTGTTGATTCATTGGCACATGCTGTCCCTTTCCACTGGGCAGACCCCTGCAGGGGCCAAGGGGGGCGTTTGCATAGTCATTGTGTGACTTATTACTGTCATGTGAACTATGTGATAAATTGCTCACATTGAGCCAAAATATGTTTCCTTCCTTTTTTTGGACAGCTACTGACCATGGAATCGTGCTGCAGGGATTTAGCCATACCAACACCAGTAACATTGGTGTTGGGTGAAGGCCTGGCCTGCTATCTGTGTTTTCTAATTCATCACAAAGGTGTTGTATGGAGATGACGTCAGAGCTCAGTACAGGTTATTCCACACCGAACCGGAGCTTGCTTTGTGTGCACAAAGCATTGTCATGTTTAAACAGGAAATGGACAAAAACACACTGGTGCCACAAAGTTGTAGCACACATCTGAAGCAACATATTCTGCTCACTTTGAAATGATTTTGTTCCAGCAGCAGTGTCAAGCATTACACAAGTTAAAGATGTTAAAAAGATACAATAAGATACAAATATAATCAAAAACAAGCAGCGTTGAGCGGGTCTTCGACGCTATTGTCCGCACGTTGACGTGTCTAGGTGTGTCAAGGACTCTGGCGTTGGCAAACGTGGGAAGTTTCAGGCCGATCGGAGAATGGTTTGAGTTACAGCAGAAACACAAACATTGTGTTTGATGGTGGGTGATCTGTCGCCATGGCAACGGCATTTGATGACACCCCATAATATGCTTAGTTGTGTTGAGGGCTGCATTGTTATCAAACCTGTGAAGTTTTGTGCCATTTGGAGCATGTGAACTGGAATTATGAGAAAACCATGTTGCCATGGCAACGGCATATGATGACATCCCATAATTGACATAGAGCTGTTGAGGGCCGAACCATTAATGAATAGACTGAAGTCTGGTGCCGTTTGGACGATTTTCCATTGAATTACTACAACACTAGGTTTTTTGGCGAGGGAAGCGTTACCATGGCAACGGCATATGATGACATCCCATAATTGACATAGTGCTGTTGAGGGCCGGACCATTAATGATAGTCTGAAGTCTGGTGCAGTTTGGACCATTTCCCATTGACTTACAACAACATCGTATTTTTTGGCGAAGGATGCGTTGCCATGGAAACGGCATACGGTGAGATCTCAGATTTCACGTTGAGCTGTTGAGGCATGGACCAGTGTTATAAATGTGAAGATTGGGGGGACGATGGGACCGTGTCCATTGGATTTATAGCGACATCGTTGTTTATGGCGAAGGATCCGTCGCCATGGTAACGCCAAATTAAGTAACATCAGATTTGACCTAGAGCTGTTCAGGGCTGTAGTGTTAACCATCATGTGAAGTTTGGTGGCGTTCTGAGAATGTCAGTTGGCGCTATGACATCATCGTGTTCCATGGCGAGGGACCGCCTAGCATCTAGCGAACGCGAACTTCGGCGCCAAATAACGGCTACGCCGTGCGAAATAAAAAAAATTGTAGGTCAACTTAAGATTGCCCATGTCTCGAGAAGCTACCCGACGAATTTCGAGCCGTACGGATAAAGTCCCTAGGAGGAGATAGATTTTGCGCGGAGGACGAAAAACGCGATAAATCGCGTTTTTCCGACACAAAATTAAAAATGGCCGACTTCCTGTACGTTATTTTATACCCCTCCAAGAGGCTTTTTGGTTCGTCTCCGCATCCTAGATATGAGTAGCGAGTTTCGTTCGTTTACGTGAAAGTTAAAGTAAGGGGAGTTAACGAATAAAATGGAAGTGGGCGTGGCCTACGCAATTTTTTACGTAAAGTTTCGGAACCAATTACACATCGCAATTTGCCACACTTCTGACGCGAGTGCAACATTTGGTGAATTTTGACATATGTTGCGGGGGTCAAAAGGTTTATCGTTCGCTGCGCGAACGATTTCAATAGGGTCTTCGCCGACCTCTGGTCTCAGATCCTAATAATCCCTAGAGTATCTGAATACTACACAATATAACAACATATTGAATGAATGCAGTATAGTCGATTATGCATTATAAATATGCAAATTGTTCTGGGTGACGCAAAAGGAGACACTTTACAAGCTATGGGGCAGAAGGGTCAGAGTAATCTTTCTTTGAATCACCATATCCTTATTGTTTATAGAAAGTCTATGGAAGAAGTCACACAACCCTGCTTTGTAGAAATTGCATACCTTTTTCGCCACTTATGTTTTGGCGGGAAACCTACCCGGATTATGTAACATGTTTTCTAATGTAGGAAGTGTAATAATATACTCTCTATAGGCTTTATGTTTTGTCCAAAACATGTTAAAGTTCAAATGACGTGTATTAGTAAGTCTTTTATGAATTGCAAAATATCTTAGTGGCATTCAAATGATTTGCACTTCAGTTTGCATCAAAGTGAAGGATGTGTTTTTGTTTTCACTCACGAACTGAAAACCACTCATCCAATGATATGAATGAAGGAATTGATTGTGACTTGAAGAGAGAATAATAAATGAAAGGTAAGAACATATTCACAGAGAGTAAGGAAAAATTACCTTAAGGATGTCAGAGGAGGTGAGTAATGAGTAAAACAACTAGCAGCACTATTCTATACAATAAGTAGACATTAGTCTGTAAGTGAAGTGAATCCCGCCGTTACTACATTACGCGCTGTGAAACACGCTGGGGGAGCATCCTGCGCAACAACTTGGTAAATGACAGAGGCCGGAAAGGAGGAGGAGGAAGTTGTTCACCAGTAAATGAAGTAAAGCACAAAAGAAGCATCCTGGAGAGCAGCATATGGTAACGGCCCTTTAGAGCCATGAGGCCAGCAGTGAGCCTAATGTCACTCTCACTGCTTGCAATGTGTGCAGAGATGCTGCGGCGCTAGCTAGCAGCTAACCAGCGAGCATATTTAACAATGAAAAACAAATCCCATTCAAATTGCAGTGGTGTATTTGTGTCATTTGTGCTGTTATGTCATCTCTATAGAGAAAAAAATAAATCTCTATTACAGCCCCGATAAACACATTTCATTCATGTAGTATTTTTTAAAGAGGAGCATTTCTCTCTGACAATAAAACCCCATTTAATAAAGACCAATCAGGTAACACGGAGATCATAGCAGGGAAACAGCATTATTATAGTGGGCAGCTTATTAAAGAAGGGCTATTAGATTCACTGGGGTTTCTTCTTGCTCTAGAGGGAATGTGTGCTAATCCCCTCAAATCCATCTTGGCTGTTTGTATTTCTACAGAGTTGTCCATGCAAATATACTCGTGTTACCGCAGCAACAACATGCTGGTTCTGATAACTGCTATTTCACTTGTGATGTGACAGGGTTACTGATTTTCTGACAGCCATGGTGTTACATGTTTAATATGTCATCAAGAAAGCCTGTCATCTTATCCTGTTTGGTATGAAATACTTATCTCACAGATGGATGTCCTTATTGCCACGGTGACCCTTTGTCTCATCAGTGGGAATTCACAGTGTTGTTCAGTACTTGCAGGGCATTTTAAAAACCCAAAGGCTGTAGTTTACTTTCCCTGTGAGATTTTTCAAAGTGGTAATTTAACTGTTAACCTTTATAAGAAAAACACCCAATAAGGTGATTATATTTGTATGACTAGTGACCTCTAAGGTCATGGTAATAGCTCCGCGTTGTTGTATAGCTGCAGAAGCGTCTACACTGGTGTTGAGGAGGCTGTGTGTGAGCAGCAGCTTACATCCTTTGTCACTGCATTCACACAGTATGTTAAGGCACAGTGCTGGGAGTAGGTCCCCTGTTTGTTAGCAGCACTTAGAGCCCACAGCTGCTGAAGGAGTGCAATGCAAGCAGGAGAAAGAACAGTTGGCAACATATGTTTTCGGTAATGGGTACGTTTTTTAAACATGTGTAATGTGAGTTAAATGTGAACACATTAGTAAAACATGAGTCAAATGTGATTCAAACACATGAGTAAAAGCATGAGTATAAACATAATGAATGTGTGTAAGCTCTGAGTAACACATGGAAAAAGTGAGAGTAAACGTAATCAATATGTGAGTAACATGTGAGTACAAATGAGTATACCATGTTAAAGACGTGCAGTATGTGAGTAACACCGAGGTTAATATGAGAAAAAAACATTTGTGTAACACGTGAAACGCATAATTAATGCATGAATAAAACAAAAGCAATGCATTAGTAGAACACAAAAAAAACATAATTTCCACATGAATAAAACAAGAGTAAAAAAACAAACAACCTATTAAGTAAAGATTAGTAGAGAAGGTTTAAAGAGTAAACACATGAGTAAAAGTATAGGCAAAACATGAATAAATGGTGAGGTTACATGAGAGTAACACGAGAGGAAACGTAAAATATGTGAAAAACATGTTTAATACGTGAGTCTCAAGTAAAATACAAGGTAAAACGTGAGTCACACATGATTAAAACATGTGGCATAAATGAGCTACACGTAACTAAAGAAAGAATACAATGTAAGTAAAACATCAGCGCAACTTAATCATGGCTAAAACTCAAACGCGATTAAATTAATGCAAGACATGAGTTATTAAGGGGTTGAAACAACACGAGTAAGTTAAACGTTAGTAAGTTATGAGTAAAACATCCGTAAAACAAGTGTGAACCAAATAATGCAAGTCATAACTCAGGTGAAACATCAATAGAACATCAGTGAAACACAAGCCTTTATATAGAAGCTGTATTGATTGGACCAGAGGCCTATCTGTTCCCACAGATCCTGTGCAGACGAGCCTTCAGGGAATCATGGGGCAGACTTTGACACTGAATACATCTGCTGCTGTTTGCATCCTGTTTCCTTGTTTAACCAGACAATGATTGTTCCCTGACCTTCACCCAGCAGCTCCAATCGCTACTGCTGCCACCACAGAGAACATTTGTATTGACTCCCCTGTGTGTTCCAATGCATCCCAGTGTCACATCCTCGCTAATTCTTCGGGGAATCTAAGCAACCTGGGGGCAGTTAACACTCTACAAGTGTTGCTGGTTCCAATATGTAAGACTCAATGTAAGAAAACATCAAATAAGGAATTCAACGTTTTTCACCATTTTAAAATGCCTACGGGGGAAACAAATGTCAAATGAATGAATAGGGCAAAACATTATAATAAATATATGGTAACTTATTTGTATGTGTTAGAGAGATTGGCATGGCATCAGAGGAAAGTACATTAGCATTATTAAAAACCTGCGACTTTTAACATTCCAAGTATAGGAAATATGATACAATTAAATAATTCTAATTCTAATCTTTTGTGTGCCTGAGAAGGTGCCATGGCATGGGGCAGACACAACTTTGTTTCCAGTATGATCAGTTGACAGATCAGAAAAAAGGAAATATATGTTCTGAAAGACGCTGACAGTGTGAAAGGAAATAGAGAAGGGGAAATAGAGAAGCACTTCACCAAAATTCAAACCTGTCCGGAAACAATTATTTCCAAAATTCATGTCATCAATGTCATCTTCAATTATTTGAAAAAGAAAGGTCATACAAGGGGAAATGAAAGAAAGCTGCATTTTCTCTGCTTGCCACATCTACACCAGGTCTCACATCTCACGTCTTTTTATTTTCAATTATTTTAATTATGTATTTATTTTTATTATAATGTATTATACACATTTACATAAATCAATTATTGACCTTCAGATGTTCTGTTCTGTAATTCTTTATACTGTATATAATTGGTAATGGGAGTAAAGCTATTTAGAATATGAAAATGTGTCAAATGACCAGTTTGTCCTCAGGTAGATAACTTGTTAGAGTTAAAAAAAAATGATATCAACACTTGAAAAAGACACAATCAAACCCCGCGTGCTAACCGCCGCCGCTGTGATGTGTGAACTGTTATCCCGTTTCTCAAAGTGAAATAACCTCACATTTGGTGCCGCTGTGATGTTGTCAGATTTACAGCTGCCGGTGTGCTGGCCTCAGATACTGCTCTGCCGAAGTGCTGGCTATCTTTTATTCTGTCAGCCCAATTTGTTTGTGCGATGTTTTTCACCGCTCGCATTTACAGGTCTATCTGATTCCCTTAGCTTTAGCTGCGCCGATAACAGCTCTGTTTGAATGAGCCTGTCTGTTCTGTCTGAGCGTGCCAAATAGTGATATCTCACCCTTTCCCTCGCTCAATTTCTATCTTTCCTACCACACTTAGTCTTGTCAGTGCAGCTGGTGGACTATACGTGTGTGTCAGATTGAAATAAAGTGCTCGGTGAAATGGTACATTGTATGCAGCGATGCACAGATGCACTCCATATTTTCATCAGATAAATGCATCTGGTGAATCATAATGTGTAGCATACTGTACTGTGTGTCTCAGTGTACTGTAAACTGCAGCGCAAGCACTGCTTTAATGTGCTGCTTTAATGTGCCCCGCACTAAAAGTAAAACCTGCATGTTTAAATATGACGGCAGCGCACATGAAAGAGCCCTTTACCTTGATTCATTCTTGTTAGCTGGACGGAGGAATGGACTAAAAAAAGTAGACGCAGTTAGCTCATGTCATGGAGTTCAAATGTTCAAATGTTTTCCAAGGCGTAGAGAGCAGCTTTGCTTACCTGTAATCTTTGCTTCACTCTAATCTCCTCTGTTCCTTCTGTTTTATTAAATCCTTTTAATTAAGTTATTTTTTTACAGCAGGTTTTTCTGGCCATATTTACCAGCCTTTTAATAACACCACAATGTGAAGGCGTTCAAGCGTTGCCTTTTCTCTTTTCTTTTATCTCCCTCCTTCATCTCTGTTCTGTTCAATTAAATGCCTTGTTATCTGAAAATTGCAAATATTGGCTCAGTGCAGGCAGGGGAACAGCAATGTGGAAACAGTTTAAAAGACAAATGATTAATGTTTACATAAAGTATATCGGAGCTACTGAACACGGCTAATATGTTCCGTCATGTTTATCTCACAGGCATGTGGTCCTTCTCTGTTTCTGAACTGGCCATCCCGGGCGCTGAGATCGGACGCATCTCTGCAACGGACGCCGACCTCGGTGAGAACGCCAAGCTGGAGTACACCATCCTGGAGGGGAGACGGGGGAGACGTTCAACATCACCGGAGTGAACCAAGAGGCGGTCATCACGCTCAACAAGGTGACGACAGAGAACAGGAGAGAAGGGTCATGTACAGAAAGGTAAAGTAAAAAAGGTGGAGGAGTGAAAGAGAAGAGCAGATGATGATGAGGAGGGGAGGTGATGACTCGGGGAATGAGGGCAGAGGAATTGTGCTCTGCCTGTGAGTCAAAGCATAGCAAACAAAACATGTTGTCTAAGCCCATTAACCTGGAATTACCCGGATATACACAAAGACCCCGGATAAGCCTATAAGATCGGAAATGATCCACCTATGAGGCAAATCGCGGCATTGGAGCGCTAATGGTTCTGAAGTACCTTAATAGCCTCCATGATCGGGGTGTGACAGCCGCCGCTGCACATCCAACTGCTGACTGTGTGGATAAGTCGGCCAAGTGAGGAGCCAACATACAATAACGAACTTCAGGTTGATTTCAGAAAAACTATGTGAGCCTGTCGCTTTCAGCTCATGCCGTATCTTTGCCTCACAGCTCTCTCGTCTGCATATATAAAACCAAGCAACCCGAGAATTTCCTCCAGTTGTTAGGCCAACTCCGAATGAATGTTAATCATCCGGGTTGGCAACAGTTGTCATTCTAGCCGGCCAAATCAATGCTTGGCGACGGAGACGTTCACCTCCTACAGCTTGTTAAGACACTGTTAATTATGTAAATAAGAGTTTAATGTTGCAGTTTGAAAATCACACTCTTTAAAATGCACTTAAGATATCAAAAGAAGTACAGAATAAATCAGTATACATCTACATATAACTGTAATAATGAAACACTGTACAATGCTAGTATGTTAGATTTAAAGTCATATGAACAATTGTGGAGCATGATATATTGACTATTGAGACTGTTACATGAACTTTTTGTGAAAAACGTACCCTAACTAACCCTACAGTAGTTGTACTGCAGAATACTTGGAGTACATTTACACGGATAATTGTCCGCTAAGGTGCCCTAGCTGGGTCAACTTAAAGGGGCAGGTAATATAAGATACTTTTCTTCTCCCTGCTCCTTTTCAGGTATGGTGTGTTTATAGAGACATGTTTTGCAAATAATTGTTATACATTAAGTTGTGCATACCATGAACAGAACAAATAAAAATGAAATGTAAGGGTTAGGGTTTGAGAAAGAAACAATACTTAATACCAATATTAAAAGATCTTATCCAAGTCTGGTCAACATAAAATAGCAGAGTACACGTCGATGCAAGGTAAGAGCAGTCAGGACCTTGATAGGCTTGCAATGAGGGTTTATTCCAATATACTGGCTTTATTGCCATGATTGAACTAATGGTGGCCTGGGTTGGGAGGTTTGTTGGTCGGGTTGAACCCCTATCAGAGCTTGGTGTTTTGGATGGGGCTGCTCTGAGGACTGGAGGGCTTCTTGGAGGGAGAACTAGACTCATTCTGATCTGTCTGGGGGACGCCTAGTGGCGCCAACACCTGCTGTGAAGCATCGCGTCCAACCACTGTTGTCTTGCTGATGACTCCCTGCATGCATGTTCTTTATACGATGCATTGATGAACGGTTAGCCCACAGTTTGTGTGTTGTCCTTTATCCTCTATCCTTTTTTTGGCATTCCCCTTTGCTTGCTTGAACACCATTACCATCAAAGCGAGTCACTACTTAATTACACACCAAGGCTTTTAGAAAGACACCCTCGAATGCGGCCTTTTGTCTCGCAAAGTCCACACTGACTATTCCTTGTGGCATTTACCAGAGGGAGATGATGACAGTATAGTGTACCAAACAGGTATCGACTTTACATATCTTAGCTTGAAAAACAAGGTAAAGCAGGTCTTGCTTTGTGGGCTTCTCTTTTTACGGCATTGACAAATTTCTCCCTATCTAAAATATGATTCCAGGAACTAAGTGGGTTTGTAATGTGTACAATTTTGAATGCTGTCAGGGGACTTTTCATGCCTGGAGGAGGTAGTATCGCAGAGGGAAAGTAGGCTACCATGCAGATTTAACTTGTTTGGTTAAGTGATAAATGGAACGGGTGGGATATTTTCCGACGCTTCATTGGCAAAACACACTGCTCTAAACACACTTTCCTTTGGGTCTCATTATCAAATGAATGAGTAGCATACACAGTGCTCCAAATGATTTTGGACAGCAACACCTTATTTTGATGTTGTACCTCAGAAATCGTTGGTGTGCAAAAATGCTTTAAATTGTATTTTTCATCTATATCAAATGATCTTTCTAAGGCAGAGTCTCTTTTTGAACATTTCAAGGTGACAAATAGTCGACAAAGTAATCACTTTTAGGATCTTGCTGGAAAGGATTCAAAGCTTATTTGACTACTAGAAATAGTTTTGGACGATATATTCCTGCTATATTCACATTATAAATAGACTGACTGGACAAAATGCTTCACAATAGGCCTGTTTTCCATGAGACACAAATCAGATTGTGAACAGATTTTTTTTGTTTCGTGCTATTCCTTAAACCCTTAACAAGGCAAGGCAAGGCAAGGCAAGTTTATTTATAGAGCACTTTTCAACACAAGGCAATTCAAAGTGCTTTACAACAAATGAAAGACATTAAGAAAATGGCATTTAAAATCAGTCATTAAAAAGAAAAGCTAATAAAATAAACATTAAAAGAAGAAATACATGGATAAACACTAAAAGAAAAAATACATGGATAAAAGTTACAGTGCAGTCTAAGATATGAATAGTTCAATTAAAAGCAGCGACAAAAAGAAAAGTCTTTAGTCTGGATTTAAAAGTAGTCAGAGTTGCAGCGGACCTGCAGGTTTCTGGGAGTTTGTTCCAGATATTTGGAGCATAATAACTGAACGCTGCTTTACCATGTTTAGTTCTGACTCTGGGGACAGAAAGCTGACCAGTCCCTGAAGACCTGAGAGATCTGGATGGTTCATAATTTAGCAGTAGATCAGAAATGTATTTTGGGCCTAAACCATTCAAAGCTTTATAAACCAGCAGCAGTATTTTGAAATCTATTCTTTGACACACAGGAAGCCAGTGTAAAGACTTCAGAACAGGAGTGATGTGATCCACTTTCTTAGTGTTAGTGAGGACTCGAGCAGCGGCGTTCTGAATCAGCTGCAGCTTCCGAATAGACTTTTTAGTGAGACCTGTGAAGACACCATTGCAGTAGTCGAGTCTACTGAAGATAAAAGCATGGACAAGTTTTTCCAAATCCTGCTGCGACATTAGTCTTTTAATCCTAGATATGTTCTTTAGGTGATAGTAGGCTGATTTAGTAACTGTTTTAATGTGGCTGTTGAAACTCAGGTCAGAGTCCATGACTACACCTAGATTTCTGGCTTTATCTGTTGTTTTGAACATTGCAGACTGAAGCTCAGCGCTAACTTTTATACGTTCTGCCTTGGCTCCAAAAACCATTACCTCAGTTTTATCTTTGTTTAATTGGAGAAAGTTCTGACACATCCAGTCATTGATTTGTTCAATGCACTTACTCAGTGTTTGAATTGGAGCATAGTCTCCTGTTGAAACTGTTACGTAAATTTGTGTGTCATCTGCATAGCTATGGTAACTTATTTTGTTGTTTTTCATTATCTGAGCCAGTGGTAGCATGTAGATGTTAAAGAGAAGCGGCCCCAGGATGGAGCCTTGAGGAACCCCACATGTCATATTTGTCAACTCAGATGTGTATTTACCAATAGAAACAAAGTTGTTTCTGTCCTTTAAGTAGGATTCAAACCAATTTAGGACGGTTTCCGAAAGTCCCACCCAGTTTTCCAGTCGGTCTAGTAATATGCTGTGGTCAACAGTGTCAAATGCAGCACTGAGATCTAATAATACTAACACTGAAGTTCTGCCACTGTCTGGGTTTAAGTGGATGTCATTAAAGACCTTTACAAGAGCAGTCTCAGTACTGTGGTTCGGACGAAAGCCTGACTGGAACACATCGAAACAGTCATTTAAATGCAAAAAATTACTCAGCTGTTGAAAAACAACTTTTTCAATGATTTTACCTAGAAATGGCAGGTTTGATATGGGCCTGTAATTGTTCATTACTGAAGCATCTAGATTATTCTTTTTTAAGAGCGGTTTAATGACTGCAGTTTTCAGGGCCTGTGGAAAAATACCTGAGTGAAGAGATTTGTTTACTATATGAAGTAGATCTGAGGCCATGCAAGGCAAAACATCTTTAAAAAATCCCGTTGGAATAATATCAAGGCAGCAGGAGGAGGATTTCAGAAGTTGAATAATGTCCTCTAGGTTTTTATCATTAATCTGATGGAATTGTGTCATGGTGTTTGAATTGATGTTAAGTGGACACAGAGACAACACATTTGCTGTTCCTGATGCAGAGGCACTGACTGCTTGTCTTATTTTCTGAATTTTGTCAGTGAAAAAGGAGGCAAAATTATTGCACGCCCTGGTGGATAGAAATTCAGAGGCTACTGACACTGGGGGGTTAGTTAGTCTGTCGACGGTAGCAAACAAGGCACGTGCATTGTTTTGTTTTTGGTAATGATGTCAGAGAAGAACGATTGTCGTGCGTTTTTCAATTCCAAATTATAAAGGCCAAGTCTCTCTTTATAGATTTCAAAGTGAACCTGGAGATTTGTTTTTCGCCACCTGCGTTCAGCTTTTCGACACTCTTTTTTCTGCTCTCACGGTCATGGCTTTTCTCCATGGAGATATTTTCTTGCCAGTCACTTCTTTTACCTTAGTTGGAGCAATGGCATCTATAATATTTTTAATTTTTGAATTAAAATGATCTACTAGGCAGACGGTTGTAAACATTTTGCTAAGGGGGAGTGTCTATTATCGTCTCATTCCACATCAACTCCTCGCCTGATTAAGCTCCTAATTATGGCAGAGCTCAGTGGAACACATGGCTGAATCATTTTCAGAGAGTAAACAAGGGTGTTGGGTATCAACTTCCTGTTACAAAGCTTTAGGATAAAGATGTAGTGGATGACTTTTTACTCCTCTGGTAATCCATAGGGAAATTAAGATGATGGGTCTTCCACAACATCGTATAGCTTTGTTGTTAGGAAATATCCTCCTCTTGTTTCATGTAGTCATTTATTTAGACATGTTTTTGCATGTTTATCTTAGATGAATAATTCATTGCTGTGTGTATATAATCCACAGTGGGATTCTCCTAGGGATACATTGAAAGGCTGGGGCATCCACTGGAAGTATACCAAAAACAAGATGAACTTAATACAAAGAACAATCCTCTTTATGCTTAGCACTCTTCAAAGTGAGTTAAATAGGAAGATAATGTCTGAAATATGAAAATGCATGGAAAATATTGAATCATTTGTTTATTGGTTTTACCATTTTACCATAGATGATATCTTCCATTTAGTATCATATCAACCAAAGCAGCAAACATGGCATCCACCATGACACAGTGGCCTTGTTTCTTCCTTTTTTCCCTCGCCCCTTCTATGCAGTAATATAAATAAATCCAAACAGTATGATGTAATGCATTGTCCCATAGGAAGTTAATTCACCATCACTATAATATATAATATTGGGTTGGGAGGCTATTCCACAATGAGCTGCCTTTAACGGAAAGGACATTTTGTCCAAAAGTGGTCCGTGGACTTCACAGTCTCCTCTGGTTTCTGACCTAGTGCAGCGTCCATTGTATTTTTTGTGGATGAATTCCCCTAAGGGAGGGGGGGGGGCCAGTCCGTGTAAACATATATAAAAAAAACACATACTTTTAAAAGACTTAAAATGGTCAAAACTCAAGAAATTGTTTTTTTCAAGGATGGTACAGTGGTGGTATGAATAAGGCTTTCTGTCAAACACCTTGATAGCTCTCTTGTACAGCTGTTCTATGGGTTTCAGGTTTGTGGCACAAGCAAACGACCAGTTTGTAAAATAGTATTCAATATGGGATAGAATCATACAGTGGAGGTATGACTTTGCAGCATTGAGAGTTAAGAAGGGTCTTGTTTAAAATGTTGCAAGTTGAATTTAACGGTATTGGATACTTTCTTAATATGTTTCTTAAAAGTCAAGTTCGAGTCCAATATGACTCCAAGATACATGAAGTGGGGGACTAGTTCTAATTCTGCTCCGTTTAAAAACCCATTGGATCCTTGGATTTTGACTGGTCGTTTACTGAACATCATGCATACTGTTTTTTTTGCATTTAACTGTAAGCAAATGTTGTTCAGCCAGTGTTGAACCTTGTCCAAAGCATTTGAGAGACAAGATGTGATTATTTCAGTATTTTTCCCGTGTTCAAAGATGACCGCATCATCGGCATACATTTGTACATTCAAATCAGGACATACATTAGGCAAGTCATTAATGTACAGAGAAAACAGTAATGGTCCAAGAATGGAACCTTGTGGAACCCCAACAGTGGACACTTGGTGGTCAACAGTGTCAAAAGCCTTCCTGAGATCAAGGAAGACAGCACCTACATATGGGCTCGTGTCCAACATAGATTTAACCTTTTCCACAAAGACACAGTTAGCTGTCTCAGTGGAGTGGTGAGCATGAAAAGCAAACTGCATTGGGTTGAGCGAAACCTTTATCTAAATGTTTGGTGATGAGTTTTGACACCCATTTCTCAGCTATCTTAGAGACACAGGGGAGGATGCTGATTGGTCTGTAATTGGACATTATTGCCTTATCCCCAGATTTAAAGATCGGTGTCACTGTGGCCACCTTCCAGGATGATGGAACTTCCCTCGTGCTGATAGATTGATTTATTAGCATAGTAATTGGTTGTATTAGAGTAATTAGACTGTCAATATTTGTCTTTATAAAGTTGGTGTCTAAATCATCTGCATCCCTAGCCTTAGAACCTTAACCCTAAGATTATATTGTTTACCTCCACCTCTGTGATAGCCAAATCAGTCTTTTTACATTGTGAAAGACTTTCCCATGTTCCCCGAGTTTATTTACAAAATGTCTTCTTTAGGGTTTCTTATTGATGTTGCTTTAAGTTAGGCATGAAGTGCTTTCTTGACCTTGAAAAACTAGTTTGCTTGCTCATCCAAAATCCATTTACCAGCCTTTTCAAGGAGCTTTCGACCACATCACACAGTGTTTATCGGTGGATGGAGTTTGCTCAGCGGCCCTAAAAGTATGATGAATGAAATCATAACAGCTACTGAGCTCATCACAATTACATCTCCATGACAACTCAACAAATCGAAGGCTATGAGATACTGTTGAAAGGCTCAGAAAAGGATAATAAATAGAACATAAGCTTGGGTCACTAGTACTATTTGCTATTCACTTCACAAAACCTTTTCATACACATCCTCCAAAACAATATGGGGACGGCCCTTGAAATTTCTGCTGTTGTTGAATACATTCTAAGAGTGTCGCTAACCACAAGTACTTTTTCTATATTGCATTTTATTCTTATCAAACCCATTCAGAAGTTCAAGCAGTCTAAAAGATTGTGTCGTACTCCTTGTTAATCCACCTACTGAATTTGTCTAATACCATCAGACAACATTACAAGCATAATTCTGAACTATTGATCCGATAAACACCAAACAGTTTGATGAGCGGTGCTATACAGTAGAAGAAGAATTCTGAATATTCACATCCAGTGCTTTAAACTTATAAAGAGAATAATTAAATACACACAACCTTCAAAATATTATTACATTACTGCATGAGTGCTTACTTACATTTAAAGAGGCCCTAGTATGCTTTTGGGGGTTTCCCTTCCTGTTGTGTGTTATACAGGTTTTTGCATGTAAATGGTCTGCAAAGGCTAAAATCCCAAAGTTGCCTCCCACACATACTCCCCTTCCCTGCCTGAAACGCCTCCACTGGACTCCTTCGTTTCTTCTCTAACATAGTGACATCACTATGTAACGCACACACTTCTAGTGGCTAGAACTCCGACACATGTACGTGATAAGCAACCCCGACCCATCTTTTGGCAGTTGAACAATCACAACAGAGCCAGCCAGCTAACCAATCAGAGCAGACTGGGCTCTGGTTTCAGACAGAGGGTGAAAAGAGGTGCTGCAGCACAGGCAATATGAGAAAAATAAAGACCTTTTGAACATTTTAGCACGTAAACATGTCACAGAGCCACAAAATACAATTATGAACCTGAAAATAAGCTGTCCTCCCTAATATTTATAAGACGATCCTGTCCCTCTAAATTTAAAAAGCTTTCCATTCCATCCATTCTTTGATGGGAAATACCAGAAAGTGAAAATGTCACTCTTCATATTCCTCTTCTCGTGAAATGTCAACATTTGACAAGCGATTCTGACCGAATCCCTTAGATCCGTACACCAACTGCACCGCCTTTATAGAGCTCAAATGAATCTGTAGGCTGCCACATGGCAATCCATTCACTCATTTCCTTCTGACAGTTGGAGCAGCACTTTGTTATAGTTTAACTACACACACAGAAACTCCCAGACGCATCCGGAGACTCATAACTTCTTCTCCCGGAACACTTTTGCGTCTTGTGCTCCGCCTGCGAGAACTGTTTGAACACCTACAACTCTGCCGGGTGACAAGTCCGCAGACGGAGACGCAGGTGCTCCTTCCCGTTTTTATGTAGTTTCCAAACAACCTTGGCTTGCCAACGGTGCCACATAAAACCGTTGAGGGAGCTATCACTCTCCCAGCGGTTTGATGGATGGAAAGATAGATGGGCTGACAGATGACTACATAGGCAGCGCCGATAAGATCAGTGTCATTTTTATACACCGGGGAGATGAAACAGAGGGGGGAGCAGTGAGGGAATAGTTCAGAGAGGGCTTCATCATAAATATTACTAATTCATTTCCCCCAAGAGTGAGGCTGTAATAGAGAGTGTCAAAGGGAGGAGGGCAGAAAGAGGAGGTGTGTGCAAGTCTTCCTGTGTGTGTGCTCCCGAAAGAGGAAGATGGAGTTGCTGAGAAAAGTGTGATAAAGTTGTCAAGAGAAGAGTGAGACCCTAGGAGTGGGTGAGAAGAGACTCCGAGAACATAAGGAAAAGCCGGAGACAGAGGAGACAAACATAGAAGAAAGAGAGCGGGGGAGTGAATGAAATGAAAGAAGTCAGGGGGATAATCAGGGTATTATGTCTTTTAGCGAGCATGAGATGTGAAAAAAGGGTGAAGAGGAGTACATACAACAAAGAGGGATAAGTGTGTGAGCTAAAATAGTTCTCACAGTTTGCCATAATAATTTAACCTTGTGTTATTTCTGTGTGGGTTGCACAAGCTTTCTCTGCGTCCAATAGGAATCCACCTTCTTTCGTAAGCAGTCGAGTCATTTGTGCATGATGCGTCCAAGGTGAGAAGGAAACAAGGAGACAGAAAGGTGGTCTTTGTCTCTCCTGTCAGGCCCAGTTTATATTCTCCACACATTCCTGACTCCAGTCGCTCAGCTGTTCTCGTCCACACACCCGGTACCCTCATGTCCCTTATCACGCTCGCTCCATCTGTTCCTGTTTAAAACACCTCAGTGCACAATCATTTTTAGTCAGTGTGGCAGAAAGTGAGAAATCCCCTTTGTCTAAACGTCCACACTCACAAATCCCACTATGAACTACTAGAGCTATTGTTAATGAACATTAGTGCTCACTCCCAAGCGAAAGCTCTCATTCCTGAGGCAAATATCGCCCGTAGAAGTTTCTTCAAATACTGTTTTATTCAATAATAATAATGGGTTATACAATATAAATGTTAATAGAACACGAGTGAAGTACTGAACGTTTTTTCATTACAAAAACAATGGCACACTTCTCCAACACAGAGAATGGAAGTGGAATAAAATAGAACAAAGCACCACCGATTGTCCCATCAGCGTACATCATTGTCTGTTATATTCTATTTAGCAGTCCTGTCGCATTCAATAACATCTAATCATATCGAAAAAAATGTGTGTGGCGTCAATAGGGCACGATAATACATTTGGTTTAAATGGCATGGACTAACGTGCATTTGCAGACCAGTAATGGGCTCATCGGAGTTAGGGGTTACGCTCGTTGGCCAATCCGGTCCAACCCGGACGCCCACTTCCTGTCGTCGCGACCAATGATCGCCACCCACACGCTGACGTCTGGCCATTGTTTGGACTGGCACGATAAAGTCGTGGATCTCTTTAGAATGCATGAAAGCAAGTCCTAGGGGCAAGTTCACCGATGCGTGAGGAGATGGGATGCAAGGAAAGAGATGAGAAGGGGGGAGGGGACGGTGAGGAGCAAAGCTAATGGTTTTATAGCGACAGTGATAATCAGACTAGCTGAAAACCACTTCATCTCACACAGAGCTGACGGGGAAGGAAGCAGGTTGTTGTTGTGTTAGAGCGCATGACGCAGGCGGATATACAGCATCTGTTTATACATGCATGCTTATTTCTCTACATGTATACTTGAAAGGGAATAAAGCAAGGAGCTGGTTTGATTGCATGTGATTTACTACTACAAATGTGGCTTGTTCTGTATGTTTAAGGACACCCTTGGAGCTTTCCATTTCCACATACACTCTACATACACAAGTATATATATGCAAATTCTTATATGCAGGGCGGGAGATAGCGCTGAGGCATATTAAAAGCCTTTGCTGACATAGCTCCCTCATATCACACCGCACAATTAGGCCTGCCATTGAAGTGCCCTGGAGTCAAGAGCTCTGCTTGGATAGATTCCTCCAGGCTTTAACCTG
This sequence comes from Harpagifer antarcticus, assembly GCA_902827135.1. Taxonomy (NCBI): domain Eukaryota; kingdom Metazoa; phylum Chordata; class Actinopteri; order Perciformes; family Harpagiferidae; genus Harpagifer; species Harpagifer antarcticus. The sequence continues at coordinate 355,172 of CADEHL010000370.1, forward strand.
CGTCGGTCTGAATGCTGCAGCCAACTACAGTAAATTGTGTGTGTGTGTGGTGTGTGGTGTGTGTAATGTTGTCCAAGAATTTCGAAGAAGCACGGTGGTCGACCTCATTCGTAGTTGCTTTTTTGTTCGCCTCTCTCTGTTCCCGCGCAAATAAACAACAAACAACAACGAGGCTTTGCGCTGACAGTCATGCCACACCATATTGGCATTGACTCTGAGAAATCTGCGGGCAGCGCCTTCCCCTGATGGGCTTTTCTTCCACAATCCTGTGCTAAAGAGCTTGGAAGGAGAGATTCATCGCACGGTAATCGCCCTATACAACACAATGTTTCCAATAGACCTACACGCAGGCAATCCAGCTTCACGGAAACCCAGAGGGTGTTCAATTCTCCACACTGAGAGAATGTTCTATTCTTGCAACTTTACCTGCCATCACGGAGGAAAAACAGGGACATTTAAAAACGTAATTAATCCTCCCAAATAGAGTCATTTTCCGTCCCTTGTTTCTTTCACTTTTCCCAACGTAAAAGCCCAGGCTTCTGTGGAAATTGGGTGAATCCATCACACTTTCTGCTTCAATTCCAAGGGTCCCTTTCTCATAGACAACCCACAGGAAAGGCTGGGAGGCAGGCGCAAAGAGACTGTCTTGACAATGTTGTATTTTACTGTGTGCTACTTTCTCATCTGACCTGGCAGTGTGCCCCCTCACGCAGAATAATAGGTGCTAACGCCATTCTCTTTTCGCCGAGCCATCAGTGAGCCATGCAGAGCCGGGGAAGAGGAAGTGATTTCCATGTTAATGGGAACCTTCCCAGCAGCGTCTAAACCTCTCTCTCCTTGTTTTCCTAATTTCCTTTCCTTGCATCCTTCCTTTCTATGTGCATACCTACCTTTACCTAGTAGTAGTCCCCGAGCACTCAGTTCCTCTGCTGTTGTCGTGCAACGTTACCTCTCAGCTCTCAGCCTCTATTTACTTCTCCTTTCTCCCTCTCCTCCCTCGCGCGCTCTCTTTTTCTCTCTGTCTAGCTTGATGAATGGAGTCGCTGGACTGTGAGCGGCACATCCTCAACGGGGTGTGGCGGGCCATTGCTAGCTGTCTCACATCACTTTTTTTCTCCCTTTCACCAGGGCTGCCTCTTGTGTTGGTATACACGGGTGAAAATCCTGTTTCTCGAGCCCATCAAAAGGGTCTCGGGAAGGAGTTTGACAGCAAAGAACACTCTTTTAGACTCTCACCCTTATCCCCTGCCACTGAGGAACTACACACCGATGTCCACTCGGCTGAACATGTACAATCCCCACCTAGCCCTCGGAGGATCTCTGAGCAGCCAACTGAGCACGCTCCCAGCGGTCTTTGCCAGCCCCTCCTGCCCTCTCCGCACTCTTGACCCTTTTCTCTCTCGAAACATGGCTGGAAGTGGGCCAGCACGTCATGTCCTCTGAGATATGCCTAGTATCGCCATCCACTTTGCGCTCTCTGTCAGACAAATGGCGGTGTGTAAACCCTGCCGGAGGGGTGCAAATGAATCGCCTCAGCTCCATTCTCTCATCCCTTTTGGCACAGAAAAGCTGGCAAGAGCAAACTGTCTTGTGATGCTCGGAAAGTTTACGACATTATTATGAACCGCAAGTTACACATTGGGTAAACAAATTATTATTCTGTCAGCCGAACTGGCATAAAGTAAACTTTTGTTAGACGCCAAGAGTGATGAGCCCCCGCAGGGCCTTGAAGGAGTCTGTGTGGCTTCCAGCTGTTTTATAATAAGTAACAAATAAGCAGAAGTGGCTTGGTGTGTACGATGTAAGCAAATGAGAACGGAAAGAGAGAGGACAGCTGATGGCAGAGAAAAGAAAGCATGACTGGATGCCTGGCCTCAATGAACCTTATATTTGAGAAAAAAAAAAAAACTATGCATTGTTGCATCTACTCGAAAGGTAGGAGAAACATCCGCACCTCAAATGAAAATGTCCGTCTAGTTTTTTTCTGTAAGTCTTTTTTTCTTCCCCGCTAACATAGTCGCAAATGCTGTGCACCTGCACTGTCATTATTTTTTCCGGAGTGGTCTGGAAGGCTCCCGTGTGGTTTAGCACGTTGTAACTGCTGCACTTGCAATTATGTGTTTGACTCTCACCAGGCTCATTTTACTACAGTGCTTGAATTCAGAGCATGGCTGCTTTGCATAAAAACAATATTAAACGGCAGGGAGGGGGGGGAGGAGGTTTCAAAAAGTAATCTGTTACACATAAACTGCTCTAAATCGCATTATCTACATCAATGCAAATGATGTATTTATTCAGCTGGCAATCGGTGCATTTATATTCAGTGTTATCTGATGTTAGTTTAAAATGTATGAAATTATGGTAATAGTAATACAAACAGTTTGACTCTTGATAATGCAATAACTAAATGATCTCATAGTACTATTTGACTAATCTGAAAACCCTATCAATCTATTACAGCTACTATCTTTATTAAAATCTGATGTTATGTTATCTCAATCATGCTTCTAGATTCATACATTTTATTCTCTATTCATATCATTTTCTCTTCTGTTATTCTTCTCTGACAAATTATGGATTTTGCCGCAAATGTATCAAGCTTTCTTGGAGACGGAAATAAGTCGTAGCTGGCTAAAAAACATTGTTGGCCCTCTTTTTAGGAACAGGAGTAAACCCTTACCTCAATCTGATGTAAGGGAGAGATTCATGAGGGTCCTAGTTATATCAGACATTCAGGACCCTTCAGTGGGAAAAGGGACATCAGTGTTTGTTTGTTTTTTACAGATTTGAAAGGAATTCATGAGAAAACACACATGCCAAAATCACAGAACACTCAAAATAATGGTGACAGGAAATTGTAGCTTTGTAAAACTCAACAACAACCAGCAATTTCAACACAATACAAAAAATAAAGAACTTTGATCGCTCATGCAGCTTCCCAGATAATGATTCATTCATTTCCCCTCCACTCAGTGTGACGCTATCAGAAATGAGTCATTTATAAGGACCACCTGTAAATGTCACATATAAGGAGGTCATATAATTGCTGAATATGTAATATTACACAATATTGGTAAATGTGCCTCAAGTAAAGGCATACAACAATTTAAAAAAGCTAAATTAGAATGCTAATGTCATTCTCACATATCCCACAGAATCAGTATGTATTCAATTTCAAAGATGCTATGCATGTACCCGGCAGAAATTGACATTTATTAGTGAAAGATTGCATTACAATTGGCAACAATGTTATCAACACTTCCTGTTTCCCAAATGGACATGGTCAAATGTGTTTGTATAGATTTTATTGCTGATATTAGATGTTAACACAGCTAACTAACACCTTTGGCATTATTAAAGTTAGTTAGCTAGAGTGTTCGCAAATGTTGGTTGATGTTAGCTTAAACATTAGCGCGCTGTTAGTAGACTTTCTTAGGGGTTTGTTCTGAAACTGACAAATCAGACAAATCTTTTGCAAAACCCTAGGCTTTTGAAAATATGGTCCAAAATGTACTTTGGTGACTATGGGGAAAAATAATTCTACATAATGTACCAAGCGGACATGCGTTACCAAAGATATTCTCTTAGTGAAGGATTGCATTGCTAACGGCGCTAATAGTATAAAATGGTAAACACTTTCTGTTTCCCAAATGGACAAGTTCACATGTATTTATATATATATATATATATATATATATATATATATATATATATATATATTAGCTGATATTAGATATAAACACAGATATTGAACATGTTTGGCATTACTAAAATGAGTTAGCTAGAGCAATCGCAACTGTTAGTTGATGTTAGCTTAAATCTTAGTGTGCTACTGTATGCTAGCAGATTTTGATTGAGTTAATTTCCGGGACAGAAAAATCTATCTCAAACATAGTGAGTTTTCTCCTGATTTGTCCGTCTAAATAATGCAATTTTTGTTTCAGAATGTTTGAAAGATCTGTAGATTTAAAAAAAAAAAAAAGGGTCCAATATTTTCTTTGGTAACCATGGGGAGAAAGAATCAGATTATGGACGGAAATGACAAAACGTCTTTGTTGTAACTGGACATTCCTTGGAACACAAAAACAATGAGGAATAACTTTATATAAAATATGATGCAAACACTTGATACAATGCAGGTTTGCAGTCAAAGGTAATGGAAATGGAGCTTTAACCTCGATGAGTTGCACTACATTACATTTCTTTAGTTTTTTCCTGCATTTTTGTATTTTTCCAGTGTTTAATATTTCTCACTACAACTGTCTTCAAGTCATCATATATTCTATTGTACAGCAGAGTTTCATCCTTCACCAGAATAAGTCTTATTTTCTGAAAATGAGTGGGAAGCTTCATAAATAACTCAATCCTCCTCTTGAAGAAGGGAGTGTTTGGAGTGCTAGGTTACATTTCAGCGTGGCACCTGGGACTGATTCTGAGACGCTTGATAAATACGGGCCCTGATTGCATTTTCCTACCCCGCTGACATCCCATAATCTTATAATGTATTCAATCAGTGTAAATCCTGTTACAAGTCAGCAAGAATATTACATTTAAGTCTCGTTTGGTTCTTCTCTTGCAGCTTCTCCTGCTTTAAAATATCATAAATTGATGATTTTTGTCTCAAGAATAAGCATTTCTCATCTCTACAAACCCATGTCCAGCCTTTTTCCTGCCTTTAGGCCGGGACAACACCTCATGTGAATTAAACCCGACTCTCTGGATCCCCCCGCTCCACATTCCCAAAACAATTTGACTAATTCCGTCTGGTTCCAAATGCTCTGTTGTGGATGCAAAGAGTAATAATGATGAGGGTGATAACTTTAACAATTAGATAATAGCCAGTAATTTCCAATAATTGTTATTTTCTAATTAGGTTTTCACATCTTCGGAGCCCAAAGAAGAGATGGAGGAAATGAAATGAAAGGAGGGACTTAATTAAAACGGAGGTGGCTAATACCAGCAATGCTTTTTATCCTTTTATTTTCTCCATCCCTCTGTTTCCCTCGCTCTGTATTAATATTTAATCTAAAGTTCATTGCTTTCTGCTTCAATAGACAGTAAAATCACTGCCGGAAACACTGCTCTCAGTCACATCTCTGTTTCTTTTTCTCCCTTTCACTCACAATCCTCCTTCGTTCTCCCCGTGTCGTATTTCTCCCTTTTTTTTCAACTTCTTCCCTTGAGCTCTCGCCGTCCATTTCTCTCTCACAATATCTCGCAGAATGTCAGTGACGAGTCTAACTGGTTCGAGCCAGCCGCAAACTTTACTTTCCCTTCTCTTAGTCACATGAGTCAGTCATTCAGCCACTTTGTCATTTTATCTCTTTGTCAGTGCCGGTCCCCTCTAGTCCGGCCGTGTAAAGCTTTTTAGCTACCTAATATCACGGAAAGGCATTCTCTTCATAACCTTGGATATCATTTAAATTCAAAACGTGGTTGTGGGGATATTTCAATGAAGCACCTGCTGAAAGCTCCGTTATATAAGTTACCATTACATTTATGCCCTTTAAGGTTGATTTAGGATTGACGAGGCCTGGCCAACTCCACATTGTTTAGCAGTGTTTGGACTTTAGGCACCTGAGTGCGCCCACACCAGCATGCAAGAAGAGGCATTCACATACTAATGGACTAATGGACTAATGGACACACACACACACACACACACACACACACACACACACACACACACACACACACACACACACACACTCGGGCATCCTCCTACTCTGTATGACATTAGAACAGAGCTCAGTAACTGCTAATGGCCTGCCCAAGTTAAACAGCAGCATGCAGTGTTTTAAACCGCTTGCCCTGGAGCCTGTGAAGAAAAAGATCTACACTGTTTTATTATTAACCCTATTAGCACTGAGATAGAATGCGCTGCTTCATTGCAAAGCAGTCTAATTTAACCCCGTAGTGACTTGGGGAAGAATAAAAATTCCGCCTATACAGCAAATGCTCTTTCCGCATCTCCATCCCTGCCTCTCTGTGTCTCTAACACTCGTGACGATGCCTAAATCACAATCCCCCGTCCCCCCAGCCTTGATCCAGCCTTCCGTCTCTCTCTGGCCTTTTCCCTTAAGCCCTCTTGAGTATGAGTGCCTGTGTGATGGACTCCCCCCTAAGCGGATGCAGATTTTATTCAGGCTATTTTCAAAACCACTGCCTGCGCTTTAGCCAAGTAGACATTTTTCTAATGACTCCCCTAACCCGACGCCTTCCACCGCCGCCAACACGAGAGACATTACGCCTCAGATAAGACGCGGTTGAGTCTCACGCGCTTTATTTTTGTATTCCCACTCCCATCCCCTCTGCTCTCCGGCCCACAGGTAGACTCCAATCCTTTTCATTCCTCTCTGTCCCTTCCTCTCTTTCATTTAACATTGATCTGTCCACCTCTTCTTTTAGATCATCCCCCCTCCCTCTCATCCCCCTGCAGCATGTTGTCAATTTAAGCTAATTTTCTGCACTTTTAAACCTGTATTAAACTCCACCCTGCATAATTAACACTCACCACCTGTCATTTCACTTCATTTCCAACTAATCCCCTCGCCAGCGTCACACTGTTCATCTCTCTCTGGCAGCGGCCGGGCAAATTGTTCAAATAAAAACCCCTCTGAGTTTGTCACGTGGGAATGATCGCAGGCCGATATGAATTAGGTAAGAATGAAAGAATGAATGAAACATGTCTGTGAAGTAGTGTTCAAATATCGATCTGCTCTCTCCATGGCACAATTATGGCCAGCTCAACGGGGAGCGCCTATATTAGTGAGACATGAAACATCAAGCTTAAGCGCCCATGTTGTTTCCTCACCGCCCGCTCCAATGGCTTTACCTGTGCGAACAAAGGACAGACCCGTGGCACACTATTTTCATCCAATGTGTGATTTTATCAGCGACCCCCGGGTGCTTTTTTGAGCCTTGTTATGAACCGAATGAGCTTGGAACCTCTCTTGGTCACTTACCTTTTCACCAGCCTTCAACTCCCCCACCCCCCCCCCCTTTCCATCTACCTCTTTTTCTTTTCCCAGTCCATCACAGGTGGAAATGATGTATGACTCGTGTTGCCAGCTGCTCTACTGTGTGAGCTGCAAGCTGATAATGACTAAGTCTAGCCTATACTTTGCCAGCATCACAGCCTCTTTGTCACTCTCCTCCTATGTGTGACAAGTGTGTATGAGCGAGAGTGAGGCTGGAGCGTGTGTGTGCGTGTGTGTGTGTGTGTTTGTGAGTGAGTGAGATTGTGTAAGAGAGAGACTATGGCAGGAAGTGCTGTGCCGGCGTAGGCGTTCCCCCGATTCGATACACAATAGCACAGATCAATAGAAACAGCAGTCTTGTAAATAACTTTCTTAATTTGCCGTCTTCTCATTAGCAACATTCCTGTTTATGTTCGAGTCGTCTTCGCCTAAGCCTTCTGCTGCTGTCAGTCCCAGATGGTAGGCATGGTAGTCACACAACATAAACTGGCATTTAGTGTTGATTCATTGGCACATGCTGTCCCTTTCCACTGGGCAGACCCCTGCAGGGGCCAAGGGGGCGTTTGCATAGTCATTGTGTGACTTATTACTGTCATGTGAACTATGTGATAAATTGCTCACATTGAGCCAAAATATGTTTCCTTCCTTTTTTTGGACAGCTACTGACCATGGAATCGTGCTGCAGGGATTTAGCCATACCAACACCAGTAACATTGGTGTTGGGTGAAGGCCTGGCCTGCTATCTGTGTTTTCTAATTCATCACAAAGGTGTTGTATGGAGATGACGTCAGAGCTCAGTACAGGTTATTCCACACCGAACCGGAGCTTGCTTTGTGTGCACAAAGCATTGTCATGTTTAAACAGGAAATGGACAAAAACACACTGGTGCCACAAAGTTGTAGCACACATCTGAAGCAACATATTCTGCTCACTTTGAAATGATTTTGTTCCAGCAGCAGTGTCAAGCATTACACAAGTTAAAGATGTTAAAAAGATACAATAAGATACAAATATAATCAAAAACAAGCAGCGTTGAGCGGGTCTTCGACGCTATTGTCCGCACGTTGACGTGTCTAGGTGTGTCAAGGACTCTGGCGTTGGCAAACGTGGGAAGTTTCAGGCCGATCGGAGAATGTGTTTGAGTTACAGCAGAAACACAAACATTGTGTTTGATGGTGGGTGATCTGTCGCCATGGCAACGGCATTTGATGACACCCCATAATATGCTTAGTTGTGTTGAGGGCTGCATTGTTATCAAACCTGTGAAGTTTTGTGCCATTTGGAGCATGTGAACTGGAATTATGAGAAAACCATGTTGCCATGGCAACGGCATATGATGACATCCCATAATTGACATAGAGCTGTTGAGGGCCGGACCATTAATGATAGACTGAAGTCTGGTGCCGTTTGGACGATTTTCCATTGAATTACTACAACACTAGGTTTTTTGGCGAGGGAAGCGTTACCATGGCAACGGCATATGATGACATCCCATAATTGACATAGTGCTGTTGAGGGCCGGACCATTAATGATAGTCTGAAGTCTGGTGCAGTTTGGACCATTTCCCATTGACTTACAACAACATCGTATTTTTTGGCGAAGGATGCGTTGCCATGGAAACGGCATACGGTGAGATCTCAGATTTCACGTTGAGCTGTTGAGGCATGGACCAGTGTTATAAATGTGAAGATTGGGGGACGATGGGACCGTGTCCATTGGATTTATAGCGACATCGTTGTTTATGGCGAAGGATCCGTCGCCATGGTAACGCCAAATTAAGTAACATCAGATTTGACCTAGAGCTGTTCAGGGCTGTAGTGTTAACCATCATGTGAAGTTTGGTGGCGTTCTGAGAATGTCAGTTGGCGCTATGACATCATCGTGTTCCATGGCGAGGGACCGCCTAGCATCTAGCGAACGCGAACTTCGGCGCCAAATAACGGCTACGCCGTGCGAAATAAAAAAAATTGTAGGTCAACTTAAGATTGCCCATGTCTCGAGAAGCTACCCGACGAATTTCGAGCCGTACGGATAAAGTCCCTAGGAGGAGATAGATTTTGCGCGGAGGACGAAAAACGCGATAAATCGCGTTTTTCCGACACAAAATTAAAAATGGCCGACTTCCTGTACGTTATTTTATACCCCTCCAAGAGGCTTTTTGGTTCGTCTCCGCATTCTAGATATGAGTAGCGAGTTTCGTTCGTTTACGTGAAAGTTAAAGTAAGGGGAGTTAACGAATAAAATGGAAGTGGGCGTGGCCTACGCAATTTTTTACGTAAAGTTTCGGAACCAATTACACATCGCAATTTGCCACACTTCTGACGCGAGTGCAACATTTGGTGAATTTTGACATATGTTGCGGGGGTCAAAAGGTTTATCGTTCGCTGCGCGAACGATTTCAATAGGGTCTTCGCCGACCTCTGGTCTCAGATCCTAATAATCCCTAGAGTATCTGAATACTACACAATATAACAACATATTGAATGAATGCAGTATAGTCGATTATGCATTATAAATATGCAAATTGTTCTGGGTGACGCAAAAGGAGACACTTTACAAGCTATGGGGCAGAAGGGTCAGAGTAATCTTTCTTTGAATCACCATATCCTTATTGTTTATAGAAAGTCTATGGAAGAAGTCACACAACCCTGCTTTGTAGAAATTGCATACCTTTTTCGCCACTTATGTTTTGGCGGGAAACCTACCCGGATTATGTAACATGTTTTCTAATGTAGGAAGTGTAATAATATACTCTCTATAGGCTTTATGTTTTGTCCAAAACATGTTAAAGTTCAAATGACGTGTATTAGTAAGTCTTTTATGAATTGCAAAATATCTTAGTGGCATTCAAATGATTTGCACTTCAGTTTGCATCAAAGTGAAGGATGTGTTTTTGTTTTCACTCACGAACTGAAAACCACTCATCCAATGATATGAATGAAGGAATTTGATTGTGACTTGAAGAGAGAATAATAAATGAAAGGTAAGAACATATTCACAGAGAGTAAGGAAAAATTACCTTAAGGATGTCAGAGGAGGTGAGTAATGAGTAAAACAACTAGCAGCACTATTCTATACAATAAGTAGACATTAGTCTGTAAGTGAAGTGAATCCCGCCGTTACTACATTACGCGCTGTGAAACACGCTGGGGAGCATCCTGCGCAACAACTTGGGTAAATGACAGAGGCCGGAAAGGAGGAGGAGGAAGTTGTTCACCAGTAAATGAAGTAAAGCACAAAAGAAGCATCCTGGAGAGCAGCATATGGTAACGGCCCTTTAGAGCCATGAGGCCAGCAGTGAGCCTAATGTCACTCTCACTGCTTGCAATGTGTGCAGAGATGCTGCGGCGCTAGCTAGCAGCTAACCAGCGAGCATATTTAACAATGAAAAACAAATCCCATTCAAATTGCAGTGGTGTATTTGTGTCATTTGTGCTGTTATGTCATCTCTATAGAGAAAAAAATAAATCTCTATTACAGCCCCGATAAACACATTTCATTCATGTAGTATTTTTTAAAGAGGAGCATTTCTCTCTGACAATAAAACCCCATTTAATAAAGACCAATCAGGTAAACACGGAGATCATAGCAGGGAAACAGCATTATTATAGTGGGCAGCTTATTAAAGAAGGGCTATTAGATTCACTGGGGTTTCTTCTTGCTCTAGAGGGAATGTGTGCTAATCCCCTCAAATCCATCTTGGCTGTTTGTATTTCTACAGAGTTGTCCATGCAAATATACTCGTGTTACCGCAGCAACAACATGCTGGTTCTGATAACTGCTATTTCACTTGTGATGTGACAGGGTTACTGATTTTCTGACAGCCATGGTGTTACATGTTTAATATGTCATCAAGAAAGCCTGTCATTTTATCCTGTTTGGTATGAAATACTTATCTCACAGATGGATGTCCTTATTGCCACGGTGACCCTTTGTCTCATCAGTGGGAATTCACAGTGTTGTTCAGTACTTGCAGGGCATTTTAAAACCCAAAGGCTGTAGTTTACTTTCCCTGTGAGATTTTTCAAAGTGGTAATTTAACTGTTAACCTTTATAAGAAAAACACCCAATAAGGTGATTATATTTGTATGACTAGTGACCTCTAAGGTCATGGTAATAGCTCCGCGTTGTTGTATAGCTGCAGAAGCGTCTACACTGGTGTTGAGGAGGCTGTGTGTGAGCAGCAGCTTACATCCTTTGTCACTGCATTCACACAGTATGTTAAGGCACAGTGCTGGGAGTAGGTCCCCTGTTTGTTAGCAGCACTTAGAGCCCACAGCTGCTGAAGGAGTGCAATGCAAGCAGGAGAAAGAACAGTTGGCAACATATGTTTTCGGTAATGGGTACGTTTTTTAAACATGTGTAATGTGAGTTAAATGTGAACACATTAGTAAAACATGAGTCAAATGTGATTCAAACACATGAGTAAAAGCATGAGTATAAACATAATGAATGTGTGTAAGCTCTGAGTAACACATGGAAAAAGTGAGAGTAAAACGTAATCAATATGTGAGTAACATGTGAGTACAAATGAGTATACCATGTTAAAGACGTGCAGTATGTGAGTAACACCGAGGTTAATATGAGAAAAACATTTGTGTAACACGTGAAACGCATAATTAATGCATGAATAAAACAAAAGCAATGCATTAGTAGAACACAAAAAAACATAATTTCCACATGAATAAAACAAGAGTAAAAAAACAAACAACCTATTAAGTAAAGATTAGTAGAGAAGGTTTAAAGAGTAAACACATGAGTAAAAGTATAGGCAAAACATGAATAAATGGTGAGGTTACATGAGAGTAACACGAGAGGAAACGTAAAATATGTGAAAAACATGTTTAATACGTGAGTCTCAAGTAAAATACAAGGTAAACGTGAGTCACACATGATTAAAACATGTGGCATAAATGAGCTACACGTAACTAAAGAAAGAATACAATGTAAGTAAAACATCAGCGCAACTTAATCATGGCTAAAACTCAAACGCGATTAAATTAATGCAAGACATGAGTTATTAAGGGGTTGAAACAACACGAGTAAGTTAAACGTTAGTAAGTTATGAGTAAAACATCCGTAAAACAAGTGTGAACCAAATAATGCAAGTCATAACTCAGGTGAAACATCAATAGAACATCAGTGAAACACAAGCCTTTATATAGAAGCTGTATTGATTGGACCAGAGGCCTATCTGTTCCCACAGATCCTGTGCAGACGAGCCTTCAGGGAATCATGGGGCAGACTTTGACACTGAATACATCTGCTGCTGTTTGCATCCTGTTTCCTTGTTTAACCAGACAATGATTGTTCCCTGACCTTCACCCAGCAGCTCCAATCGCTACTGCTGCCACCACAGAGAACATTTGTATTGACTCCCCTGTGTGTTCCAATGCATCCCAGTGTCACATCCTCGCTAATTCTTCGGGGAATCTAAGCAACCTGGGGGCAGTTAACACTCTACAAGTGTTGCTGGTTCCAATATGTAAGACTCAATGTAAGAAAACATCAACATAAGGAATTCAACGTTTTTCACCATTTTAAAATGCCTACGGGGGAAACAAATGTCAAATGAATGAATAGGGCAAAACATTATAATAAATATATGGTAACTTATTTGTATGTGTTAGAGAGATTGGCATGGCATCAGAGGAAAGTACATTAGCATTATTAAAAACCTGCGACTTTTAACATTCCAAGTATAGGAAATATGATACAATTAAATAATTCTAATTCTAATCTTTTTGTGTGCCTGAGAAGGTGCCATGGCATGGGGCAGACACAACTTTGTTTCCAGTATGATCAGTTGACAGATCAGAAAAAAGGAAATATATGTTCTGAAAGACGCTGACAGTGTGAAAGGAAATAGAGAAAGGGGAAATAGAGAAGCACTTCACCAAAATTCAAACCTGTCCGGAAACAATTATTTCCAAAATTCATGTCATCAATGTCATCTTCAATTATTTGAAAAAGAAAGGTCATACAAGGGGAAATGAAAGAAAGCTGCATTTTCTCTGCTTGCCACATCTACACCAGGTCTCACATCTCACGTCTTTTTATTTTCAATTATTTTAATTATGTATTTATTTTTATTATTAATGTATTATACACATTTACATAAATCAATTATTGACCTTCAGATGTTCTGTTCTGTAATTCTTTATACTGTATATAATTATGGTAATGGGAGTAAAGCTATTTAGAATATGAAAATGTGTCAAATGACCAGTTTGTCCTCAGGTAGATAACTTGTTAGAGTTAAAAAAAAATGATATCAACACTTGAAAAAGACGACAATCAAACACCCCGCGTGCTAACCGCCGCCGCTGTGATGTGTGAACTGTTATCCCGTTTCTCAAAGTGAAATAACCTCACATTTGGTGCCGCTGTGATGTTGTCAGATTTACAGCTGCCGGTGTGCTGGCCTCAGATACTGCTCTGCCGAAGTGCTGGCTATCTTTTATTCTGTCAGCCCAATTTGTTTGTGCGATGTTTTTCACCGCTCGCATTTACAGGTCTATCTGATTCCCTTAGCTTTAGCTGCGCCGATAACAGCTCTGTTTGAATGAGCCTGTCTGTTCTGTCTGAGCGTGCCAAATAGTGATATCTCACCCTTTCCCTCGCTCAATTTCTATCTTTCCTTCCACACTTAGTCTTGTCAGTGCAGCTGGTGGACTATACGTGTGTGTCAGATTGAAATAAAGTGCTCGGTGAAATTAGGTACATTGTATGCAGCGATGCACAGATGCACTCCATATTTTCATCAGATAAATGCATCTGGTGAATCATAATGTGTAGCATACTGTACTGTGTGTCTCAGTGTGCTGTAAACTGCAGCGCCAGCACTGCTTTAATGTGCTGCTTTAATGTGCCCCGCACTAAAAGTAAAACCTGCATGTTTAAATATGACGGCAGCGCACATGAAAGAGCCCTTTACCTTGATTCATTCTTGTTAGCTGGACGGAGGAATGGACTAAAAAAAGTAGACGCAGTTAGCTCATGTCATGGAGTTCAAATGTTCAAATGTTTTCCAAGGCGTAGAGAGAGCAGCTTTGCTTACCTGTAATCTTTGCTTCACTCTAATCTCCTCTGTTCCTTCTGTTTTTATTAAATCCTTTTAATTAAGTTATTTTTTTACAGCAGGTTTTTCTGGCCATATTTACCAGCCTTTTAATAACACCACAATGTGAAGGCGTTCAAGCGTTGCCTTTTCTCTTTTCTTTTATCTCCCTCCTTCATCTTCTGTTCTGTTCAATTAAATGCCTTGTTATCTGAAAATTGCAAATATTGGCTCAGTGCAGGCAGGGGAACAGCAATGTGGAAACAGTTTAAAAGACAAATGATTAATGTTTACATAAAGTATATCGGAGCTACTGAACACGGCTAATATGTTCCGTCATGTTTATCTCACAGGCATGTGGTCCTTCTCTGTTTCTGAACTGGCCATCCCGGGCGCTGAGATCGGACGCATCTCTGCAACGGACGCCGACCTCGGTGAGAACGCCAAGCTGGAGTACACCATCCTGGAGGGGGAGACGGGGGAGACGTTCAACATCACCGGAGTGAACCAAGAGGCGGTCATCACGCTCAACAAGGTGAGACGACAGAGAACAGGAGAGAAGGGTCATGTACAGAAAGGGTTTTAAAGGTAAAAGTAAAAAAGGTGGAGGAGTGAAGAAGAAGAGCAGATGATGATGAGGAGGGGAGGTGATGACTCGGGGAATGAGGGCAGAGGAATTGTGCTCTGCCTGTGAGTCAAAGCATAGCAAACAAAACATGTTGTCTAAGCCCATTAACCTGGAATTACCCGGATATACACAAAGACCCCGGATAAGCCTATAAGATCGGAAATGATCCACCCCCTCAGGAGTCTCTTTAGTGAGGATTTTTAAACAGGTGATTTATATTCATCTCACCTTTTCTCTTTTTCCGACTCCCGTCAGATGAGAGCGGTTTGATGGTTTTCTGACAAACTGATTTCCCGCTCGATTCACTGTTAACCAGCCTCCTCCTTTTTATCAATATTTCCGTCTGTGTACCGTGGACATAATGAAGCGTCTTCCCGAACTCAATCCAAGCATGACGTACCCAGATACAAATGTTTGCGGCAGCTTAGTTGGGTGTGGTTTGCAGCGAGAGTGTTTGGACCAGCCGAGATGACTGCTTTCCTTATTAGAAGGTTTTTCCCCTGCGGATCGTTTGCATGCACTGAAGGAAGAATGAGACGCTGCCTTCCCATCCTGAGTTCAAATGGCTAATAGTTCCCTTGAGTGTAATAGTATTTCAATTTCAAACGTTCCCTAAGCTGCCTGTCGTCTCCAATAATCACATTGATCTGAAGATGTGTGTGCACAGTGGGGAGGTGAATGGGGGGGGGCTGACATCCACTCATTACCAGTATGACTAATAAGAGTTCATACCTGTCTGTCTACCGAGAACGCCCTCACTTGTAATGTCGACTTAATGGGGAGAGGAGCCCAGTGTGTGGGAGGCATGTCTGAGATATGGTGCTTTCATTTCTAATGAGCCTTACACAAGTGACTCACACACTTCAATGGAAAATACATGTGTGTGTCTAATAATGCTGTCGGAAACTTCTTCCATCAATGGATGTCAGTCAGTAAGTGCTTAAACAGTATGCGCTAGTCATACGAGCTACACAGGGTGTTATATGCATTATAATGCAAGAGTAGAGAGTGTGTTGATACACTTGTTTGCTTGTCAGAACATGTTGGTGTGTTACTGTAAAAAGAGTAGCCATGGAACTATATGAATATTTGATGTCAATATTATCATGCAAGTAACTATTTTATCCCAATAATCATCAAAAATATGGTTTACTTTTTTAAATGTAATTAAAATATGCAAGAAACAATTGCTTTTCCGTGGGTTCCCGGATGTATAATCTGAATATTTTTCAAACTGAATTTGGCCTTTGAGATTAATCTTCTTGACTTTATTAAGGAATGAAACTGTTGGCAAGTGCTAATTTAGGAAGTATTTTTCAAAAAAAGAAAGACGTGACACTTTGTGTCTGGAGGCTTCAGATTGCCAACTCACATTGAATATTGGATTGTGATTATTCAGATTCAAGGTGATTTCAGAAAAAGAAATGTCCCAACATCTGAGGGCATTAACAAAAGGCAAAAACACCTTGAGTGTTGAGAAGACATGAAAGGTCCCCTATTGTACTCTTTTTTTTAAATATATTATAGGTCTCAGATATATACAAAACTTTTTTCCTGAAACTTTCTGAATCACTTTACACAGAGGGGCCACTTTTTATGTATAAAAGACATGAAAAAGTGGATATTGCATAATAGGTGACCTTTAAAACTCAATAGTTGATCAACTTAAGATTTTTTCATCACCAAATGTTGCCTTTCTATTGAATTGATAGTCAGTCATAGTGTCTTATAGACATTGCACAATATTGCACAATTCTGCGACTTCAGCGGCTTCATTTGCCTAATCCTCCCTCAGGGACTTATTCCAGTGTGAACACGATCTGCTCTTTAGTTCATCAGAACTAAAGAGTTCTGATGAACTAAGTACTGGGAACTAAAAGTACTACGGCAAAGTACTTGTTGTGAAAGCGCCTATTGTTTCAGAGAATAGAGCAAATCTGCAGAAAGAAATAACAGTGATTTGGCAAAATTTCCATTTGTATTCAGAAGACCATGTACTAAGATGATTTTTTTTACTGGTGAGCGTCTGCGTGAGAAAATATTTGTGTGAGTCGGGTAGCTCTGCATATAGAGAGAGTGTTTGAATTCATCACGGTGTCAGTTCTCAGCCTTGGGTTTGTAGGATTCGTTAAAAACAATCTGCACCTGGAGGTGGTGTACAAAGCAGAAATCCCAATCCTTTGAAGAGAAGAAGCAGAGAAGGCAGGGAGAGGACTGGATATGGTGAGAGATGCAAGGAGAAAGAAATAGAAGGAAAGGGACCCAAGAAAGAGGAGAAAAGAGAAGGGATGGAGAAGATGGAAGCACTGAGGGAGGAGAGTTCAAATGAGGTCCCGCAGAGCCAGTGACAGCCGAGAGTGCAACAAGAGAGTAAGAGTATTGAAGGAACCAGAATGAGAAAGAGAGGTGCAGAGACAGCAAGAGCTGCAAAATCAGTGACAGCCTTAGAGAGAAATTAGCACAGCGAGAGACTGAGAGGCACAGAGAGGTAGAAATACCCATCTACTAAGAAAAGCAGGTGAAGAAATAATCACAAAAATGAGAGCTCAAATGAAGAGAAACTTGGAGGGATACAGCATGGCAACAACAAGACGGAGCCAAGATCTAAGCGCGGGGTGGTAAGAGAGAGAAGAAAAAAGAACATGCTGTGTCGATCAATTCAACATGCGCTGGGAGACCGGCAGAAAATTGCATGTAAACAAATACAGTAAACACCTCCAACCCACAGTACTCCTCCCACTGGATTCATCCACAGCGATCTCAGAGACTGAAACACATTCTACAATTCGTTTTTCAAAATGGAATCCTTCATGCGTGTGTTGTTTTAATCCCTCCACAAAAGCTCCAAGACAGGCAGAGACATAGACTAGAACAGCTATGCTATAGGTAAAATGTTAATTAATGCTGATGACTCATATGGTACATGTGGATACATAATAAATGCATGAAAGCTTAGTGGAACATATACCGGGTCATTTACAGATACGTTAAGGCAGATGTAGCATAAGGAGTATTAGCATTTTAAGTAAAATAGATTGTGCAACACGGGACTCATTAACCACAGAAAACAAATCTTGAATAGTTTAGTTTTAAAGGTGTGGTAGGTAAGTTTGAGAAACCGGCTCGAGATACACTTTTTGTTATATTCCATGGAATGCTCTTAACATCCCGATAGCAATGAATATCTTAAGTGCTTTGACACAAAATTCATAAAACAATGTCATCTGTGGAAGCCGTAGTGCTGTAAAAAGCACGACCAATCATCTGAGCCGGCCCGGCTAAAATAACTGGATGGCCTACCTGCCTGTCAGCCTTTCATCTGTGCACAAACTTATCTCGTGCCCTCATTGGTCATGTGTGCGCGTTGGAGGAGGGGCTCTGTAAGGAAGTGGCAGATTTCTTCCAGCTGTGTATTTTCAAATTCTAGCGCACTCAAGCTGGTTTCTCCAAAATGACCTACCCCACCTTTAAGGTAGGGACACACCAAGCTGACACCAAAGAACTTACACAGACGGACCCGACTGTTGTGTCGCCACGCATCTCCTGCATCTTGGCCATGTGTTGCACTGGAACACACCGCAAAGACTTTAGCCGACGGCCAAGTAGCACGTACGAACTGCGCATGCGTGAGTGGCAATAACTCTCCTTACCAGCAGGCGGCGGTAGTGTGTATTCGTCATTCAAAAGAGTCAACAACCGGAAGACAGACTGCGTGATAACCGAGAGAAGGAGAACAGACAGCATGATATAAACAAACAACAAATAGCGTGTACATTCCATTTTCACTCTCCTCCATCGAAAACAAGTTTAATGCGGTACTGGCGGTATCAGCCCCAGTATATAATGTAATTTAAATCAGCTCCTTACCAGCTGCAACATTGAGGTGATGAGCACATTAATCCATCAATAATTATAATACAATAATATATATATTATTCTGTTATTGTTATATTTAACACTGTAAATGAATGAAATAATGTTTTTGTAAATGAAAGAAGCAAGAAACACTCTTTATTTATTTGTTTTTACTCAACAAATAAAATGTGTCTTTCAGAGAACAAAATGAAAAAGAATAGCCGTCTGTGTGTGCCTCCTTAAATTGTTTGTTTACGTCCCTCACTTCCGTTTCGCTTCACATGCACTGATTCTCTAACTGAACAACCAATCAGAGGGATTTATTTGACCGACAGCCTTTGGCCGATTACCTACCGATTCGACATGTAGAATAAGAGTGAGGGGATGTAGGGCCGAGGATCGATGGGTCGAGAGTAGAAGGGATGTGGGTGAGGATGTAGGAATGAAAGGTTGGTCGGGTGAAGGCATGAAAGAATGTGGGTGAAGATGAAGGGATTGATGGGTGTAGTGGTTAAGGGATATGGTTGAGGATGAAGGGATCAAGGGAGGGAGGGTTGAAGTGGTTGATGCGTAGAGCGGGACTGGTTGTGAGGGGATGTAGGGATGAAGGGATCGATAGGTTCAGGGAATTGGGTGAGGATGAGGGGATCTAGGGCTGAATGGATTGATGGGTGAAGAGTAGAATGGATGTCGGGGAGGATTAAGGAATGATGTGAGTTAGGCATGTAGGGATGAAAGGTTGGCCGGGTGAAGGCATAACATGATGTGGGTGAGGATGAAGGGTTAAGGGGAGTGAGGGATGTAGGGCTGAAGGGGTTGATGAGTGGAGCGTGAATGGTTGTGAGGGGATGTAGAGTTGAAGGGATTTGGTTGAGGATGAGGGTAGTGAGGGATAAAAGGATGTACGGCTGAAGGGATTGATGGGTGCAGAGTAGAATGGATGTGAGTGAGGATGAAGGAATGAGGTGAGTGAAGAATGTAGGGATGAAAGGTTGGTCGGGTGAAAGTATGAAAAGATGTGGTTGAGGATGAAGGGATTGATGGGTGTATGGGTTAACCGTTAGAGCCAATAGAATCGAGGGGAAGTTCTTAAAATCCATCTAAACATTACCCATTGGTGAATGAGTGATGCGTTGCCAGAATGCCCCGGGAACCGGAAGCTGCGATAACTCTGGTGGCTATCGTAGCAGCTAATAAGAAAACTCCGAAGTTGACATAAAAATGGAAGGATGGATTATCAGTAATCATTTCAAAGTGACACAGTTGTTCTGGGAATGTCTTTGTTGAGCCTGAGACCTGAAAAACAGGCTCAGGGCTTAACAGGTTAAGGCAGTGGTACTCAACCTTGTCCTAATCAGGAGCCACATTGACGAAAAAATATTTTTGCAAGAGCCACAATCCAAAAGCGCTCCTTTCCTCCCTGAAACCATTATGCATTTGAGAATATGGATAATAGTAATATGTTACTAAGGAATGAAACGCATAATGTACAGTGCAATAACTGTGATTTATTATTTTCACTGCAACCACAAAACACACATTGCTGATCATCACTGCCCATAACAACAGATAACAGACAGCATGTTTACTGATCATCACTGCCCATAACAACAGATAACAGACAGCATGTTTACTGATCATCACTGCCCATAACAGATAACAGACAGCATGTTTACTGATCATCACTGCCCATAACAACAGATAACAGACAGCATGTTTACTGATCATCACTGCCCATAACAACAGATAACAGACAGCATGTTTACTGATCATCACTGCCCATAACAACAGATAACAGACGGCATGTTTACTGATCATCACTGCCCATAACAACAGATAACAGACAGCATGTTTACTGATCATCACTGCCCATAACAACAGATAACAGACAGCATGTTTACTGATAATCACAGTCCATATAACAGCAGATTATAGACAGCAGGGGTTGTCAGAAGAGTAATGTTGTACTTACTTCACACTCAATGTGATTTCTGACACTCCTTCTGCCGCACAAGTGATTTGAAGTCGGGCTCTGCGCTGGAAACGGCGATCCGAAGGGCCTCTGTTGTGTGCTGCAGACTCAATCTGTTTCGGTTGCGACATTTTATTTTTGAGAGCGCAGAGAATGCTGCTTCACACCGGTATGTGGACGGAAACATTGAGATGATGCGTCTTGCCAGTCTGGAGATATTTGGTAGATGCCCCACCAGTTTCCAAAAGTCCACGACATCTGTAATCCGAAACTGACGCTGAAGTTCATCTGAGCTCTTTAACTCCACGAACTCCATTTGAAGCTGCACAAGTCCGAGCTGGTCGCTTATTTGCTTCATTTCATTGACCTCAATCAGGAATGGGTTTTTCACAAGTAGAAAAATATTGCTATGGTCCTTGAAGTCGTGGAATCTTGATGTGTAGTTTTGCTTGAGCTCAGTTAGCACGTCACAGAATTGTGATTGACAGGGCAGGAGAGCGTCTGCATCCATCGCCATCACTTTCTGCACGGTGGGGAAGAAACGGTAATCAGAACCACGGACACTTTGTTCGAGTACATCCAGTTTGTCAGAAAATACTCTGACAGCCGTGTAGAGCTCATACACGGTCTTGTTTCTTCCCTGCATCTTGAGATTAAGTTCGTTCAAGTGCTGCGTAATGTCACACAGGAACGCAACAGACAGCACCCACTCTTTATCATCCAAAAAGGAAAATCGGGAAGTCTCCCCTTGGCCGACAATGAAGGATTTCAGGGGTTCAAGCAGGTCCATGAAATGTGCAAGCATACGTCCTTTAGACAGCCATCTGATCTCGGTGTGGAACACCAAATCTCCATAGTGAGTGTCAAACTCCTCACACAGCAGTTAAAATGTAAGTGGTTTCTTGCACGGGCCCTGATATAATTAACCACTTCGATTACATTTGCCATCACTTCATTCAGACATTTGAACTTAGCAAACAAGGCTTGTTGATGCACAATACAATGGTATGAGAAAATACCCTCCGCAGCAACCCCGCCGTTTTTCAGCGTTTCTTTCAGCAAAGCCACGGCTCCGTTCCTCTTACCAATCATCGCCGGTGCGCCATCTGTTGTGAATGCTGTGATTTTTTTTGGTCCAATGTTAAACTTTTCTAATGTTTTCAGCACAGCGTTTTTTATTTCAATGCCCGTTGTTCCATTTTTCAGTGAAACCATGTCAAGCAGTTCTTCTGTAATGTCAAACTTACTGTTGATCGCTCGGATAAAGATGAGTAATTGTGGCGTGTCATTGATATCCAAGCTTTCGTCCATTGCAAGGCTGACAAACTCAGCGGATGACAGTTTGTCCTTAAGAGTATGTGCAATGTTCTCTGAAATGTCTGATGCCCTCCTAGCTACAGTAGAATCCGACAGTTGCATTTTTTTTACCTCTCGTTCCAGGTCTTTTTTCTCAGGAAACAACGTTGAACAAGCCAGCAGTATGCAATCCTTCACCATTTCTCCATCAGTATATGGCTTCATCTTTTTCATCAGTTCATGTGTGATTTTGTAGGATGCCTCTGTCGCTCTTTCACTCGTATTAGTGTGGAATAAGTTTTTTTGAGCAGTTCGGTTCTGTTTGAGTCTCGCCAGCTTTTCCACCCTCAGCTCTCCACCTTTCGGAAAGTCGGTACTGAACTTCGGGTGTTTTGTGTCGTGATGGCGCTGCAAATTGGACCTTTTAAATTGTGAAATGACGTTGTCACAAAGCAGGCAGATGCATTTTCCCGAACCGGTGGAGACGAAGAAAAACTCGAGTTCCCAGTCCTCTTTAAATGTTCGATATTCCTCTTCATATTTTCGTTTCCTATATTCCTTTGTCATTTTTACATAGTGCTGTAAGCTAATTTTCCCAGTGTGACGGAGCAATTATCTCGCGCACCTGCAACCAGAGCACGAAACCTGCAACCAGAGCGCGAAACCTGAAATAATTTGTGATTGGTTGTTCAGAGGGATTGGGGGGCGGCTTAATAGAATGATGTGTGTGATGACTGATGTGTGACTTGTGAGTGATAATGAAATGTTGATGAATTCTGCTGACAATGTTTTTGTTTTTCGTTTTTTAAAGATTGTTTTAGATTATTTTTTTTTTAAGTAGGACTTAAAAGAGCCGCAACTAGTCTTAAAGGAGCCGCATGCGGCTCGCGAGCCGCGGGTTGAGTATCGCTGGGTTAAGGGATGTGGTTGAGGATGAAGGGATCAGCGGAGTGAGGAATGTAGGGCTGAAGGGGTTGATGAGTGGAGCGTGAAGGGATGTAGGGATGAAGGGATTTGGGTGAGGATGAAGGGATGAGTGAGGGATAAAAGGATGTAGTGTTGAAGGGATCCATGGCTAGAAGGGTGAAGGGATACGGGTCAAGATGAAGGGATAAGAGCAGTGATGGATAGAGGGGAAAAGTGATCTAGGAATGAATGGAAGAAGGGGTCAATGGGTAGAGGAATCGGGATTTGGCTGAAATGTATGAGTAAAGATTACGAAGACGTTAGAATTTGAATTGGAATAGGATTGGAAGTTGTCTTAATTGTGATTTGAGGTGGGGTTGAGACACTGACTTGCTCCAGAACCTAAGAGAAGTAATAACTTCATGACCTTCAATCACACCTTAAACTGACGGCACTTGTCCCTATAGCCTGTTTTAAATTGAAGTTGTCTGAGGTCCTTACCACCAGCTGCTCTTGCAGTAACAAGTTGCACCTTTCTTACTGTCCTAAATGTGCACAATGTAGTGACTGCTTTTCGTCTTTTGTTTACTTAGTTGTGTTCTCTGTATTTTACATGTCTGTGTTATGTGTAATAATGTGTAACGTTGATATACCTTCTTGGCCAGGTCAGCATTGTAAATGAGATTTTATCTCAATGCTTGTATCTGGTTAAATAAAGGTTAAATACAATTTAAAAAAAAACGTAATTTAGCCTCCCAGTGAATCCAAGCACAACTAATGAAAAGCATGTCAAATTGGCAAAAACGAATAGAATGAAAAACTTGCAAAACGTAACATTAGAATTGAGTTTCCGCTCCACAAACAAGCAAAACCAAAATGAATAAATACATTAAATAAATCCAATATTACATAAATAAAGAAATACAACTGCCTTTTATTTTACTTTATGCATGCATGCAATTGTTTAGGGTGTGTTAAAAATGGATATGCCCAGGTGTCCAAAGCAGGCTTTACGAAAATGTGAAGAATCTTTACAGGGAAAGAGATGATCCGAGTGCCCCCGGAGAAGGAAGGAATTTCTGAGCGGGAAAAATGTGTGTTGCCACAGAGTTGGCCTTGACCTTGCTGGTCATCTAGCTGCTGTGTGCTGAATCTCTTTAACCGTTGATCTGAGATTGCACACACATACACACACAGGCACTACGAGATACACAAAATGGAGACGCACACCTACACAAGCACCATTAAACCGCAGAGAGAGATGCTGTGGCACACATCAATATAACACACTTGACCTTGCGGCTCTGCGTTTAAACTGTGGGGAATGAAGGGAAGAGGAGCTGCTCTTTTCGAGACGAGGAAAAGGAATGCTGCGGTGCTCGTCCTCACCTCGGAACGATGTGTCAGATGGGAGGTGGGAGTCTGAGCCGAGCAGGGGGGGGGTTTAACAGCAGATTAGGAAGAAAGAGAGTCAATAGACGGAGAGCTGCGAGGAAGGAGTTAGGAGTTTAAATGGAAGAATATGTGATGACAAGATGGAGGAGAAGGCAGACAGAGAGAATCAGACAGATGAAGACGTGCCTATGAGAGGGCGGGGGGGGGGGGGAGAAAAAAGGGTAAGGCGCAAGAGGGAAGCTGGGTCATTAACAGCCTGCGAGTCAGGGTGCCGAGTGAAGCTGCCTGCTGCTTATCACTGCTTATTTACTGTCAGTCCCGCCGAGACCCCCAGCAATAAAAAGATTTCTCTCCCCCTCACAGTCTCCCTCTATCTCCCCCACCATCCCCACCCTCACCCCCACTTCTCATCATCAGCCGCTGTCTCTCTGCATTTCATTATACTCTCTCTCTCTCTCTCTCTCTCTGTCTCACTCTTCCCCTCTGATCTCCCCACACATGCAAACACACACAGACACGTACAGTCTCCACGCTGCATAGCTTCCTCGCCTCGTCCTCGCTCTGGTTTGTGTCTGGAGGCCATGTCAGACCGTGTGTGTTGTTTATTTTGTGCCTCTGACTCAGGTCTGCCTTATTCCAATTCACACACACACATTTCAAAATACATACAGACAAACACATCCATAAAGATACACAAGTACAGAAAATCCACCACATAGCAACACACACACATTGACTAATCTTCCATGCTTTTTAAATTGACGTCTTCCATGTAGTTGCTCTTTTTCTATGTTATTTTCTTTCTAGTGTATTTTTCCCCCCCTGTGCCCAGTCAGCTCTGTTATTTACATATTGCTGATAATGATTGTACATATTGCCGCTAATAGATTTTTGATACAGCGTGTGAGCAAGGCCACAGTGTAAGTAGCAGGTAATTGAAGAATTTGCATAACACTCTCCAGTCCTTAAACAGGGCTCTGCAGCAGTGCCCCCTACTGGCCAGAGGCTCGAATGTATGAAAACTCGTGGCTGATGGTTGAGGGAAATCAATTGACTAATCAGAAGCCAATCAGCGGCTACAATTGTGGGCAATTAGAAGAAAGGGAAAAGACACACAAAGTCTGATGGACGCTGATATTCAAAGAACAAATCAGACATGTGTTGATTCAATAATAAAGGCTCAGTGTGTTTTGATTGCGAGAAGAAACTTTAAAAGCCAAGTATGACAAAGCCCCGATCCTACAACACCTCATTACACATGTGTACCGAATGTAACAGCATGAATGTAACAAAGTCGGATCAGTAGACTCAACACAAGGCATGTCACAACATCATTAACGGTAGTATCCCGATTCAGGAGGTTCCCTTTTGAGGTTGTTTTTTTCTTTCGGGGATGCTGCGAGCTGTGTAAGCCTGCTATTTGTGCGCCTTTCATTCCTCTTACCTGGGGGAGAAGCTCGCTCGCGCATGTCAGTTTGCCGTTATTATTATTTCCATATGCTCTCACTTAAAACGGCTGGCTAATCCTCGGTCACACGCCAGCAGCGCGCCCAGGATTATTTGTGTTTGTTTTCTCACGCGGAGGAGAGATTGCGTTAATCTCCTCAGAGGGGAGAAAAAGCAGAGAGAAAGAGGAAAATAGAGACCAATTTCTTGCTTGTAAATTGAAAAAAAAACAAGGAAGACATGGGACATCTGAGAGTGAAATAAGACAAGAGACAAGTGACAGAGGGAAGGGCGGCAGAGGAAGAACAAAGTCAAAAGGGAGATTTAAAGCGTCTTTGTTCCGTCAACTCTGTCGTGGTGCTTGTTGGCAGAGATGTCCAAAGCTGCATCTGTCATCAGACAAATGTGATGTATGATCTTGATTTAGAATGCAACAAATCTAGAAAGAACTCAAGCTGTCAAGGACGGCAGGGTGCTGAGCACACACTCAGATCTGTGGCACACACACACATCTTCTCATTTGATATCATTTATTCAAAGTCAGGCAGAGGCGCCACCTGTGATTTGAAGCCTCCCCCTGCAGTATTGTACTTTTACTGTAATGCATGCATACATTCACACGCACACACACCTTTTCAATAGAGCGTGCATGCCTATGGGTCGTCCTCCCTGAGAAGAGAGAGATGTATTATGTATCTCCAGTCTACCATGCAGGTTAGCTAATCAATGTCTGCTAACTGTGAAGAGAATTTAATGGAGAAATTTGAATTTCAAAAAGGACACTAGGAGCATTGCAGGACAGGAGAAGGTTATACTTGGAGACACTGTGGAGTATTAATGATTGAGAACTGAAACAGCAGAATAGCAGTAGACTACAGTAGTAGAACTACTGCCTCTACGTCAAGTGAACTAGTTTTGACCGGGGTGGGGTTGTGTCAGGACTGAGGTCACTATCCAACTATCAATTTAAGCTGGTGACAAAGACCCTGATAAAACGTGAGCCATCACTGGATTGTATAGAATATGTTGGAGTAAAAGTACAAAATGTACCTCTGAATTGTATTAGGGTAGAAGTACTAAGTAGCATAACATGTAAATACTCAAGTAAAGTACAAGTATCTTAAAATTGTACTTAAGTACAGTACTTGAGTAACTTAGTTACTTCCCAGCTATGGTATTATTAACATTATATCAATATGTCCTTTTGAATACAGCAACACATCCCTAGTATCCACTGTTGCATTTCTTGACAGCCAGATGTATGATCTAGGCTCTATGAATAGATGGAACTCATCAGTAAGACAGCGGGAGAGAGAAACAATATGTGCCGGTGATCAGAGGGTAATGAGGGGGATGGTGCATGTCAGGATTCAAACACATTTATGCAAAGGTCCTGTTCGAGCTAAAACGAGGTGTTAAGTTGTTCTTTAAGGTGTTTGTGTGTTCCAGCAAAGCACTGTGGGTGAAAACATTGGTGAGGAACATAAAAACAACAGTGGAGTCGCTGTGTGATAAGTGCTTCCTGTACGAGCCAATGAGTGGGTTTGTCAGAACTGGTCCCAACCGCACACACACAAAAAGGAAAAAGATGGGTGGGGGTTTGGTGATGGAGTGTGTGAGGTGGCGAAGGAGGGGGGGACTGCTGTGATGGAGTGCTGGGTGAGGGGAGGGAGGGGGGGGTGATGAGTGTGTGCTCACAGTGTAAGTGACACCTCTCCTCCTCAGACAGATTGTCTCTCTCTCCCTGTAATGGGGTCTCCGTTAGAGATCCCTTTCCCTCCGTCTACTCAAACTAAACCCCTCGTGAACACACATGCTCTCTCATCCCCCAGGACAATTCCTCTTGTTTATTTATCTTTTCTGCAGAGATATGGTCCAAATTGCCCACATTTCGATGTCATTTAACTCGCCCTTTTTCTCTGCGTAATCTTTAATCAATCTCCACCACTTTCTGAAACCGCTGATTTTCTGTAACGGTGTTTACGGCTCGGAATAAGAAAAGAAATGGAAAAATGAAGATCAGAAAGGAAGTAGAGCGCTCGGGTGAAAGGATTTCAATATTCCCACTGCTGTTGGAATCCTCAGAATAATTATTCCATGTTTGATTCTGACAGAGAATATTTTGCATAGCCAGGGAGCCTATTTATCCTCTGTCCAACATGGTGCTGTGTGCCAATCACATTGAGAGGATTCATATGCACACTTACTTAAGGACACACACACACTGAGGGAGGATTTCAGGACACCCGGGCTCAAAACAACCACTAGTACTCGCACACAAGCCCACACATCGACACTTCAAACAGGTATTTCTGACCCAGACCGAAACATGTTTCAAAATATAATCAACAGCAGGTGTATTTCAGGGTGAAACCTGATCAGAGGCAATCTATTCGCTTCAGAGGCGTCCCGCTGGCAGGAATGCGGGGGGGAAATCACACGGACACCTCAGACAAATAGGGTTCATAACTTCTCTGTAACTAACAATCTCTGGGGTCTGAGCCTTAATCCCAAATGAAATCTCTTATACCTGTGAAGATGCTCGGATACAATGGAATCTTTAACGCTTCCCAGGTACATGTCCCTATTGTTATCGTTGAGTTGCCATGGAGATTGAGACGATGTTTTAAACAAGGGTGTTCTTTATGCAGTGAATGGTTCTGTTTTCAATTTCTAAGTAGGAAAGGATATTGCTTATGGCAACTATGTATCGACAATGCCTGAATCCATTCTGTATGTTCACAAAAGCAAGTTTTACTCCCACATGAGGTCTGAAAGAACTCCTACCAACATTTTTGTAACATACAAACTACTCACTACCTGCCAGGTATCCACCAACGCAATTTCAAGAGTGTTGCCAACACCACACAATGCTCAATGTAAATATCCCTAACACCCCATGCTTCCATCCATCTGTGCTGTTTGTACAGTGGGGCAAAAAAGTATTTAGTCAGCCACCAATTGTGCAAGTTCTCCCACTTGATGAGAGAGGCCTGTAATTTTCATCATAGGTACACTTCAACTATGAGAGACAGAATGGGGGGAAAGAATCCAGGAAATCACATTGTAGGATTTTTAATGGTAAATTCCTCGGTAAAATATGTATTTGGTCACCTACAAACAAACACGATTTCTGGCTCTCACAGACCTGTAACTTCTTCTTTAAGAGCCTCCTCTGTCCTCCACTTGGTAACTGTATTAATGGCACCTGTTTGATCACGTTATCAGTATAAAAGACACCTGTCCACAACCTCAAACAGTCACACTCCAATCTCCACTATGGCCAAGACCAAAGAGCTGTCAAAGGACACCAGAAACAAAATTGTAGACCTGCACCAGGCTGGGAAGACTGAATCTGCAAAAGGTAAGCAGCTTGGTGTGAAGAAATCAACTGTGAGAGCAATTATTAGAAAATGGAAGACATACAAGACCACTGATAATCTCCCTCGATCTGGGGCTCCACGCAAGATCTCACCCCGTG
Source organism: Harpagifer antarcticus (assembly GCA_902827135.1). NCBI lineage: Eukaryota > Metazoa > Chordata > Actinopteri > Perciformes > Harpagiferidae > Harpagifer > Harpagifer antarcticus. The sequence continues at coordinate 384,192 of CADEHL010000370.1, forward strand.
GGGTCAACATTATCACAAGAACGGTGAGCAAAAATCCCAGAACCACACGGGGGGACCTAGTCAATGACCTGCAGAGAGCTGGGACCAAAGTAACAAAGGCTACCATCAGTAACACACTACGCCGCCAGGGACTCAAATCCTGCAGTGCCAGACGTGTCCCCCTGCTTAAGCCAGTACATGTGCAGGCCCGTCTGAAGTTTGCTAGAGAGCATTTAGCTGATCCAGAAGAGGATTGGGAGAATGTCATATGGTCAGATGAAACCAAAATAGAACTTTTTGGTAAAAACTCAACTAGACGTGTTTGAAGGAGAAAGAATGCTGAGTTGCATCCAAAGAACACCATACCTACTGTGAAACATGGGGGTGGAAACATCATGCTTTGGGGCTGTTTTTCTGCAAAGGGACCAGGACGACTGATCCGTGTAAAGGAAAGAATGAATGGGGCCATGTATCGTGACATTTTGAGTGACAACCTCCTTCCATCAGCAAGGGCATTGAAGATGAAACGTGGCTGAGTCTTTCAGCATGACAATGATCCCAAACACACCGCCCGGGCAACGAAGGAGTGGCTTCGTATGAAGCATTTTAAGGTCCTGGAGTGGCCTAGCCAGTCTCCAGATCTCAACCCCATAGAAAATCTTTGGAGGGAGTTGAAAGTCCGTGTTGCCCAGCGACAGCCCCAAAACATCACTGCTCTAGAGGAGATCTGCATGGAGGAATGGGCCAAAATACCAGCAACAGTGTGTGAAAACCTTGTGAAGACTTACAGAAAACGTTTGATCTCTGTCATTGCCAACAAAGGGTATATAACAAAGTATTGAGATTAACTTTTGTTATTGACCAAATACTTATTTTCCACCATAATTTGCAAATAAATTCTTTAAATATCAGACAATGTGATTTTCTGGATTATTTCCCCCCATTCTGTCTCTCATAGTTGAGGTATACCTAGGATGAAAATTACAGGCCTCTCTCATCTTTTTAAGTGGGAGAACTTGCACAATTGGTGGCTGACTAAATACTTTTTTGCCCCACTGTAGATAGCACTAATCTCACACTGCTCCTCGGAATACAGCCTCTTCATTCAACACCCTGACAATGAAGCCCAAAGCTATATATCATTTAGTCTTAGCATGTCAAGAAGATCCCGACATGAACAGCAATATCAAACCCATATCCAAACATATAGTTACTTTATTGTCTTGGCTCTCAAGAAGCCTCTCAACTCTTTGAGCATCGGGAATCTCATTTGCAATGCTGTAGCATCAACGCCTCATGAATGTCTCTCCTACTTCACACAGACCAAACATCAAAGCATCCACCCACATCAGCCTTCAAAGTAACACTTCAAAATTCAAAACGCTGCACCATGCAAGGTAGCCATGTTATTATTTACTCCAAATCATTTTTGGATGTTACCATGTTCTAGCCTCCGTAGCTGTTATCTGTTGGGATAATTCATTATTTTCCATCTCTCTGCTTCTGAAGTCTTCTGTAGAACATTTTGTGTGAAACTTTGAACCAAAAACGGGTCATTTGCATTATTTGCCACCAAAAAGTGTCAACAATTTCCTATTTCACAATGCCCTTCTAAACCTTACACAAGTAGATGCTTCCATATTAAAATGTTTTAACCCATCTAACTAACTCTTCTCCATTTTTCTCCCCAGCCTGTTGACTATGAGAGCCGGAGCTCCTACTCCTTCTCTGTGGAGGTTCTCAACCCCATAGTGGATCCTCGATTCTTGCGTCGAGGCCCCTTCAAGGACCGGGCCTCCATCAGAGTAGCAGTGCTGGATGCAGACGAGCCTCCGAGGTTCTCCAGAGCCAGATACCATATGGATGTTTCTGAAAACTGCCCGCCAGCCTGCACTGTGGGCCGGGTCAGCGCTGTAGACCCGGATACTGGTCTTACCAATAATATCAGGTACAGTAATAGCCATCTGTCCTCATATATTATATAAAACTTCAGAACAACTTTTGTTTATGCTTGTTTTTAATATGTTTGTTATAATCTTTTTGTTAAACAACTTGAAAATGAATGAGCTTTAGAGGTGCTGGTTTATGTTGTTACCTTCATTTGTTGCCTTTTTTGTCACGGTGCTTTTTTCTTTATTTTCCTGAGAGTTAGATGAGATACGCTCAATGAAGCTATAGCCAATAGCTGGTCAGTTTAGCTTTGCACAAAGATTGTAAACTGACGGAAATAGCCAGCCCGCCTCTGTCCATTTCCCTCAGTTTACAATCTTTGTGCAAAGCTAAGCTAACCAGCTATTGGCTGTAGCTTCATTGAGCGCATCTCATCTAACTCTCAGGGGAAAAAAGGAAAAAGCACAGATCCCAAAGCACTCCTTTGAGTATACACATATTAAATTCCATTTTTATCCACAACAAAGCTGCTGATTGAAAAACCAAAGACAAGTTGGTGCTAAGAGTTTCATTTTTTCCCGTTTATTTAATGTTTTTTAAGGAGAGGATTTGTTTGAAGCGAGGGATTTAGAGTTGTTTGATTGAATTCAAACTTTGCTTTTCAACTAAAAGAAACAAAACACAACAGTAACAGCTCACCAAATGAATATAACCAAATGCTCACTCACTGTTCCCTTGATCTGACAGTAGCCATATACGTTTTTGAGGTCCTATCCTCTCTCTTCTGTTTGCAGTAGGTTTAGTCTGGGAGGGCGAGTGATTTGCCTGTAAAGCTGTGTCCCAATTAGCACGGCCAAAAGTGCCGAGAGTGAGCGTGTGGGGAGGAATGACAGTTTGTATATGTATAGAGATATTTAGATAATCGGTGGCACTTCAAAAGAGCTCCTATCAGATGCGATAATCTCCCTATATTAATTATTTGGCCATTTGAAAGCAGACTTCCTTATCGCTCCCTCACACACTTGCCCTGTGTGCTTCTTTCCCTCTGCCATCTCGGCTTTCTTCTATCCGTCACTTCTTCTTTCTATACCTCTCTCTGCCCCTTCCTCATTTAACTTTTTCTCAACACAACTATCTTTCTCCTCCCACCCTACTTTCTCTTCTTCAGGTTCTCTATTGATCCTCAGTCAGACCCAGAGGCTCTGTTTCGTATCACCCCAGACACCGGCCTCATCACCACCGCCATGGAGCTGGACCGCGAACGCGACCATTGGCACAACATTACTGTCATCGCTACGCAAAGAGGTCGGAGGTCGCTCTCACTTGACGCTAAGATATCCTTAGAGCTTGTCAATTGGATTGTTACTGTTATTTTGAGCAAAAACTCTTCAATGAAACCTACATTTTTCTACCACTGACACCTGCACTCACTGATGAGCATAAGGGTTTAAGAGATTTGAGGAAGTGTAAATTGTACGGAAACTGAAAAGCACAGTATCTACTGTGAGATGAAGTCCACTAAGCGGCTTAGCACTGGAATCATCAAGCCATGAGGGGAATGCTATTTGGTGCCACAAGTAGTTTGTTACAGCTTGCCTGAGGATCAATTGATCTATACTGTGTGATATCAAATGCTGCGATAGACCTCTTCTCATAAGGGTTCAACTGGAAACAAAGAATTAAAGCGACAAATCGGTCGCAACCAGTGCTTTACAGAGAACAGTAAACACCTTTCAGATAAAATGCAAGGCCTTTCTACAAACCCAAAGGTTATGTTTGAATCAGTAAAGACACAACAAATGAACAAAGGGGGACAGATTAAAGGACATTCACATGGTCTATTTAGTAGATACTCTCGAGCTTTCAATCATGATCACGGTTAAGTTGTTTTGTCAACTGCTGTTTCCAAGATCAAGACTTTGAAACAATGATATTCTGTGTGTTAATAAACCAACACGTTTTGGTATTGGTTCTGTTAAGTACATCAATTCAAAATGGTAAAAACCCTAGAAGCCATTTGAAGATCACCTGGGGACATTTAGTTGTTGCCTTGACAGTAGGGAAAAGGAAGAGTGACTGACAGCATGAGAAACAAAACACCTCATGTGTTTTGTTTAAAACAAGATGGATGGCAATTTTGTATATTTGTTGTTGTTAACAAATGCAAAGAAGAGCTAAACTAACCTCTCTGAATGCTTTTCGATTTCCATAATGTGGCACTCATTCCAAGCCCATTGTTTCCCTAAAAGGTCATGAATATATAGTTTCCTTCTTTTAAATGGCTGAATAATCTTATTTAACAGCTGGGAGTTATATAGCTTCTGGTAAACCTCACTCGAACAAGAAAAATAGTGCATTTGTTGGGAAGTGTTTTCAGCCACGGAATAACTCCAGTGAGTATTAATAGAAATATTTGTCCACACGTTACAAACCCTATGAAAACACCAATGTTACCAATAACACCAGATGTTTTACATGAAAACATCTGACAATTACGTTGAAACTAATTGTATTTTAACGTCGGATGACTGTGTGATTGGCCTCTCCGGTCGAGTGTTCTCTGCAGGGTGGGATGTTTCCCAACAATGATTGGACAGAACCATTGGCAGATCACCTTGTTAACATTATCAGGTTCCTTCATAACACTGGGTTTATATGCGTGATACTTTTACTCGTTAATATCAGCCATTGTGTTGTTGGTCCACTCTGTTTCGTTATTCGAGCAATATGAGTCTTGCTCCTCTTTTCTGCTCTGCTCTCTTAAGGTATTTTTATTTGATGAACCTGGGCTCCTATAGTAGAAAATGAACCAAATAGGTTTTATTTCTTTAAAAAAAAGGAAATTGACAGCCATGGTGATTGGCAAGTAATGGAATCCTGGTATGCCTGAATGCCCGGTAACACCGGTAACACCGCTAACTAGCTGCAAACTTAATAGTGGACTGACTCAAAATAGACTTCAAGATCAATGTTCCCGATATGGACATAAAACACATCAACTAATCAAAAAGGATGGCCATTTTAGAAAACAATGAATCTCTATGGTACAAAAAAGACAATATATTAGACTTTGAATACACTGAGAATACTTGTTATGATGATCAATTGGATTGTGGTGTTTTGATTGGATTTGTTGACACCATCAAAATGTAGCACATCAAAAGATCAACTGGGATTATCATTGGTTGGCAATGCTACTTGTTCAGGTTCTGTCAACTCCTATTTGTGTCAGATGTTGTACCAATAACCAAATCTGAGGTTTTTGTGCAGAAGCCTGATGGTGTTGTATGATTAGAAAACACTCAGATGCTTATAAGAAAGCACTACAAATGACTGCCTTCTTCTGATAAGGGTGCCAGATCACAAAATGCTGATACATGCGGGTCACTTTTGAAGGCATCATCAAACAACCACTTATTTATTTTTTTGTCAGGATGCCTTTTAATTAACACGAGTCTCACATTCTAAAAGTCATTCTTGGCAGGTCCCAATCCATTATTAGGGATCCCTGTCTCAGCCCTTTGAAAACTCAATCAAAGTAGTTGGTGTAAAAGTGTGAATATTGATGGAGAATGCTGACCGATGGCTGCTGTGCTCAAGGAGAGGAAGTTGTTTTCCTGCCAAGTCTTGCTCTGGACAGACTTAATCTCTACTTAAATCTACTCAGGGCTCCTCGTGGGGGCGGTGTCGGTAGGACTGGGATGGCAGCACAGCTAGTACCTGTCTTGAATAATGAGCTCGATCTAATAAACAGACAGTTGACATAAACCGCAGTAGGAGTCCTGCCATGGCCACGGGCATGCCAGAGCACCCAGAAGCATTACAGCGAGAGCTCATTTTCAGCTTTTCTGGGGCTGGAAGCAGTCGCTGTCATCTGTGACACAGTGTTACTGCTCTACGTTTGAGAACATGGTGTGGGAGTGTTTGTGTGTGTGTCTTAATTTAAAGTGTGGCCCAGTGTGTCTCAGGCTCGGCTGCTTAAATAAATGACTGGATGTGCTTGTGAGCCAGGATCCTGCCTGAGCCCTACACAAGAGCAGCCTAAAATGTAATGGTGAATGTTCAGCTCAGAGTGCGTTTCAAGCGTGGCTGTGAGAACTTCATGTTCAAGTGTGTGTAGGTATCCAAGTGAATTGGGTATGGGACACCCTCTGCCAATCCGTTTAAACTTCACTCGTGTGTGACTGCATGCAGATTGACTTTCTACATCCCTCCTCGGCTCTCTCTCTCTTTTTTCTTCGAAACACACACTTGACGCTGTGATATGCTTTGGCTAAGAATGGAACAGTTTGATGTGGAAAAATGTGACTGCTATGGGAGCAGCAGTGGTACTCCAGCTGGGAGCCTGTGAGCTGTAACACAATCCAAATTAAACTAAATGCTCTGTTGCTGTGTATTTCGACAATTTTGTTCTCGCTAATGTGATACGAGTGCTGTTGAAGTTTCCGGACAAAGACCGGAAAGCTTGATCCCACCTGAGGTCAATTGAATGGATTTAATGGAGTGCATACAGTACATGGCACCTCTGTGGTAAAACACTACTGAGTGTTGCATTGGGGAATTGTATTCATACATTTATTTCCAAACACAGTTCTCTGCTGGCATCTTTGAGGGCTGTATTGTAAACTGCCTGTTTCTGATTGGCTCTTTCAGACAATCCCAGCCAGGTGTCAAGAGTTCTGGTTGCAATAGAGACACTGGACCTGAATGACAACGCACCTGAACTTGACCGGCAATATTCAACAGCCATGTGCGACTCGTCCACCATCGGGCAGGTCAGTATGTGTTTAATGTCAATGTGTTTGCCTGCATGTTACAATACAAAGATGTTAAGCCACTACGTCTATAAAATAACTCCTTGAACAAGCTTTGGTGTGTCGCAAAATGGGACAATCCCAGTGGAAATTGGTGTGGAATATCGTCCTTTTTCTCCTGCAGGAACTTGACAAAATATAATTGGATGTATAGTCGTTGTAACAGGTTCTGTTTTGGCTTTTCCAACCACCCTGGGAATAATTCCCAGAGACTATATTTTTACACTCCTGTAGTTATACTCGATGCAGGTTCCAGTTTCTCATAAGTGGCTGGCAGTGCAGAACATTGTGATTTGTCAAGAAGGTATAAAAGAAGCTAGTGTCAAAACCTTACAAGGTGTTTTAAAAAGTTCAAGGTGATGGTAAGTCCCTGGTTGTTAAGTTCTTGTATTGTCAATCAATGAATCTACCACAGTGTCTTTCATAATATATAACAACATGTTCAAGTCCTGCACATCTGGGTTTGATATCTTTGTTTTTCTGTTAGAGTCAAACGCTGGGGATGTTGGTTTGCTTCTTTCATTCAGGCTGAAATATCTTCACAACTACTGGATGGGTTGTCACAAAATGGTGTACAAACATTCATAGTCCCCTTAGGATGAACCTTTTTTTATTCCTTAACTTTAATTTAGCGCCATCATTGGATACTTACTCAAATGTACGCTCTAATACATGTAAACAGGTGACAATCACTTAGGGAGCTATAGTTTGTCTTTACTGCTAAAATGTTACGCAAAATCCTAATCCACATGTAAACTCAATCTTTTTAAACATTTAGTTTTTCCTTTGTTCTCAAACGTAATGAAAACACAACAAAATGATGATATTAGGGATGCACCCATATAAAAAATGTCTGCCAGTGCTGATGTTTGGAGTAACAATTTTACCGATGTTTTACTGTATATACTGTAATAGTAGGATAAAGCTGACTAGGTCAGCCTATCCCTTTGAGAGAGGGGGGGGGGGGGGGGGGGGGGTACGTGTGGTGCGTGCATCTATAGAGCAGGCGAGAGAGAAGATGAGCAAGAACATTGAATGTTGGATTTCATTATCGATCCTGCAGACACCCGCTACACGGGAAGTCCTGCAGCATGCACCCCCCCCCCCGCCCTACAGCAGCTCCTCACAGAGGCGAAGAGAAGAGAGGACACCCACCCCACCCCCCCCTCTGAATGACTTTAAAGTTACAGCAGACCCACAGTCATAGTTCTAATCCTTCAAAATGAGGTCCGAGACACATACAGTACTTCAAATCTGTTTCCATTCAAAAACGGAAGCTCCATCTTCATGCTTATTCATGCATAGAAGCACATACACTTTCATCCCGCTCAGACTGTCTCCATCCGTTTGGTTTTATTGCTGTTTCTTTTTTTTGTCTCACTTTCTTGATCCTATCTCAATTATAGAAAGTATCTCAGCACTCCTCCATCTCTCCCCAGAAACCTTGTTTGCTGTCTCTTGTCCTCTCGTCAATCTTCAGTACTCCACGCTGGCTCCATTCGCCTTGATTTGGTGTCTTGGCCCATCTGTTGTTTTAGCTGGTGTTTTTTCATTGCTCCGGTTTTGTGTCTTTGTTGTTTTTTCGCCACTAAATCTGTGATTCTATGGCAGCGACGTTGATTTGTTTTCCTTCTGTGATGTTCACATTTGTGTTTGTGTACACAGCGAGTGGGGGGACAGTTCAAGGAAGAAAGAATGTGTTAGGATTGTGCGTGCACTTCTCTGTATGACAAGCCATTAGCACCAGAGTGGGGTTTGAATATTCACCCAGCAACGGATAACATAACGCCACTGTACAAAACAAATGTTCTCAAGGCCTGGAGACAGTGACTAACTCAGAGAGCATGCGGCACCCTTCATCTTGGCATTCAGTCTGGTAACAAGCACTCGGAAGCATTTTTTGAAATACGTCTTGCATAATGACGCCCGGAGTTTTTCATTAAAAATAAATTAACCATCAGCTTAGGCTGCAGGAGATTTTTTTTCCTGATTAATTTTCCTTACGATTGCCACTGCAGATGCTTTTACTAAATTGAAAGCCACACCACGTTGTATTTTTGAAAGGCAATTCACGTCAAACACTGTTATTTATTGGATGTGAGCATCACACCCAGTTCACGCATGTCTCCATACTAATTGTTTGGCTTGTTTTCCTGCTGATGTGGGCTAATGGTTTGTAGCTAAAACCACTCTGTGTAACTGTTTCTCTCTGCTCCCCACTAATACACACACACATATCCCCCTCCCCTCCCCCAATCTCCTCTGCTCTCTATCTCCTGCTTTCAGGTGGTGCAGGTGTTGCGGGCGATTGATAGAGATGAGGGGGGGAATGACAGCACTGTGTATTTCAGCATCCCTCCAGAGTCCAGCGCTGCCCTCAACTTCAGCGTCAGGGACAGCGGAGGTAGGCACTCAATCTTTCCCTTTCTCTGTATATCTCTTTCATTCCTTTTTTTGTGTTCCCTTGGCGGACATGCTATTTTCTTTACCCCCCACTTTTTTAAGGCTCTTAATCCCATGTTTTCTTTCCGCCTTTCTCTTCCCATCTTCATCCTCTGTTATTTATTTTACTTCTTCTCTCCCCTCAGACCCCTCTTCTCTCTACCTTCCCCTTTTTTCTGTCTCTGCCTCTCTCTTCCGCCATCCATCTCCCAACTCCGGTGGCCCCATTGCTTTGTTATCCTCCTCTCTTTCAATCGTCCCCCTTGTTTGCCTTCCCCTTATCCTCTGCGTCCATCCTCTCCTCCCCACAACCAGGTATACTTACCATTTACAATGAAAAGCGTTTGAAGAAATCAGAGCTGCTTCACTTCATTTATTCTGAAGCAGCTCTATTCAATTTGGATACTTAGTATTTGTTTCTTGTGCATTCTCCGCTTTCTTACAGCCATTTTCCTGCACGAATGCACAGCTCAAATGCAGAAACATACACTTTAAATTCAAGGATATACTGCTCATTATTTGCTAAAGTTCATAGACTTTAGGGTTGAATACACATTTCAATAAATAATAAAAAACCTGCATTCACCCACAAATCTACACGCTGCTACATTCACAAACCATGTTGTTTTGGCCCACAAATAAATGTGTTTTGCGTTTGCACATAACCCTGGGAGTTTTTCTCGTTAACACACGCAGGTATGTTTTCAGTCAGTGTCTCACTCCAAAACACATTTGTTATATTCCTAAAGCCTAACAAACATGCTGAATAATACATACAACATTTGCCAAGCTGACTTTTGGAATATTTTGTAACCTGCATCATTTGCTGGGAAATCCTTGGCCAATTACATACGCCAGCAGTCCTCTTCTTTATTCAGCTCTCACCCCTCTTTAAACCTCAACTTGACGGCAAGGTGTTAGGTGTGACTTAAGTCTGACATCGTATATATAGCATAGCATGATTTTTAATCCAGGTAGATGGTGAACAATAACTTATCAACAATAAAAGAGAATGTGACCAATGTGTATTTAAATGAAGCAATAGAAAGATAAAATAAAAAGTGAATCCTACATTTATACTGTACACTTAAGGAATACTGCTTATTGTAATAATATACAAAATATGTGAGCTGTTGACAGATGAATGCTATAAACATATACAAGTGAAGGCATTTCCCATTGGCCTGCACATGTTTCTTTAACTTGGCTAACTTGAGCAAACCTGCTTTATTAAACTGTGAATCTGGAGGATAGACTGGCTGACATGTTTAATCAAAGGCCTCTTTGACGTGTCAGTAGTCTTCTTTGTCTCTGTTCTACTTTGACAGTAGAACAGAGACAAAGAAGAACGTGTTCTGTTCTCATGTGGACAGCTTGTCTGACAAAAGCACGCTACATTATTTACTTTGTTGGAAAACGTCACCGATCTGATCTGGGATTCGGATCAGAGACGATAGTTTTGACGATTCAGTTATGTTAATACGACTTTGCACCGCCTCTCATGCTTTAAATATCTTACAAACTATGTTTTTGTGCCATCTCATTTGTGGGCAGAACTTTTTGTAGCCTTTTATACTTAATTTTAATCTAAAAGAATGTCCCCCGCAGAGACCCTTCACAGCTAATGACCAACACTATCGGACCAATAGAGCTCTCTGTCCTTTTAATCCAGAAACAGACTTTATTAGTCCCACAGCGGGAAAGTGTGCAGTGTTACAGCAACGGGTCAGTTCAGATACAGAGGCCAAATTAAAGTTATTAGACTAACAATAAATAAAGAGGCAGCATATGTCATTAAAATGAAATCCATAAGAAGTTAACATATAAAACTGTTGAAGTAGCCGCCAGTAATAACATTAATAAATTGTAGAAACGGTGTATATTGCACATAACAGTGATTATCTCTTCAATAAGGTCGTGAAGCAGCAGCCAGTATAATCAAAACCAGATTGTCAAATAGTTTTTATTGCATATAACAAGGGTTATTGCACAACAGTGTTTTATAGTACTTTTTGGAATGGTGGTCTATTGAACCAAAGACCTGTGTGCTAATAATCTGTTTCATAAGTGAACACATACCGGAGACTTTAATCAATCAGCTATCTATTGGACATTTGCAAACGTGAGCACTGTGATGTTTGGGGATAGTTTAACACAGCGTGCCGTTAAAGAGGCCCTATTATACTTTTTAGGGGGTTCCCCTTTCCTGTAGTGTGTTACATAGGTTTGTGCGCATGTAAGTGGTCTGTTAAATCCCGTGTTCTCTCCAGAGGGAGCTTCCCCCCCCCCCCCCACCTTATCACCTGAATCTCCTCCTCGAGCACCATTGTGTTCTTTGTAACCAAATCTCTCTCAGAGGGGCGTGGGGAGGGGCTCCTTATTTTCATCTAAAGTAACAGACAGAGAATCAGCACTTTGGAAACAGGGCTGAAACAGAGGGGATTATGGGATGCTGCAATGATCTGTTTGGTATTTGGAGCCAAACACTTCAGAGACATGTTTTGTATATATCTGAGACCTATAACATATTGATGAAACAGTATAATAGGGGACCTTTAAAGCATGTAAACATGTCATAGAAGCTCAAAATACAGTTTTAAACCTGAAAATGAGCATAATATGTCCCCTAACAACAAATGACTTGTCTTCCTTCTTCAGGCCCCACAGCAAGCCTGGTGCTGCTGTCCCAGCTCCAGCCTCTGTCCCGCTCCGCCTCCTCCACCCTAACGTTCCACGTGCCGCTGGTCCTGAGGGACGGCACGTCGGGCCTCACGAGCAGCGGGACGGTCACCGTGTCTGTCTGTCCCTGCCTGAGAGGAGGGGCGCGGGCCGGGGACAAAGACAAGGACAAACAGAGCGAGAGCGAGGGCGAGGGCGAGTGGGACTGGGAGAGAGAGGCGGTGTGTCTCCCTCAGCAGTCCTCCCTCCCCTCCCCCGGCCTCAGCACCGCCGCCCTGCTGGCTATCCTGGCCTGTGTCGCCACGCTACTGGGTAAATACTTTATTACATATAGTATACTATTAAATACTAGTGGTGTCAATCAGTTAACAATTGAATCTTGATAATCACAAAAATAATCTGCTATAAATAATACTTTATCACAAGTTTAAAATACTAGTATTTACATATTGTTAGGGAGATCAAATAAAAACACTTGTGATGTTGTACTGAAACAAGAAATTACAAACCGGCATGAGAAGGGTTTTACTTTATTAAACATTTCTGAAATAATTGGCGTGAAGTTCAACTATTTTCCGATACTTGGCTTAAGCATGGACACAGCTGCTTTCTCAGAGAGCTGCTGGGACCACCCTCTGTATAATGTGTGCTACACAGGGCCTATTATGTCTGCTTCTATGATATTGTCAGCACCACCTGTTCCTACAGTAGTTACCTTGTCTGCTTTCTCCAACTCCTGTGCAACAAGAAACTGGCGCATGCTTCAGCAATATGACTTCCACCGTTTTCACGACACCTAAAGGGAACGAGTGCAATTGCCCTTTGTCATGGATTAGATGTTCCGTTCCACCGAGGTAGTGATGGTTCTTACTGAAGTCCAGTGGTCTCCATTCAATACAATACATGTAGCTTGTGCTTATTTTTCTGTTTTCTTTGCCTTTTCACTGCCATTTAATTTTTGCAAAAAATCCACATTATGAAATGAAGTTGAGGTCTAACTCTATTCATTTACGTTAAACATAAGAGATGTATGTATAATGTTTTGTCCCTGGAAACACCCTGTCTTATATAATCCACATTATATTTTTACAGCATTATTTATGAAGTTGTATCATAACATGTTCTGCTTGAAAAGGAGTGTAATGCAAATCTCCAAATAAAAGGACGAGTAAATAGTGTTTAGGGCTGTTTACCCTCCACTACATCCCTGGATGCCTTAATCTGCATATGAAAATAATGGAAGGCAGCAGCGTAAAAAAATATTTAGTCACAGCTGCTCAACAGCAAGGTTTACTTATCCTCGCAATTTCGGTCGAGTTATCTCCTTTGAAAAGGTCAGCACTAATCACTGCTAAAATAACAATTCCGAGTGATTATCCGGGCGCTCCGCTTTTTTGATATCGGAATGATAAAATGTCTCTGCCACCTTCGCTGAATCTCTCAAATGCTCAATTGGATAATGTCTAGGTGCTGAGAAGGCTTTGGCTCCTGGCCAGCATCATTGTCATTTCTATTCAGTCCATTGGACTCATGCCTAGTTGATGGGGGCATTATCATTCTGGAAGTGAACGGATCTATCAAGGAGGAAAGCTAACATGGCGTGAAGGTGATCATGCAGAGTGGCTTTTGGTTAAGTTTGGAATTATGTCCTCTAAGTGACAAGGGCATAAACCGAGCCAATAAATGCATTCAAACTTTATAGCATTTGCTTTAAGTTTGTTAAGAGTGGTGCAGGAATAAGTCTGAAAACCCAGAAATGAGTTAGCATTTTAACACTTCAGGTTCCCTCGTCTCAAAGTCTAAGGTCTTGTGTTAGTGTTTGTAATTAGATGTTTGAAACAAGATCCACAATTGCTAAATAGCAGTTGCTAACACGTGACTAAATGAGACCACTAAACGTCTACACAGCAGATATTATCCACCTTTAGCTTAGCGCTGGTGACGTGAAGTCATGTGACTGTGATGTAGTTTATAGCCTTACTCTAGTATATAACCTCTGGCGATTGCATTTACTAATCAAAAATCACAAACTGGCATTAACATGTAGAGATTATCACGCTGAACAAACCACCTCAGTCTCATAATAACCGTTCATTCTTTTAGGCGCAACGTCTATCACATTTTTGCCCTCGCTGAAACATCCATCCATCCATCTATGCATTTACCCATCCATCCTTCCATCTGAACCAATCCATCCAAAATCATCCATCCATCTTTTTATGCATCCGTCCATCCATCCATCCATTTTATATTTACTTATGCAATATTCCAAAATCCAATGGAAACATCTCATTGCTTTTTGTTAAGGAAAGCCTTGCAATGCTAACTTTCGGCTCAGCCTACAAACATATGTCTTCACTGCCCTACTCTATACATATTTAGTTTTGTGCCAGGATATGTTATTGTGTCTTGTCTACAAGAGGTTCAGGTTAATCCCATAATAGTATATCTGGGCCCTGCACCAAATGCCAAATGTTCTGACAGAAGAAGAGAAACAGCTCCATCAGGGTCCCATCTGTTTATTAGCATGGGGCTTGGCATAAATAAAGTGAATATCAAGCCACTCTCCATGGCTCCTGTGAGAAGAGAAATAAATGTTAGTCACGGCATGAAGGTGATCCCTCAAATTGTTATGAAGGATTAGAGATTTCCCACTCCTTCCGAGAATCATTAGATCAGTTTTATGGAAATCAAATTAAGCAAACTCCAGCGATATTAAGGCTGTTCTATTCTTACAGCAGCACCATTACAACCTGCAGTTCATCCATTAAAATAGAGGTCTTTTCAAACTGGGAACAGTGAAATTGTTCAACCCAGACACAGTCAAATCATTTATGTGAAATGAAAGACCAATTGATAAAGAATCACTGCTAATTCTGTATTTTTGGGATGTAATGAGACTATACTAAGGGAACATCAATTATTCCTGGATCATTTTTGGATATGTCCTTAGGGTTCCTTTTTAATCACAGGGTAAAAGTATCAAATTTCCCAAAACAAGGACTTATTAAGGTTAACAAAATACTTGTCAAATAGTGCATGGCTTTAGCAGAACAAATCCATATTTCTAGGTGGATTTTTATCACAGGTTCTAGGACGACTGTCAAAGAGGTTTGGGTCTTTGCCCACAGCTGTGGGTCGAATGTGGCTCTCTGCTCTGGGAATATGTAATAAGGTTTCATGGGAGAATAAAGCGTCCATTTGCCTGACTGGAGCTCAAAGTCAATTACACAGCTGAGGCATGCGGTGCTGCGGATATGGTTTATCAGCACTCTAACCCAAGGCCTCTTCTGTGTATGTTTTGTCTGCCTGCATATTTCTCCCTCCCTCCTGTTCCTCCTTCCCTTTATTTCCCCTGTGACTTCTGTCCCCTCCCACCTTGTTAATCATTCTCTTTCCAATTTCTCTCCCATGCCTCTATCCTCTATTCCCCCCGCCGCCCCTCTGCAGCGGTGAGTGGCCTGTCGCTGTCTCTGCGCCGGCAGAAACGTGACTCCCTGTCGCCGCTGGAGGAGGACGACGTACGTGAGAACATCATCACGTATGACGACGAGGGCGGGGGCGAGGCCGACACGGCCGCTTTCGACATCGCCGCACTTCAGAGCGCCCCGCACAGCTCGCGCTCTCGTGGCTATCGCACACTGGACAGCAGGAATGTGTGAGTAGGCATAACTGAGTGTTAAAGGTGTCCTACTATGCAAAATGCACTTTTTGATGTCTTTTATACATAAATATGTCCCCGGTGCCAGGGAACTCACAAAGTGTCAGAAAAGAAAACGCTCTCTTTTTTCCTCCGTACCCACATCTCTAAAAACAGGGCTACAACGGAACTGATCAAGAGTTGCGTCCGATATGACGCAATATCGGAAAGTCAGAAACGTCGCTATGAGAAACATAATGCGCAACGTTTTTGAAGTAATATGGACTTTGTTTACGTTAGCAAGCATCGCTAACACTCAGAGCTAAACTGTACTGGAGAGAGTATGTGTAAAAAAAGCAGGAAATAAAAAAAAGAACTCACCTTGTGGTAAACCCGCAAGAGATAAAGCATTTGAGCTCCATACTGTTTCAGAAATAATCCTTGATGTGATTTGGAACATGATGGCGTTTCATCACGGCAGCATTTAGACCCCATTTACACGGGAGCGCAAACGGACCGAATTCGTTATCAAAAAAGTATTCCGTTCACACAGATTCGGCTCATTTAACGTGTCCGTTCACACGAGACCACTGGAAACGCTGTAGTACATATGCCCGGCCTGTAAGTAGCGCTGTACTTCTGCCACAAAATACACCAAAAGCAGCGAAGAAGCCCCCCGAGCATGGTTGCCCTTCTGTTTATGCCCCGCGGTAGATTTAGCAACATGTAGTTCATGAAATTCTCCATGTCCACTAGTTGCTGATGGTTGTGGTAGAGGAGCTGTAGATGTTGCACTAACATCTGTAGCATGGTCAGTAGCAGTAGCTACTAGGAGTGTAACGGTTCACAGAAGTGACGGTTCGGTTCATACCTCGGTTTGGGGGTCACGGTTCGGTACGGTTTCGGTATAACAAGGAAAAGCAAAAAAAGTCCCAAATGCATAATTTTTTTTGCTGTGATTTATTTTTAACAGTCGTGCAAGTTTTGGTATGAAAATAAGGAACTCTAACATTTGTAATCATTAACTGTATTACACAGTTAAAAACAAACCACAAACAGTAACACACACACTCAGATGGCCATATTATTTATATTGGCTGATATCAAACAAAAAGGTTAAATAAGCTGTACAAGTAAAAAGAATGTCTTGAACATATTAAAATAAATAACAAGAAAGTGTTTGAATCACAATCAATAAAAGGTAATACAGAACTGTTTAACATCTCCTGATGTCAAAATATAAAATAATTACAATGATAAATATAAAACAAAATAAAATCTGTACCTTTAGGAGCAATGTCTAACATGTGTAATTAACTTGTGAGTGTGTGAGGCCATTATGCCTAAGTAAAGATACTCAAGCTTTACTCTATTTTCAAGTTTGTCTTCAAAAGGATGAGTTTGTCTACGTTGTCAGTAGTGAGGGCAGATCTGTTGGCGGTAACTATGTCACCTGCCGTCGAGAAAACCCTCTCGCTGGGGACTGAGACTGACTCGGATGTGATTGAGCATGTTTTGACGTGTTACCACCAGCATACTGCACCGCTGTCGAACAACGCCGACACACCGTCCTCGTCCGATCCACAACCCGCACCCCATCGTTGTTGTAGTCCACAGGGAACCCGAAATGTTCCCCCACAGCTGATTTAAAAGAAGCAGGTGGGTCTTCTAGCTCCTGTGTGTTGTGTGAACTCGCCATAACTGTTCTTCTTCATGTATTGTGTTCGTTTTGTTGTGTTTTGTTCTTGTTCTTCATTTGTTATTTACGGGCGGCTGGCTTTTAGGCGCAATACCGCCCCCTGGATTATATATAGTGTAATACTGCCCTGAGTGACGGACTTTTTTTCCACTCGTAAAAAAAGGCGTATTCGCCGTATGACTGCATGTGCCGAACCGTGACGTCCGAACCGTGACGTCCGAACCGTGACGGTACGGGACGAATACGGATACCGTTACACCCCTAGTAGCTACTGACCATGCTACTGACAGTAGCTACTGACCATGCTACAGCAGTGAGCAGCAGAGGTGGGGCTATGGCTTCATCGTTATCAGGAAATGATCGTGTAGGATGTACACACGGAGCCGTTTGGCCCCCCAAAGCGTTCCGTTTGCAGATCTATCCACCTTGGGACCCGTTATCGTTTGCGGGGTCCGTTTCCGCGGTTCGTTTCCGCGGTTCCGTTACGGCCTTGTGTGAACGAACGGGCTATACACGAGAGAAAAGTAGTAGATACAACCCGTTTCGTTCTCGTGTAAACACCGCCTTAGCTGAGAATCTCTCGGTAGAATTCTGAGCAGCCATTAGCTTTTTTTTTTTTTAAAGCTAAGGACCCAAAATCAGCGTTTCTCTAACGGGGCTGAAATAGAGGCGTATGAGGCATGGCTAGAATGCATGATCTGTTTGGTATTTTGAGCAAAACCCATCAGACATGTTTTTATTTTTTTATATATCTGAGACCCATAATATATGCCTAAAAAAACCATGATAGGAAACCTTTAATGTGTGTGTATGGGAGGGTCTGTTTACACATGCACATATATAACTCTTGTTGTTTAATTGCCTCAAACACACATGGCTGGCCTCATGTTATCTGCTAAAAGGAAGTGGAGGGAGGAAACCAATTTAGCCCTTCAGAGTAAAAGCTTTCATCTCGGTCCAACACTTAATTGAACCTCTTAAGTAACTGATCAAGTCTTTATTCCCTGATCATAATCAGTCACCGATCAAACTGCTGAGACAGAAGGCTATCAAGCTCTTCAGTCCCTGGAGACCACTTTGTTGTGCTCATTTGTTAAAGCCCGTTTATGGTCTATGGACATCAGAGAGTTGTTTTCACCCACTTTGATGTTTCAGTGAAACATTGTGATTGCCTTTGGACTAATTATTAGCTCAGATGAATTCATGCAAGCCATGTATAGAGGGGCCATAAACAACCACAAAGGCTGCATTTAGTTGATCGAAAATTGGTTCTCGCAATTTATGGAGGTGGACAAAACAACATGAAAAACCCTTTGGATCTATTTGCAATCCAATGTAATATCCATGCAATAAACAATACCTTTGTGAAGTTTTTAATGTATATTTTACTGTGTGTCGCAGAGCAGAGGTTAGTTAAACTTTATGGGAACTATGAAGCTGTACTTTATGGTTCTGTTGCATTGCCTCTGTAAAATACAGAGACTCTTCAACACATTTCCACATACATTTCTATTCCAGTTGTCATGGCTGTAGCAGCGGCTCTATATTGTTTTCTGTGGCTCTGAGACAAGCTCCTATTAAGTGTGAGACAGTAACTCTGATCACTTGGATTTGGCTTTGTGACTACAATTCACCAGAACTGCAATACAACAGTTTGTTTTTCAGTTTTTAAAAGTCAGGTTATCTTGGCCTTTGTTGCACAACTTGTCTTTTTTTTTCTAGAGAAGTTGCCCAGATGTATGCTAAATTAAATCTCTGCAAAACCCCTTCAATTATATTTGTCACACCTGAAAATGTTTCCTAATCTGGACACAGCTGAACAGAAATACCCTAACATGTGGATATCATGCAATATTGTTCACTGTCAGATAGGAAAAGATCCCACAAAATCTGACTGGATTTACCAAAGTTGAATGAAATCTATTGTTCCTTGTGTCTTACAGACGTTATGCCCATCATAACCAAGAAAAAGCTCGCACCTATAGCTGGGATCAGAATCCGGGCGTTGAACACAACTACTCAGGACCCGGAGGACCTCTCTATGGCCGCCTGTGTTACAGCAGCCACACGTTACCCGTTCTCCGCCGCACACCAGGTGGAACATTTGAACCGGCCCTTGCCGAGCTGGGATACCGCTACCCTGGGGGCCAGCCAGACCACTCTCTGGTCATCCAAAACCAGGGGGCTATGGTGGGGGCCATGGATTCTGGGGCGGTGTACATCACTCCAACAGAACTCAGCACGGGCAGCCGAACGGGGAGTCGAACGGGAAGCCGTGATGGAACTGGACCCCAAAGCGGGGTTAGCACGTCGGATGGAGGGACGCCGAGGACCAATGACAGTCGCGAGAGAGGTGGAGGAACTGGAACTGCGAGCAACTGCACCGAGGGGAGCAGTGAGGACAAAGTGAACGGCAGTCAAGATGTGGACTGGGTAAGAAACAATCTGACCTATTTCACAACAAATGCACAATATGGGAGCATAATTCAATCTAATTTGACCCCAAATATGCTATGACAAGCGTACAATGGCCTTCTGGCTTTTACAGGCGAACATATAAAGCAGAAGTAATAATGCCTCACATTTATTTTGTAGAGAAAAGTTAATGGGCGATTGACAGATGGGTTTGGATGGATGGACGGATGGACAGATGGACCTTTGCATAAAAAGATGGATGGGTGGTTGGGTGGATGATTTTGGATGGATTGGTTCAGATGGATGGATTGATAGATGGGTAAATGTATAGATGGATGGATGGATGTTCCAGGGCAAAAATGTGATAGACGTTGTGCCTAAAATGAATTAAAATGAATGATTGACTTTATTAATGATAGATTGCGGCATGGGAAAAAGGCATTAAAGATGAATGAATGGCTCAATTATTAAATGGGTGAGTTTGAAAGTAATTAAGCAAGTGTAAAATAATAATTACGTTTGTGACCATACTGATATGCTTTATTATTAAAGTGATTGCAACGCTATCATATTCTTCATCACTACGCCACAGTCCTACAATGGCAGAAAGTCTAATGCTGGAGGATGATAATGATTCAAACATGTCAGCACATTTATATCCTGCTGTTCATTATCTTTTTCTTGGTTTTGTTTTATTTATTAGGCCATGTAAAGTCTGTCTGGCCCTTCCTTTTTTAATTTCTCCAATATTTTATCTCTCGATCACTTCCCTCTCCATCTCCCCTTCACAGTGCAGTGTTAGCTCATTCTAGTGTTCAATTAATATCTATGGCTTCTTCCAACTCTGCCTTTCTTCCACTCTCTTCTTCTGTCTCCCATTCATGTTTTTTTGTCATCATATGTTCCCCCTGCTTCCCTTATGTTTGTCCCCCGTCTTTTCATTACTTTATCCCAAATTCATCCCATTTTATCTCAACCAAACCTAACAGTACCACACTCTACCCCAACCCCGAACTGAAACCACTCGTGCTCGCCTACGTTCCCTCCAGGTGCAGTCGGAGACATTACCCAGGGAGCATCACCTCGTCATGACCAGATCTGGCTCCATGGTGGGCCAGGGTCACGCCGCAGGAGGCTGGGTCTGCGACTCGTCTACCCTCCCCCTCTCGGGACGCAGGGCCTCCCGAGGGGGCTTGTCCCCGAAACGCATGGGTTCCAGTCATGCTGAATATGACTCCAGCGGAGGAGGGGGAAATGGAAATGGAAGTGGGCGAACAAACCCAGATGGACAGCATCCTGCGAGTGCGCGGAACTACGCCACTGTCCTCCAGGGGGAGGTGAACGGACACAGGGACTATCCCGGCAGCTTGGGGAGAGGAGGACTAGAAATGGGGAGCAACTTTGTGGTGGCGAGGCAGGACAGGGATGGCGGAGGGATATCATCCGTTTACCCAGAAGCTGCTGGGATGATCGGGGACTGGCGTGATCGGATGGGTTTAGGGGGGTATGTTTTAGGAAGAAGGGATATAACCCCCCAGATTTTCCCCTTCCATGGGCAGCCTCGGGGAGCATACGGAGGGGTGATGGGCTTCGGGTCCGGCTGGGTTCCAGGAATGGATGCTGCCCGAGGAGCTCCGGGGCCGGGGGGTCCCTCCCTAGCACTGAGGGTGGGCGAGTTCCTACGCCTGCGTCTCGCCCAGGTCACTTTTGACCCGTCGCAGCCACCGTACGACTCTGTGCAGGTGTACGGCCTGGAGGGCACAGGGTCCCGGGCTGGGTCCCTCAGCTCCCTGGAGAGCGAAGGAGAGAAGGATGCGGAGAAGGAAGAGTGGGGGGCCGGGCTGGAGGAGTGGGGACCCCAGTTCCATAAATTAGCTCAACTCTTTACAGATAGGGAGAAAGAAAAAGAGGAAACAGATGAAGTCGGTGCCAAAACGGAGAAGGAAAAGAGAGATGAGCCGGAGAAGAAAGAGGAAGGGGAGCAGGCTGGAGAAAAGGGAAAAGACTGAGGAAACGATAGAAACGAAACAAATAAGGGGCAAAGGGGGTAAGAGAGAGAGAGAGGGGTTGGGGGATGATGAAAAGGCAACCAGAGCTAGAGTAATGTGAAGAGAAGTTAAAGGAGAGAAAGATGAAGAGGCAAAGTAATCAAAAGAGACAGAGAGAAATGAGCCTAGGAAGGGAGGAGAGTGCGAGGGCAGGGGAGGGAGTGATTGATGTAATTTAAAGCAATAAGTGTTGAAACGCTGATATGGTTGAGCACAGATACCGAGACAATGCAGAGACTGCTTCGGCTCGGGGCCGCAACAATTTGTTAAATGCTTTGGACAAAGAAAAACAACCCAAATATCCAAGACTCGATTTAATTCAACTCTCACGTATACGGAATGATCAAGCAGCAGGAAACAAGAAGTGTTGTTGCCGTGCGGGTCCGCGCTTTGTGTGTGGAAAAGTCTGTGAGAGGATATGAGTGTGTTAGCAAATGGTGCAAAATCGCACTTCTATGGGTGCATATTTAACAAAGAAGGAGGAATCATGAAACCCAGGGATGATTTCAAGATGGGACTGATGACTGATGATACGCTAGCTGCAACATTAGTTTTCGGGACAATGTGCAAGAGTGAACAAATACAAAGCGAGTTGATAAACTAGGATAACACACCGAATGAAATATGTATTTGAATATAAAGTCTACGGATGTGTTGAGAGAGAAATGATGGGGGAAAGTGAGAAGATTGTACAGAAACTGTTACTTTATATTTCCATCTGCAGTGGCAGAAAAGTGAATTATTCAGCTCACTACTTCATTCCAAATGAAAATGATAAATCATTTAAATCCTGCAAAAGATTCTCCCTCCTCTCAGCCCACAAGGAACACAGACATTGTGAAAGATTTAAATGCGTTAGGGATGTGATCCCCACAACCCCTACCCCTGTCATCCCTGCAGCTTTTTGTAGTCGAGTGTTGGTATGTTTACAAAGATGCACACACAAACACACAAGACACAAAATAAATGATGATAAGGCTTTGATTGTACTACAGTAAATTATAAAAGAAAAAAAACACATCCACTAGAATTCCATCTACTTTACAAAGTAATGAACACCGTATTATTCATCTCTTAAATGTTTTTATGGAAGAAAGTCTCCTATTTGATATCACCCACTCTAGTCTCACTCTATGTCTTTAGGACAGTATGCATGGAACCTAAAGAGGCAATCAAACCCATTCTGAACACTTCCCCAATGAAAGATATTCATATTATAACACTGCAGAGACTCTCGTGAAAATAGGCTTTCGTTCTTGTTTAAAGGTCAGGATGCAAATGAGCTGGAGTTTTCAGCTGGAATGCACTTTTATAAGATGTGGTGTTTAATAATAGATGAATCATGTCAAAGATTACATTTGTTTTATAAGATGTCAATTAAACAAAAAAAAGAACTGTATGTAAAAACATTTCAAATGTAAATACCACTGAATATTATTCCTAAGAGAGAGTATATAAAATAAGTGAAAAAATCCAAATGGAGTACTGTTGGTACTATCTGTATGTACTGTAGATTAGAAATGGATTTACTCAAATGGATTCCACAGCCTCCTGGACTGAAAACAACACCATGTATTCTCCACCTGTGTAATAAGTGAGCAGGGTAGTTTTGTGGTAGCGCTCATCTGAGATGGACAAGCCAGGCACTCAATAATACATGTGGCCTCCAGCAGAGATTTGTTGTACAAAATATTGGTAACATGAAGCTCTGCTATCGAGGATCCCAGTGGGAGTACACACTTCATGTGGTGAGGAGAAATACCCCTAATGGGCATACAACAGAAATTCAGTATATTTTCCCCAAAATCTGAATTATTATTCAGACAAAGTGATACAATAAAATTGAATTTCTAAAATGCTCCGTCAGTGCTGCACCGCCTGAGAGACACAGATTAAAGATTTAAAGATGGTTACTTATCTCATTAAATATAATAAACTGTACCTTTTGAGAGTATGATTTTTAATGATGTCTATCAAATGTAATCTTTCCTGCATTTCAGGCAATGCAACTCAAGAACCAGCATTCTGCTTTGATCAAGTCAAGTCTAATTTAGTAAAATAATGACCTTAGACTCAGATTTGTAGGAGTCCTAGGGAATTTCGTCCTCACACCCTAACCAGGTGCCATTACCGAAATGTTACCATTTGGTTCACTAAAGCCACCCACATGCCACCAGTTTGGTCTGCCCATAATCTTGTCGTCTTCTGTCAACATTTAGTTAATCAATCAGGAAGTCAGGCTTTACTTGGGCTTAATCAAAACCCAAACACAACTCTATACCCTTTAGCTGAGCCACAGACTTGTCCATACAGTGCCACGGTTGCAAATGGATGTAACCAGGACCATTGTAAAAAATAACGCACAATGACCGTAGAAGAGTGGGGGGTGCAGAACCTTGGGGTGTTCTTGGTTATTAAGTAATAGAGCTTAACTAGATACCTGAAAGCTACCATTATGTTTCATCAGCTTTGTAACAACAATCCAAATGGAAATTCACTTACATCAGCATACTCAGTGCCAACATTAGGACAATTCCGGTTTATTACAACTTGGGTCTTACTTTAATATATGTTTCCAATATTTAGAGCTTGGCACTGGAATTTCAGGCCAGTCAAAGGTATTCTGAAGATAACATGGAGCGATCAAGTTATTACAAAAAATGTCTGTTAACAAAAGATATCAACGTTTCCTGACCTATGTCCAGGTTTAAATCTGATCCACTGAACTTGCCTTAGTTCTGCCTGCACACGGCGTTCCTAGAATAGGATAAGAGATAAGAACCATTGGGACCATGCTTTCCTAGACATTTGAGAGAATAAAAAGAGAGAAATTCTAACAATCATTTTGACCCCATTTACACCAGGTCATTTCATGTGTCTTTCTCAAAGACCTGTATATCTGGATTCTAAAATACTGACTTGTCAAGTTGTAATACACCAGAATTATGATGTAACCATTATTCTATTGGGGAGAACTGTCAAAGGATATCCAATAGAGGGATAACATTGATGTCTCTTATGATGATTTCACTTGTACACCTAAAATGACTGCCAAAGAACTTGGGAACAATTTGTTATGAGAATGAGTATAGTTGGTAAGCCCACTAATGTGTTGCTTTGTAGATGCATCATTTTGACAATGTTTTCCTTAGCTTTTAAGTGGAATGTGCCAACTTTCTGAGTAGCTGTCTCTCACGACACAATTAAGCTATCCTAAGTTTTACAAACGTGTTTGCCAATTCACGGGCCGCCAATAGCAAAATAAATTAGCATTGTTTATCATAACTGTCCTTTCAATCATATGGTGTATTCTTGAGCCTTTGATTTGTTCCAGGTGTTTCATCTCTGGTGATTGGTCTAATTCAAAGCTCTACTCTGGCTGATTGGTCAAAATCAAAGTGATGATTCTCCTGATTTGGCTTATTTCTGAGTTCTGAAGTGCTGCGCTGACTAAACCACTTGACGCAGCTGATTATACCACCTTGTGAGCCCAGCAAATGTGTTCAATCAAAAGCTTGATTAGTTGAATCAGTTGTTTTAAACACAAAACAAGCCTGCAGTCTTTGCAGCACTCCACAACTCTTTTGTTTACTCTTTCAACTAGCTTCAACCCACACTGGCTGACGACATTGGTCTTGTCAGGCCATTTGTCAAGCACTCTGTCCAAAACAAAAACCTTCTTGATACTGAGAATACTGATCTCACTAGCAGAAAAGAAAGATGCGAGTAGATATCTAGAAGTTGAAATATAGCTTAAGGGTGCAGGTTAAGATAAGTATAAGTATATTAACCCCAAACAAGTAGACCCTATTGGTTCTGTGCCCCCCGGGTGACTTCATTGCTCCTGCACGATGTTGATACAATTCCACAATTGCGTGCTGAACAAAGTGTATTTATTTCTGTTGTACTTTTTCTTTTTGTAAATTTGAATAAAAAAGGAACTATTTCAAAGAGATGAGTCAGACCCCTTTTGTGCTTTCTCCTGCAGTCTTCTGAGTTTCTAAGTAATCTGACTTCTGCTGCAAGTGTGAGTGTGTGAGTGTGTGTGTGTGTGTGTGTGTGTGTGGGGGGGGGGGATGTGTGTAGGTTAGTGTTTGTGCATTTGTTAACTTGTAACAAAGTGAGGACCAAAATAAGTTGTACCAACGTGTGTGTCCACACTTCTTCAAAGGCCAGTTTGAGGGTTAAGACTTCACGTTAAGGCCAGAATAAAGTTTAGGTGAGGGCAGGGGCGGATCTAGAAAAAATATTCATGGGGTGGCAAGAGGGTGGCAGGAGAATTTGAGGGGTGGTATCCCCTGGCAGAAGTATATGCTGATTTAATCGCAGTCATATCAACAATGTTAACTTGGAAAGCCACAATATTAATATTTTAACTCAATAACATAAGGTGACATTATTGTGGCACATCAGTAAAGCCTTAAATATAAATATATAAGGTGGCAGACATCATTTAATGAATTTTAACTGAATGATAACTGAATGAGTTTGTCTCACTCTTAGACCAGCAGGGGTACCAAATCTATGCAGACTGCTGCAATAAGTACATGAATTAACTGTCTCATCGATGTTTTTCTGTATTAATATGATAATATTAACAATCATATTATTCCTATCAGCTGTCAATCACTGTTATGATTCACATATTCAGTGTTATTATTAAATAAACTATATTTGTTGGAGGAGTTAATGATGAATGTTCCTCAAGATGCTTGCTCACCCTCCTTCAAATTTGAAAGACAAGTAATTAGTATCATATATCAAAAGAATCAAAAGAACAGTTCAGCGCCCCACGACTTCATTGCAAACAGTTACAACCTTGACTTTACATCAGAAAGAACAAACATTAAAGAAGTGACTAACTGCATCAATTAGGGTTAAAAAACGTGTATTCAGCTAAAACATAAACATCGCTGCAGTTATTATCCAGTGGAAAGTCCTTACCTGCTGGCCTAGTTAAATCAAAGTGGTTACTTTCTTTTGGCTGGGCAGTGTAGTTTTACACACCGTCTTATTTCTCAGGACATGAAACTGTTTTTTGGGGGCAGAACCCCACAAAGAAGAAAAATATTATACATACGTAAGGTCATCATCTTAACAGTTTATTATTCTCATCGACTCATCCGTAAGCAGAGTTGTTGGCATCAAGTTGGCATGCCTATTACAGCTGAATGTGGCGATTACCATCTTGTTCATCAAAACGCCTCACACACTTATTAAGATTTAAAGCTATGGTGCGTTTTGATTCAATGCTGAGTACAGCCAAACTTGACAGGCTCTTCTCTGTCATTGTAGACCACAAACAGTGGCTCCAGAGCATTTGTGTTGGGTAATCGATGGTAGGGCTAACCCATACAGTGGTGGGGCTCAAGTCAGTATTTGCAATGTAATTACATACACGCTCCCCTTGACAGTGAAACGCCACGCGTGAGGTTTAGATTATTTCCCTGTCTCAATCCAAATTGAACTGTATGAAATAAAAAGGCACATTTGTCTTGTAGTAAATAAAAAGGGCGACCTGGAGCCAATCCTGCAATTTCTCCACAAGTGAAAGAGTTGATATGCTGAAAACCCAACCCCTGCAGGGGGTCTGGGTGGATTCTCCCCCAGGAGAGTTTTTGAAATACTAACATAAAATACACATTCTGGTACTCTCTCGAGAGGAAAAATGAATAAATCTATTACTACACGACATATTTAAAAAAAAATGAATGCCATTTTAGTTTTTTGTTACTTTGTTCTGAAAGCTGAACCTGCTGCTCCTCACAGAGAGAAGAGGGAAGAGGCTGTGAATTACTTTACATTGTGGATAGCCCCCATTGTTCTGTGTGTCAAAATGAAAGACAGCCCACACACCTATCAATCACCAAACCATGGGGTCTTATTTCATTATGTGTTGATTTCTATCAACACGTAATGTTGTATCGATGTATATAGAGATGTACTACCGCAAAAGTATTCTCCGTCAGGACTTCCTGCAACAACACCACGCCGTTATCGTGATTCTGATTGGTCAGAAGACATTATCAAAGATGTTCTATTGAGAAGACAATCACTACGTGACAAAAGTTTTCAAAACTGTTTCTAGTCTTCGGTATTTCCAGACAAGTGGCTACTGAAATCAATCTTACTAACTGCTGTCTGTGCAATTTACTCCGAGCGAGTTGGTGGACTTTATTTTGCTTACTTTAACATCATTGTTCATGGTGGGGCTAAGGTGGGGCATTTCTTGGTATGGCTGTAGCCTACCCCGCCATACCCTGACCGCAAATACCTCATTCCTTCCGTCTACTTGGATCCGAAATGCTTCTCGCTTTGCGCTGTCCCCCGTTCAAAGGAAATCGCCGCCAATCATATTTCCAAGCTCGCGCCAGGGGGGGAGGGGTTACAAGGCTCCCGTCTTGTGCTGCATTCACTTGCACTCTGACATTAGAGATTTTCTCTCATAAATGTCCGATGAGCCACAACTTTTCTTTCAAAACAAAGCTGCCAAATGGGGTGGCAAGGCATTTTTCTGAGGTGGCAGCTGCCACCCCGTGCCACCCCGTAAAACCGCCACTGGATGAGGGTAAGCTTTTGGGTTGGGGTGAGGGTTAATTATGAAGGTAAATGTGAGTATAAGGGTGTAGGGAATATATTAAGTCAACAAGGGTCCTCACAAAAATAGAAGTACAATGTAGTGTGTTTGTGTGTATTCTCGTATTTTTCACACAATGAGGACCAATACAAGTTTTTAATCAATGGAGTGAGGACATTTTTGGAATGTGAGTAGTGTCTTCACTTCTTAAGGCCGGTTTGAAGCTTAAGACTTAATGTTAAAGTGCAGGCTAGAATTACGTTTAGGTAAGAGTAATAGCTGGGTTGGGGTTAGACCTTTAGTTGTGATGTTTAATGTGAGGATAAGGGTTTAGGGAATACATTATGTCAAAGAGGGTCCTCATAAAGATACAAGTACAGACATGTGTGTGTTTGCAAGAGAAAGAGACAGAGAGCGATGGACGGATGTTCTGTGCAATGCATACAAATGTGTGAACAACTTGTGAGCATATCTTGTTGTGGGTAGGTGGGTGTGCCTCCTCAAATTGGCCCCTTGAAATTTCCGAGCCACTCAGAGTGTCTGTATGTGTGTCTGATTGCAGAAAGAAAGAACACCTTGTCTGGTCTGATCCAACCTGTCGGGGGGATGTGAGGTCAGTAATAGAAGGACAGACTGTGAGTTCAGCAGAGCAATCAGGCTTTCAGATGGACGAGGGGAGTATTCCGTTTATTCACCGCGAACAAAAAAGGCAGTAAAGGGCATTTTGAACTCTAGAGCACCAGTGAATAGAGTACACCTGACAGCTGTGACCAAATAACAAGGCCACTTTACCAAACTTTGCAGCTCTCCTTTTATTCTGCAGCCTTCGTCCTGGCTGAATGATGGATCGGGGACATGTGGGCCATTGCTGTGTGACTGAATAGCTGGTTAAAAAGATTTATTACAATAATCAAATATGAAGGAGGGGATTATTTCTACATGATGGTTTAGAGAATGATCGTGTTAGCTGGGTCTCCGCTTGATTACAATGATAATACCCGCCTCAAGTCAGGAGAGGGAGAGAAACAGAGGGAGAGGGAAGGGATAGAGGGAACCATATTAGCAGTTAATATGCAAGTCTGTTTCATTACATAAAACCCTATTTGTGATTGGGTTAGAGCTGATTCTGCTGAGCGCCAAGGAAAAACGCCTTGCCATCTCTTGTGTGTCTGTGCTTTCCCATAATTATGAGATTCATGAAGCTGGCTTGCCCCCCTACGGAAGCAGCATGCATCTAAAGAGGATATGTAGTCAGTTGGAGGCAAAACGGAGCTTTAGCTGGCGTTAACCCCCCGTCATGAAACTGATAAAACATTCTTATCGATGTATGACTCCAATATGTATGTTTATCCCTCTGCCTTAAGCATCAACACTGCATTGCAGCACCCTACAGAGGTGAGTTGCTGCTGTCATGGCATTGTCAATAATTACAGCATGTATAATTGATCATATTATAATGGCGGGGCTGGAGATAAAAATGAACTGTGTTAAGACTATACACCAGGGAATGACACTGTACTGGAGAGCTATACTCACACTCGATATGCTGCAGGATTGCATCACAGGACATAAGAGTTGGTGTATGTGAATTCAAGAAGATGGAGATTCCTCATTCTGTTTGAACCTTACTGACACAGAATCCCTCTGGCTATTCAGCACAGTGAGTGCTTGTGTCCGCCTGGGCCTGTGCATCTTTGCATTTTAAGTACATATAAGCTTTAAAAGCAGATTGAAAACCCCAGAAAGGTGAATTTCCTCAGTAATTCAACTGTGTGGATGTTACAACTTCCCGCCCCGAAGTTACAGTTAACTTTTAACACCACCTGTCCGAGCGTATTTCCTTTTTTAACTGGCTCTGTTCCTATTTTCCATCTGCTCTCTCTCCCTCCTCTTCTCTGGCGCTTCCCGGCTCGTGCGTTCCGCTCGGGACGCTCTCAGAGTTCACTGGCTCATTTCAAGTGGAAAATTAAATCTTCATTAACAATCTTAATTAGAGTTCGATCTCCCCATAGAAAGCCGACAGAGAATCCATAGTGTAACAGGGGGAGACCTGCAGCGGGAGTTGGTTTCAGCAAGTTGGGGGTGGTGGGGGGGGGGGGGGGGGGGGGGGGGGGGGGGAGAGGATTAGTAGGGGTAATTAGTAAATGGGATCTTCAGGGTAAATTACACAAGAGGTATTTACACTTCACAGGCAGGGGGGGGAATGGATGGCAGAGACGGATAATTAATGCGGCCTGCTGGTTGATGACGGACACTGCAATGAAAGTCGGACATGTTTGAGCTGCCTCTTGGTGACCATTCAGTGCTTGTTTCTGCAGTGTTGGCAAACTAGAGCTCAGTGCGAGGGAGGGAGGGAGGGAGGGAGGGAGCAGAGCGGAAGAGAGCGGGGTTAAACGGGCCATTATTAGTCAGAAAATCTTCTTTGCAATCGCTTCTTGACTTGCTTTTTGGTGACATGGTGTTACTTGGGGTGACATAATCCCTTATGCATTTGCCTAATACCAGACAGTAATCATTCAAGGACACTACTAAGCATGCAGCCCAATGGTCCCTCTCCTATTCACATTTACATACTACTATAACAGCCTGCAGGTACTTGGCAACAAATAAATAAAACAGTTATGTTCCAGCACATTTAAAATATACGCACTGCTTGTAAAAATGAACGCCATAAACTCACTGCTGTTCAAGGAGTTTAGCACACAATGTTTCAGATTCAATACATTTATATTGGGGTGGTTTACCATGAGGAAATCTTTACTCTGATGGCGAATATTTATTTTCGGATCCAGAGTGCTGCTAGCAGGAAAACCATTACTAGAAAATGGTTAAAGATTAACATTATTTATGATATTTCCACGATGGAAAGGATTACCTTTGCTGTAAGAATGTAACAAGGAATATTTTCTTTGAGTTGAATAATGTAGGACCGGGTGGAGGGATTATATCTCCACGCTGGCCTGGGAGCGCCTTGGAATCCCCCAGTCAGTGCTGGTTGATGTGGCCTGGGAAAGGGAAGTTTAGGGCCCTCTGCTGGAAGTGCTTCCTCCACGACCACACTCAGGATAAGCGGCCGACAATGGATGGATTGATGGATGGATATTACACCAATCTGACCATCATCTGTGTTAGAGCCAGTATTTTGATTAGATAAGAAAGGCCACCCAATTGTGACGTCTGTAGTCAACGCACTATAAAGGACTACAATTCCCACGGCGCCTGTGCTAACACCACAGTGATGAGCAACCTGTTGAGAGACGCCGTCGAGGAAGTTTTTAATCGTACTCGTACATACAAACCGTACAAGTACCCTTTAAGTTGTGAAGTTATAAGCATTATCACGAAAGAAAGAATACCTAAGTTGTTTGTTTTATTTGAGTTTTGCCTATTTCTTTTGAATATTGTAAAGGCCTTTTTTATTTGTTGCATGTGCAAAAGTTTGTTATGTTATTTTGAGCAAACACATCGCAACATCTTCTAAACCATCGGAGGCCAAGCAACACTTCAAACTGTGAGTAATTTAAGGAAAGAAACGAGTTAGAACTGTCTGTTTAAGGCGTCTAGTGGCTTGGTGGAAAAACAAGGAAGGAAGCCACGACAATCTGTATTAAGGGGATTGTTGTGGTGTTTCCTTTTTTCTTTACCCTCTTTAGAGAGTGATTTGACCATCGTTAATGTCACCTCAACAACCTTGTTCTGTCATATTTAGTCCTTGTTCCTAATTTATTTTTGCATGATGTTTTAAACGCCAGTAATTCTTACACGCCTCTGAAATATCCACACAATCAGTGCTGCATTGTTGTGGGCTTTAATTGTAAATGACAGACGGCTAAAGGATAATATTATTCTCTATTACCTAATCATATGGAGCTGAACGTCATAATTAAAAGAGAATTTCACAAAGAAAAGAGACACTTTTTTTCAATTCCTTTAGTGACCCTAGTGAAGTTAGCTATCCTGTCGGGGACCATCAGTGTCCCTCTGTAGTCTTCTTTGTAGAAGCATTTAGCTGAGGAAAATAATTTGTTTCCTGTAGTGTAACAGGGTCCAATTCCAGGACCTAATCCTACGACAGGAAGCCCGCCAGAAAAAGCCTAAGTGAGACTCCACTACATTTTCCCCAGACAGAATAGATGATTCGCTCAGCTGTCCAGCGGCTGCCATATTTGCCGTGAACATACAGATACACGTGGAAAAGGAATATTTCTAAATGCTGAGGGCAGAAGATAGTGTCTGGACCTTCATTTTATTTATCTGCTCTGCGCGGTTTCCTGGGAGCTGAGCCGGTCCACTGCTCCGAGCGGGATGATCATATCGGCTGTAATGTTGTTGTGGCGGCTCAAGACTCAGGAGAGAACACTGTGCATATGTGTGTGTGTGTGTGTTGTGTGTGTGTGTGTGTGTGTGTGTGTGTGTGTGTGTGTGTGTGTGTGTGTGTGTGTGGTGTGTGTGTGTGTGTGTGTGTGTGTGTGTGTGTGTGTGTGTGTGTGTGTGGTGTGTGTGTGTGTGTGTGTGTGTGTGTGTGTGTGTGTGTGTGTGTGTGTGTGTGTGTGAGAATGTGTTGGGAGGCACTCTCTTCACACAACTGATAATTAGTGGCAAAAAGAAAAATAGGACATGATAACCAATTACAAACACACACAAAGAGAGGGCGAGCGAGTTAAGTGTGTTCATTAGCCCTCTGTCAGATTGGTTAATTGTTCAATGAAGTGAGTGGAATAATAAGTTGCGGGGGATGTTATGCCGTTACTGAAATGTTTGTGGGGATTTATTCTCATCAGCGGAGTCTCTTATTATTGAAGTTAACAGCTGAGGGCGGCAGAAAACAGGCAGAGCCAGTGTTTGGTCCACTGCCCACTCACTAATAGCAAACACTCGAACAGTGTGTCTGCCCATTAAGAAGTCCCTTGTCAACTGGCTCAAATGTTCTATGCCGCATTAGAGCCTTGCCAAATAAACCATATCCGTCCAGTCCACCTGAGTAAACATTGGCTGAGCTTGAAATACAGTATATTGTCTGTGGTCCAATGGTTACAACAATATATTATAAGAAAAAGGCCATGCAGATTGAATTAGACAGTGGTGAGCCGTGACTTTTATACCTAGGCCCTCTGACCCGCCCCCCCCTTCCCTCGAAAAAAAAGAAGAGATATTACGTCACAGTGTATACTTCAGCGGAATATCAAAACAGCGGCCCGGGGTGCAAAACGCATCAATGACAGCGACCCTCTACCACACAGAACAACACCATTTACATAAACACCTATCATGACAGGGCACCCACAGCCAAGTAACAATTACAAATGAATTAAGTTGGCACGGCGGCCCGCATTGAAAATGACTCAGGCCTACCTTTGATGATCAAATCACTGAAACACAAAGTCCATCCTCCTGTCCTTTTGGATGAAGCACTTCATGGCGGGGTTATGTAGCTGATCCTTTGCCACTCCAGTTTATCATTGTAACTCAATCTTGAAAATTACTAGGTTAATAATTTCGCAACGATGTCATCACCATCACTGAAGTGAGCCATCATGAACGAACTTATGCTAATCATAAATCTATCGATCATAAATCTATCGTTTGTAGTGCCGAGATATATGGAGTAGGAGGCGGTGCATCGAAGGTGCAAAAGGGAACTTTAATGAGCAGCAGAAACAGACATGTTGTCGGGTCGCAGCCCGGGAAGACAAGAGGAAGAAGCCAGGAGGGCACACAATATATATAGTTAGCAACACATATGTCCGTGCGGAAACAATACCCCCAACCCGTAGTTCCATGAGAGAATGTACATAGAGTAAATTAGTGATCACTACACAAGCCCCCCCAGAATTCAACCATGGACACAATCCTCGCGTCCGGGAGGAAGCACTACAGGGGCCGAGGAGGGCGAGGCCGCGGCATGGAACGGGCCGTCGGAAGGGGGCCGCAGGAGAGGGTAGGGGCCCTAACGAGGGCGAGGGCATCCCCACCGGGGGTGGGGGGCGGGCCGGAACGGGCCGTCGTGAGGGGGCCTCAGTAGGCGTCGTGGCGAATGAAGAAAACATCCGCCAGCCGTAGAAAGCAGGGCCGCTGTGCTGCGACGTGGGGACGGTATGAATATCCCGGTGGTCCCCAGCAGGGAGGAGCGCTGCCCGGCCGCAGGCGAGGGCACAACGGCGGCGGGCACAAAGTCCTCGGGAGGAAAGAGCCGGGTCCCCGGGGGGCAGGAGCAGCACCCCCGGGAGTAAAGAGCCGTGGGCAGGGAAGAGGCCAGACGGGGGGGGCGTCCGAAGCTGCTGTCGAGGCGAACCGTGAGCCGCGGTAAGAGGAGAGGCCAGGCAGGGTCCCGGAGCGCGCCACCCACGGGCCGATGAAGGCATGGGCGACGTCCGAAACCGCCGAGGCGAAGGAAGAGGCCAGACAGGGTCCCGAAGCGCACCACCCACGGGCCGACGAAGGCATGGGCGACGTCCGAAACTGTCGAGGCGAGACGGGGTCCAGAAGCACGCCACCCAGGCGCCGATGAAAGCGCGGGTGTCGTCCGAAGCCGCCGTCGAGGTGGTGAAAAAGCGAGAGGGTCCACACGAGGCCAACCATGGTCGAACCTCCTCTCAGGCACCAGAAAAAGCTCAAAAAGGTCGATAGCCGTTAGCAGCTAGCCGTTAGCTGGCAGCCATCGGTAGCTGCTAGCCATCAGTAGCTGCTAGCCGTCGGTAGCTGCTAGCCGTCGTTAGCTAGCGCAACCTGGACGTGCACGTCCCGAAGAAACAGCCCCATGTGGAAGGAATCGGGTTCATCCCTACCCAGCAGGTCCTGCATCGTCTCCCTGTAGGTGAAAGGCTTGCTGTCTTCCAGTGCCGAGACGATGTGGGAATGGCGAGCAACGTCCTCAGCCATTACGCGGGGGGCGCACCGAGCCTCAGTCCGCGTGCCGGTGGCAGCCACGGACGTCTCCAAAAATCCCCAGCATTTCAAGAAAAAAACCTGATTTTTTTTTGCTGTGTTCGGGTCCGTCCCAGAAACTTCACGAGACGTTGTCAGGGTCACCAATGTAGTGCCGAGATATATGGAGTAGGAGGCGGTGCATCGAAGGTACAAAAGGGTACTTTAATGAGCAGCAGAAACAGACATGTTGTCGGGTCGCAGCCCGGGAAGACAAGAGGAAGAAGCCAGGAGGGCACACAATATATATAGTTAGCAACACATATGTCCGTGCGGAAACAATACCCCCAACCCGTAGTTCCATGAGAGAATTATGTACATAGAGTAAATTAGTGATCACTACACGTTTAGATTTATGATTCTAAAATAATAAAAGTAGGGTAGACATGTGGATATTATCCGGCTGAACAAAACGTGCATTTATCTAACAGGTTCGTTTTCCACAGACCTTATTTCCAGCTATTTTCCAAAATCCTATGGAGAAATCCCGTTGCTTTCTGTCGAGGGAATCCGAGTGAAGCTTACTTCCGGGTTTTAGGACGCGTCACTGCACCACTTGCATAGACCTCACAGCGGGCGGGACTTGTCATAAAGTCCGCGAAAATAAAGCCCGCCCATTTAGAGGGAAGATATGATTGGTCAATTGTACTGTCATTTGACATTACTCTCTCATTGGTTACTATAGCTGGGCCCTCTGTGAATGTAGAGAGGGACCAACAAGCCCTCCCGTCTTCACATAACTCGCAGAGACGGCATTTAACCCTTCACATTCCAACAGAAACTGACCAGGCAGATTTATTTCTTTGGAAATGTTATTTTACATACAATTAAATCAAGTTATTTTGGTAAAAGTAATGAAAAATATAACAACAAAAACATATAAATATATATATTTTTTTTTTTTAATGTTTTCAAATATTATTTCTTAGAATATCTTAGGCCCTCACAGAGGGCCTAGAGGGCCCTGACGGCTCGCCACTGGAATTAGACATATTTAGTGCAGTACTCTCAGAGTCCCCCTTCCATGTGCTGCTATTTGGGATCCTAAAAGGTGCCATATTTTACAAAGTGAGAAATGCACACATTCTAAATCTAGAATCATTGTGTTTAAATGAGCCGTCACAACTTCCGTAATATTGTGATGTTATGAAATAAACAATACATAAAGTAGAGCAACCGTCAGACACAGTTATTCCCCAGTTGGAAGGGTCATTGCATTAGACCAGGAAACACTGACCAATCAGAGCAGAATTAGCTTTTTCCCGTAGGGGGCCTTAAAGGGCATTGCGCTAAAACTGAGCTACCTTATACTATCTGCTTACCTCATGCAGTAAAAGTGCAAAAAAGAAAAGAGTCATACCAGCTCGGACTTCGCTGAGGTCAACAAGGTCCGCATTAGGTGTTATATCTAGGGCAGAAACTACTGGAATGCTACTTCGCAAGTGACCCGAGGGGAAAGAGGTTACATAAAGAAGATATGGGACCCATGGATACCTCGAAAGCCAACATCTAGCCTTACTTGTAAATAACTTCTAGCTGAGTTATCCAATACCCGCAATCGCAAACTGATAACACAACTAAAAATTAATGAGGTGCAACAAGATGCTACGAGAAGGTTGATCCAGGAAAACAGGTCAGTGGAGGGACGTCATCACCATTCAACTCCCAGATTGGGTACCATGCCCGAGGCACAGATAACCTTAACACAAGGGCAGCTGACCTACGAGAGACGATAGGTACGTTTAAAATCTGGAGCACCATTGGTTTGTTACCCTGTGAAAGTCTATGTGGTCGAAGACTAGTGAGCATAAGAAAGATGGTGGCAAGTGATGACATGCTTAGTAAATGGTTCAGGCAGCAGAAACTCAATGGAAGACCCAAAGGTTCCATCAAGTAGGACAAGCCCCTGCATGGCATGTACCACCAACAAATATAAGAAGTGGCTGATATCAAGAAATCATACCAGTGGCAGGAAAAGGCTGATCTGTACAGAGGTGTTGGGTTTTGAAAGATCCATGTGCAGACTGTGTAGAGAGGCCCCTTAAACAGTCAGTATACATGGTACACCATTACCATTCATATATAGTTGATATATAGATACTTTTTACATCCCAAATTGAGAAATTATTTAAATCATTGGGCTAATATGGTCTGCAGAGGTGGTAAGTAGTGGAGTACAAATACTTTGTTGCTGTACTTCAGTAAATTGTTCTGGTATCAGTACTTTACTCCAGTACTTATTTTTCTGACAACTTTTTACTTTTACTTCTTACATTTTCCGAACAGGCTGGTTACTTTAGTTTTAATCTGCGTTTGGTGGTGTGATCATTATTATTTAGAGTCATTGCGTGCCTATTAATTTGAACACGATCCGTGTATCCATCATTTCCTGGTCTTCTCTAAAGAAGAGGGACCAATGAAAACGTTGTCATGTTGCCGTTGTTCAGCATGGAAACATTCATTAGCTAACAATGACATTATTGTTCTATTAATATAAAGTGAGGTCAGTTAATCTATAAAACTGTTGGTAGTTATGGGTAATTTTTACTTAAGTACATTTCCAAGCCCATACTTCTTTACTTCTACTTGAGTAAAGGATGTGTGTACTTTTGCCATCTCTGATGGTCTGTGCCTCATTGATTCTTCCTGTTGTGCATCCATGAACAAGTGTTGTTGAGCTGGACAACACTGGCACCTGATATGACCATCACCTCCTGACTAAAGAAGCAGACGGCAGTCTGTGGACGCTAGCCAACACAACTGATCATGAAGGATCCCCAGAAGGGAGCATTACTTTCAAATACCGACCAATCACATGCCTCGGCACAACATGGAAGCTCCTTCATGCAATATTTAACATATTTGCAACATTTAACATTAGGGATCCAAACATCCCGGCAGTGGCTCAGTCAGAAGGGGCTTGGACTGGGAGCCGTAGGGTTGCCGGTTCATGTCCCCGAACAGAACTAAATAATTAAAACTGTCAGATTAATGTAGTGGAGTAAAACGTACAGTATTGGCTTCTTAAATGTAGTGGAGTAGAAGTAAAAATTGGCATAAAACCAAAATACTTAATTTAATGTACAAGTATTTCAAAATACTTGAGTAAATGCACTTGATTACATTCTACACACTGCCTAACATGGCCATTTGTTAAATTCCGACAGTGACAATTATGGGCCAAAACTGATCTCCCATGTCGTGGGAAATGTAGAGAAGCTTCATTTTAGCATCGACATATAACTGCAGCATGTCCAGCAACAATTACATAAACATGCCCAGCCACCTCCAAACATACGTGTGTCTGCTGCCACCTGCTGGAAAAAACAAGCTGGATTTATCTTCCTCTGCTTATAACTATTCCGAGGCTGTCAGGAGTATATCCCAGCATGCATCGAGGGAACACCCTTCACAGATCAAGTGTTCATTACAAAGCTAACTCACGTGTACAGACTGTCATTCACATTCACACATTTGGACAATTAAAATGATCCAGTAAGTGGGGAGAAACATTTAATCACAAGTGTCTTCACAGTATGGAAAATCCCACCTTCTTGTTTAATTTAAAAACTAGTGGTTCCAACCCCAGAACAGCTTGACGCAAAGCACTTCAGTTGGGTTGAAAAGCTTGTTAGTATGATTTATTGCATTAATCAACTCAAATGTGAGGAAAAGGATATATCTGCATGAGAGAATAAACATGTCAGTTGGGTCGTTACTGATATATGAAGCTCATACATCTGTAATTATGGGAGCTGAGAAATAAACACCATGCTGTTACAGTATCTGCACAAAATTACATGTTTAACATTTTACAGTCCAGCACATCGTCCTTGAAACCATTCATGAAAATTGTTTCTCATCGGAAATCCTACTTTGGCACTGTTAAACTCACTAGAAGTTCTTATGTCTCTGTTTGATGCCGGAATGGCCTCTATAATAAGAGTACACATGTATTATTGACTTTCTGTAACGTCTCTGTTGAACACCCTTTGTGGTCCGAAAGACAACCATGTTGAATGTCAAGTTTATTCAAACAGCACAAATACGGCTATAGCTAGTTACTTTTTGACCATGGGTATTCTAAACTTTTAAGATCATTACTCCTTTAAAGAGCCTATGACAGCATCCCAACAACTGTTGTGCAATGAAATATTGGGCTACTAGTCATCTCGAACTGTCAGTTTAAAAAAGAAGGTGCGATACCGTTCTGATAAATATCAATAATTTCGAACATCGCGGGGAAATTCCTTCGACTCATTTTTGAGGTTTTGGGGGAAGCCGGAAGTGACGTCAATGCGGGAACGCTTCACTGTGCGGCGAGAGAGCCAAACACGGACAAAGTGTGTTGTCATGCGTAGAAAATGGTGAATTACTGAGTTTAGGCACGTTAATAATGTTTTAATGAAGTTTGACTACAGTATATTCATATTCGTCAGTGCTTTCATGTCAATTCGGCGAACATAAACATAAATGATCGTGGGTGAAGATGATGATTAAATTAGGATTACAAATCGGTAGTGAGAGCTGCTGAATTTCCTCCCGTAGGATGTGATATAAAAACAAATCGATTATTTTTGTAGTTGTAAACTCAAGTGGATGAAACTACATTTATTAGTGCTTTCATGTCAATTCGGCGAACATATGATACATTAAATGATCGTGAGGATGATGATTACAAATCGTTTGTTTGAGCCGGTCTGCATTTCCTGATGAGAAAACAAACTGATGCTTTTTGTAGTTGTAGTACACCAACATGGATTAAACGTGTGGTTTTTTACCACAATGTTGGGAAATTAATGGATAAAATGCACGGATTATTATTATTATTATTCCCACTCCGATCGGGACACTAGGTCCACCGTTTCCCCGCAGCAAGGCTCCCCCCGTTGACAGTTTACGTCGGCTGGGTGCAGTGGCTGACTGGCCATCGGGACGAATCCCGATTGGCCGGTACCGAAGTGGGCCGGTCGGATAAATCACTATCACATCCCCCATAGGCGGCGCGTGAGGCTCAGGTTTGGGAAGGCTTAATAACTTGTTTTACCTGACGCTGCTCGCCTCCGGCGTCTATAGAAAAGAGATCAACTCAGTGTGCGGAGTTTAAATCTCTCAAGTCATATTACAGGATAAAGGAAATACAGTTTAAACTGCCGTATGCAGAGAAGACGCCGACGTGTTGCACTTATCATTCATATTATCCCATCAATCAGATCATCGATCATATAATATCATAATATATCATATATTTCCTTATCTGAGTGAGCTGAGCCGTATCTGGCCGTGCAACACTTACAGTGTCACATACTGTATGCAGAAGTATTATTTTAAGCAACACATTGTTGACGAAACACTCGAGTCAAATGTAATTAAAGTCAGATCCACTCGTGTCTTAGACGTGAACGCGCTCTCAGCTGGTGAGAGAAACCCTGGCTTGATTTACCGAGTTGATAACCAGCGTCGTAGGACCGCTTAGCGAGATCTCGTTTGTTAGTTTGTTGTTGTTAGTTTGTTTGTTACTCAAACATATCCAAGGTATGTTGAACTGGCTTCGTAGTACAGGGCACAGGTGGCTAGCAGCGCTAATGTCAAAGACACAGACATCATACATTATATTTGTATTTTACCAGGATGCAGTGACACAAATATTTGGAAAGGCTTAGCCTTCCCTAGCCTACAGCACCCGGCGCCCCGGACCTCTCCCACTCCCCCCGTTGACAATTTACTAGCGGTACCAGAAGTGGGCCGGTCGAGAGTCCCGGGATGATTTTTAGTCCCATTCCACCACTGGCTATGACCGTATTATCGCCCATATTGACGCACCTAATTCCTAAACTTCTAACAGATACAACATAAACCGATCCTTCAGCCTCATATGGGCTCTCAGACACGTTCAAAATTAAACTGTCATCGCTGTCTGAGCTTGCTGCTGTGTGCGCCATCGTGTTTACATGCAGATGCTGGGATCCTGAACGGTGCAGCTGGAGCGCTGTGCCCGCAATGACATCACACATAATTTGGCGGGACTTGAAGAATCCCGAGAAGATCCAGAAAATGGTCAACATTGAAGGGCAGATTAATTAATCAAAGTACAAATATCCAAAATCAGTTCAGCAACAGTTTTTCAAGGGGACAATATTTTACTCAAATTGATGGGTTTGGATGATGGGGGAAACTCGTGTCACAGGCTCTTTAAATTGATCACTGACAATGGCATTTTCATCCTTGGCTTGATTGTATTGACCCACAGTGGTGGGATGAAAGTAGGTAAATGTACTCAACTATTGTACTCAAGTACAATTTTGAGGTACTTTAACTGCTAATTGTTAATGTAAGCTAGTTTCTACTTCTACTCTACTACATTTTGGAAGCTAATATTGTAGTTTTTACTCCACTACATTAATATGATTTGTTTGATTTCGCTTTAGTAACTTTACAGATTCAGATTATGAGGTAATACAACATATTATTCAGCAGCAGTTTACAAAGTCTTTTAAAAAGGCTCCACCTAAAATAGGCCCTGTTATGCTTTCGGGGGTTTTCTCCTTTCCTCTAGTGTTATGTATGTTTTTCGTGCATGTAAATGGTCTGCAAAAGCTCAAATCCAAGATTGGACTTCTTTGTTTACTTAAATTACATAATAATATCACTATGTCACACCTTAACTAACCAATCAGAGCAGACGGTTCGGGCAGAAAGTGGATAGAAATGCTGCAGCACAGGCACAATGAGAAAGCAATTAGTGATTATACAAGCGAAAACCTTTATAATCGTTAATGATCATCTAATTACTGGTCCATGAAAGTTAACTCATCAGCATCAAAGAACACATCAAACTCAGTAGGTATAACGTTTTGGTCTCTTTAGTCTGTTGTTTTCAATTCTCAAGGCCTCAACACTAAACTGTGTTGAGTTTATTGCCAAATTAAATCAAATATTTGTAACATGCCCACCCGGGAAATATTACTAATGGCACATACGCACATACTTTCAGTTGTGCGTATGTGCTCTGCTTTTAAAAAGGTTGGATACACTTTAGCCTTTCATCCAACCAACTTATTTCCACACCATGGGCTATGTATGTTCATTCTCTTTCATCTTGTCCATCAATCGTCTGGATTCCAAACCTCTGCCTGCCTTTTTTTTCTCTTGCCCCCTGGCTTAAGACCTCATCTGAAACAATCAGATTCTGTATTCGATTCCAAATACCATTCAATTGAGACATGCTGAGAAACTTCCATGAGAGAGCTTTCCTCCGTCGTTTTTCATGTCTCAGTTTATATCTTCACTGCTGAAGGACCATGAAAAATAGAAATGTGGTTTTGAAGGCTTTTTCTGACACCTGATCAGGTAATTTACCGGGCAGTGTCTTTGAGTAAACAAATGACTCTTTCATAAAGATAAATCTGTTGGACCATTAATAATATTTCACCTTGAATCCAAAATAGTGATTGCTTGGCATATTTTGTCTTCATCTTTTGCTCTCTGTTCCTTTTCTCCAACTGAAGTTACAGTAATTGCCTTTTCAATATTAGGCTCAATCCCCATAGAGCAAAAGCTTACAATAGGTCAAGAGAAACTCCTATGAGAACTGAAGACAATACCCCATTTGGTCTCAAGACAAGAATTTAATGTTTCTTTAGACTTATAGACACAAGGTTTTTTATAACCCAGCTGTCTCAAACCCTTCTCGTCTGATCGCTGCCATCTCTCCCCTGCCGATGCAATGGTGGAAAATATAGACCCGCAGCTGCTTCTGATAGCACCGTGAAGGATGGGGCAAACAGAGCTGGCAATGAATTAAGGGCACAGAAGCAGGACAATCTTGAATGTGTGCTCAGAGAGTTTAAATAAAGAAATGGCACACATGAATAAAAGTCGAGCACTTAGTCCATAATTAGGGGCACAATCAATCTTTTGAAAGTGGATATTTAAAAGTGTTTCCTCTAAAAGCAGCAAAAAGGAACACTTAGGGATCCTTGGGTGAATTCCAGATGGTCCCAAGAAAAAGTAGCAGTCATTTAGTTTTAATTCCCTAATTAGCCCATATTTATTTATCAAGTTTTATTCTTCCACTCATTATCAAACCATTCATTGGCTGCACATTATACCGCCATTCCAAGAAACTTTCCGGCCTGAAGGACGTTTGTGAAGATATTTTTTAATGACTTCAATCACAGCTGATTTTGTTGAAATAAGGCATCTGAAAAACGATTACATATTTCCCATAGTCGTAATGCAGCTAATCTTTTATTACATTACATTGCATTTAGCTGACGCTTTTATCCAAAGCGACTTACAATAAGTGCGTTCGACCAAACAAAATACAAACTTGAAGAAAACAGAATCATATAAGTACATCAGGTTTCATAGAGCCAAAACATTTCAAGTGCTACTCAACTGGCTTTAGGTAAGCCAGTCCTTTATTAGTATATAAGTGCTTTGTTAATAGTTCTATTGCTCGAAGTGGAGTCGAAAGAGATGAGTTTTCAGTCTGCGCCGGAAGGTGTGTAAGCTATCTGCGGTTCCTGATGTCAATGGGGAGCTCATTCCACCATTTTTGGAGCCAGGATAGCAAACCCACGTGTTTTTGCTGATGGGAAACTTGGGTCCCCTTCGCAGCGAGGGTGCTCTAGATCATTTTACCTAAGCAATCTAAATCGAGAGTTCCCTTGCCATTCAACTTTGATGGATTTGGCTTAATCTACATACCTATGTTACCCCTTTCAAGAAAATGTCACTTACAAACACTAATCCTCCTCGTACTCTTAGAGCCAGCAATGAGGATGGACCATTTTAACTGTAAAGTTATAATTTCCTTTGACTTGGCAGCAATCTTCAAATCTCTGAGCCTTTTAGCTCATTACAGGTAAAGCAAGATCTTCAGTGTCTTCCATTCAACACCATGGCATCAAGCATGCAGTGAATATTTCCGTCCGTCTGGTTTTTAACTCTCTTTTATTCTCATGCAGGTGCTAGCTGTTAGTCAGTTGTCTTACACATTCCAAATCAATTGTCTGACTTGGCACCCATCCACTCACTCTCATTATTAATTAAAACAGTACTCCATCTTATGATATGCCCTGTTTTATGTAGGGGATTACAGACACAAGCACACACAACAACACACTCACACAAAAGGAATGGGATAATTGGTTTATTTTACATTTTGATATTAGTCTCCAAGGATACAGCTAATTACCCTGGATTAGTTAATACAACATATCTGTTTTCTCGTAGGGAACATGCTGAATGGAGGTACAGAATGAATAATGACTGTATTGGAGATGAGTCCTTGAAAGAGGTAATCTTAAAAAAAGTTTTCAAGGGTTATAAAAAAGTTTTCTCTTTTTTGGAAAGAAACATCAATGATGTTCACCCACCTCTTTTTCTATGCTCAATTTCACTAGAGGTAGAGAAAAAGGGCATTTGTCACTTGTACACAAAGCCTAAGAGAACACTAGCTCCGTTTGTTTGTTTGTTTTGTTTCCTGCAGGATATTGAAAAGTAATGTGATTTGGAGGCTGTGATGGATTGGGGGCTTTGTGTTCAACCTGTGCCTCTATACTGCAAAGCATCAGAAGGTACCAATGCTTTTTTTAAATGAGCTCTGTCACAGCATGTGTTACCGCTGTTTATACTAGCAATCCTGCTAACAGTGGAAGATGATACATCATCGAACAAAGCACCAATGCTTCTTTTCACATTTTCACTTTGATGCTGAAATAAGTAGCAGTGCAGCATATACATCTTTCTCTTGATACATCATTAATCCTGTCTGAAGTCT
The DNA here is from genome assembly GCA_902827135.1 of Harpagifer antarcticus. Taxonomy (NCBI): domain Eukaryota; kingdom Metazoa; phylum Chordata; class Actinopteri; order Perciformes; family Harpagiferidae; genus Harpagifer; species Harpagifer antarcticus. Next base: position 429,086 of record CADEHL010000370.1, read on the forward strand.
AAGGCACCCCCTTAGAAGTATGTTTGGATATTCAGTTCAGTGAATATGAACTATTCAAGACCCCTGTATCCATTTGAGTTATTTTGAATACAGAAGGATGACTATTTTGTTGAGATTTGTCATTAAAAGATGTGTATGTACAGTATGTATATACATATATGTATATATCTTTGATTTGTATTCCTCGGGATGGCAAGAAACACAGCATTTTAATATCCCTGTCTGTACATCTAAAAACGAAATTCAGGCGACCTTTCACCTCCACTTAATTAAATGCATGGTTGCAGATAAAAATGTGAGTTAATTGATTTAGATAAACATTTTAAGTTGCAAACATTAATTTATAAGTTTGTGTTGACGTAATAATGTTGGTAATTACATCAACTTTGTGTGTAATTTGAACTCTGATTTCTGCGTTAATTGACTTCAAACTAAATTCAAGTTGTAGTAAGTAATGCAAATGGCTTGATAACTTAATTGTTCTACACCTTGAGTAAGGATTTCAAGTCCACTCCCACTTAACATGCCTGGACAAGTTCCCACAGTTAAGACAAGTAGAAATATACAAAGGACATTTTAAGGTGAGTGTCTATCTTTGTCATTCAAATACAGTAGATAGCCTTGTAGTTGCACTGTATAGGCAAATTGCTGTTTGACCAAAATAAGCAGCCTTTGAACTGTGAATAGTTCTGTGAGAGGATACAAGTACAGAGGCTACTGTGAGAGTTAAAAATACTTGGTTACTATCGTGATATCGCTTTTTATTCAAAATTAATCTTGTGAAGCAAATCAAGGACATGCTTCTTGAGGGTAGGATCGTTATTTAGAGTTGTCATTGAAATGCAAGTTGTTGGCAGTCTCACATTCAGAATATATTCATTTTAAGTCATTTCTAGGTGCATTTCCTAGAATGCAATTACCTAATTCATTATCTCTTATGCACTAACCTATTATTTTAATGTGCTTCAAAAGGACATGAATATAGCCTTCATCAGTGACCGGTCCACCCCCAGGATCTGACCATACGATGGCAACCATCGTGTTCGAGGGAAACAAATGAATGGAGCATTCTGCGTTAAATGTGTTCCTACTGTTGAACTAATGACTGTCGGCAGTGTAAACATCTTTGTTACATCTTTGTCAAATGGATGTGTGTGATCTGCAGATTGGTGGCCATTTGAGAGTTTTGTTTCTGGTAGTTTTAACAACAACTTACAGATTTGACATATTTGGCACTGGTTTTAACTATGCAAAGGGCCTCTAACCTTCGTTGTGATGGTAGCATGTATTGCTTTGTGTCCCCATGTCCCATGGTAATATGGCCTAATGTGTTTATTTATATTTGTGGGGCAATTTAAATTTTGTGTTATTTATCTTTTTTTTTCAAGATTGAAATGAAGCTCAGCGCAAGTTCTTTCAGGAAGACTGGGTGTATATACATTCACTCCGCATCTGGCATATAATCAGCTCATCACAGGCGTTCTCTTTAACCTATTTACATTAACCTCATTTCTCCAGCAGCCAATCAATGTGCTGCAGCCAAACTATAAAATGGTTCTCCTCTCTCCTGCAGTCAGCTGTGATTCAGGTGTTCATGCACCTTATCATATGGCATGTGTCCATACATGTTCAAACTAAATGAATTCTCTCCTGATTGAAACATCATGTGTTGAAATAAACAACTGCAGTCAAATAAAAAGTGAATTGCCTCATATTTTTGTTGTGGAATCAATTAATTTTCTTTCTTTAAAGGCAACAACATGACAAAGCTAAGAAAAAAAACTATTGAATACAAATATTTGGAGCAACTTAATTTATAAATGGTTGTCAACTTAAAAACGTGTGTTCACAATGATGGTAATTAAGTACATACAACTTAAAATTCCTTTTAAATCATGTGGTAAAACAAGTTGGAACAACTTAATCTTTTGAGTAATCAACTTCAAAACTTGTGTTTATGCTCCAATTACCAGTAAGTGGGTAATTTAAAAACACCTCTGATTGTAGGAAAAGCCTCTCCCCTAACTCAAATAACTTTGTTGCTTTAAGACAATTTCATTAGAAGTTGTCTTAACTCAATAAACATCGATGCAAACTGTTGCGTTGATTTTCTTTTGTTGAGCCAGGCATTTGTTTTTAGAGTGTATCACGCACATAGAAAAATGGAAATAAAGTTGACTTTGACTTGAACAAAAAAACATCACTCACTTGTGAGGCAGAATTTTGACCTCATGTATTTTGTTGACAGATTGAAGATAAAAAAGATACAAAGAACAGATATATTTAAGCAAAAACAGCTCTGTCACACTATCTAGCTCTTTCTCTTTCAGCTTGACCGGTTTGACTTCCATACCAGAAGAAACACCATGTTCTCCGCACTTTCTGAGGAAAGGAAATAGCATTGAGGGCAGCTCAAGGCAGGGGTATTCAGCAGAAATATCCTCAGAAAATAAAAAAGCATGATCTTCGTTCATTTTCGCTACATCCAAAACTCCTGCAGCTTATATCACCAGCTGGAGATTTCTACCATAACCACTAGAGTCCATAGATCAATTCATGGTGATGAGATCACAGCCTGTGTGTGTGTGTGTGTGTGTGAGCTAGAGAAAATCCACACGACAAAGTCAAGTTTGATAACCTGTAGGAACGATGTTAAGGATGTCAGAATAACATTTGGCTTCTAAATATTTCAACCAAAGAAGTTACACAAAATAAAAATGGATCCGTTTTTTGAAGACCCAGAATGCATTTCAAACTGTGGAAATCAAAGTTCCAACCCTGTGTGTGACATTAAATTGTATAAATTTGAAATGTGTCTTACAGCTCAACCAGAGTAGATGCGAAACCTACTTGTTATGTAAGAGAGAAAAAGTAAATATTATAAAATGTATTATCTAATTACCACTCTACTGAACTTGAATATGTAATGTATAACGCTGAGCTCTTAGTGAAAAGTAATTACATGTGGCTTCAAGTATTGAGACCATCAAGGACCAGACTGCTCTCTATTAATTTAACAAATCCAATGTGGGTTGAAAATAATAATTATAAGAACTGAATGGTTCTGCCCAGAGATTCCTAAGGATAATGGGGAAAATGGCAACATAGTCATACAATATTTTATTTGGAAAGCATTCAGGAAATAATTAATAAACGTAACTCAATTTTGAGAGGTTTAGCATCATGATTTGTATGCAATGCATTTCTCAATGTTTTTCCTAATTTATGCATATAAATAATTGTGTTATCAGAATCAGAAATACATTAATAATCCCAGGGGAAATGGTTTTCATGACAGTTGTTCCATTTTAAGATGAATAGTATAGAATAAAATAAAATATATTATATAAACATAAGTCAAAATATTAAGTCAGTATATTCGGTCCATCCAGCACGTTTTCCTAATTTGATTGTATCTGTTTCCTGTTTGTTTTCTCAATCTGTGTCAAATCTGCTTTTACTTTCTCTCTTGTGTGTTTTCCCGCCCTTTTGATTGGCTGGAGCCTGTGTAGTTCCACCTGTTCCCAATCAGCCCTGCAGCCAACCCTCTGTTCACCTGCACTTTATCCCCCTCATAGTCCTGGGCTGCAGTCGAATAGTCCATTTAGCTTAGGGAACCTTCCTAACCAAGTGGAAATGACCCGGAAGTCCCTCAGTGGCAGTCATGATAAGTGCCGTTCGAATTCTCTAGAATAATAGGAAAGGAGGTTTCAAACGTCCTTTATAACCTCCTTTAGCTTAGGAACCACTGGACCTCCCTAACCGAAAGGAGAGGAGAAAATGCTGCCCCACAATGCCTTGCAGCTGCAGCATTTGCCATCACACAAACAGTCGGCCGTTCACTGAAAACAATCGATTATGAGGAGAAATTATATCATGAAAGTTACGGTGCTTATTAAGCATTTTAAAACGTATGTGGTAAGTTGCCAAAGTGCTTCGTTTTGAACGTTCATCAGTATTATAATCAAAAAGAGAAATATGAACGTTAGTTTTGACTGAAATGATCAAATAAAGTCAACATTTCACTGAGCTGTGTGGGGTTTGTTCAACTTTTAAAATATGTTTGAATGGTGATGTACACAGTGATAGATGTTAAGGACTAACGTTTAGAATAAATACATTTGTATTGATTTTAAGATATTTTCATAGTTCATACAATCATACGTATTGGGATCATTTGTATTAATGTGGACCAGAGGGAGAGGGTGACGAGCATAAGTTTCACTTTCCTTTTTTATTTCAATTCCAACTTTGGTCATGAAGAATATGTTTCTCTGTTGTCCACGTTCATAAAGCATAACACAACAGCATCAGAGCACGGTGCAGAGTCTCGAGATGAGTTTACAGTAGTCCCTCCTTCTTATTAAACATCCATGTTGTAGTCCGCTGTATAGAAAAGAAAACTGTAGTTTTCCATAGTTCCCCACAGCAAACAGACGCACAAAAGGACGTCCGCTGCCGCATCAAAACACGCGGATATGAAAGTGCAGTCGGATTCTCTAAAGCACCGCAGTCTCTTCTCCTAAATCCTTTTTGAATTCTCCTATCCACTATCCCTTAACCCCGTGACGTTTCACTCAGAGGTCAAGGAATAGGAGATAGGGTTAGAACTTAGGAGCTGCCTTGCCTTGTCTAGATCAGGCCACAAATAAAGGGATTTTCTGCACCTGCCTGTAAGTCAGTACAAACCCTTATTTCAACAGGAAATATTTGAAGTATTTCACTGCCATTTCTCTGTTAAGATTCAGTCTTGCAAATCATGGTATGTTTTCAAATCATACTTTGACTGCACCGTACGGAGCCCTGGAGGGTTCATAGAGAGAAAAAAACAACCTGAGGCCTCAATTAAAATAAAACGAGGCCACGCTTTATTAATTCCATCGCACTATATACGTGTGGATGCTGCGTGACTCTCACGCACACGGCGGCGTGTGTTTGTGCTATGTTCAGTTCTTGTGGGAGTGTTTGTGTGTTCGGTGTATGTGTGTGTCCGACACCAGCATTTGTTTTCAAGTTACCATGAACAGTAATTTACACACATCTGGCTAACTCCATATATGTATTCCCAAGTGAAAGAAGTTCGTTTAATCTTAATCTTGATGTAGGCTAGTGCTAAGTGCTGTCGGAGTGCACCGGAACGAACGCCACTATCATAATATCTTCTGAAATAAATGCACACGCACACACCACACACACACACCACACACACACACACACACACACACACACACCCACACACACACACACACAGAACACACACACGGAACACACACAGACACACGCCCTGGCGACCGGACATCTTCTTCATAAAACTAATAATATGGCGTAATAATCGGGCAGTTCGATGTGTCGAACCATAAGAAACTATCTTGTGCGCACAAATTAATAAAACGTGGCCTCGTTGTATTTCTCTTTCTCACTATGAACCGCTTCCACAACAGACTTTCATGCTAACATGCTAGCCCGGTTAGCAAAACAAAGCACAGATTGTGAGTTTAATCTCTTCTTTTAAAAAAAATCGCATTAACACCATATCCCAACGTGCATTGCGGCTAACTCAATCAATCACTCAATCAATGTATATTTATATAGCCCAATATCCAACCCAGTCTCATGGCATTTCGTGTTCACCAACACGAATTATCCCCTTTTTTTCGTGTGGCACAGCACGATTTATTTCATGGAAGCACGGCATTCGTTTGTGTCGGCTGCCCTTAAAGGCAATGTGAGCGTCCATTCTCATTGGATAACGGAGAATTGTACACCCGGAAGTAAGTATTCCCCTTACTGTCGATTGATTTTACAGTGATATCTGCACTACTCATCGACTAAAAAACACCAGATTATCCTTGTTAATTACACAACATTGATTGGTTTAAATTGTGTGCAATGCTTTTGTATTTTTCCACTTCGATTCGGAGAAACAAATATTTTAGTAAAGGATGGCAGAAGACACTACCCAGAATCCCCAGCTATAGTTTGGACTACACCATGTGCTCTGTTTGACAAACCCCGTTTTTTTTCACCATTCATTCCAATAGGCACATTCACACTGCGGTACTTTTCCCACAAAGGTTCATGCGAACTTAGTTCATGTGACTCTTTATCGCGTTCACACCAAAAGAGCCGGTACTAAAATTAGTTCACGTTTGTCATGTTGCCGTTGTTCAGCATGGAAACATTCATTAGCTAACAATGACATTATTGTTCTATTAATAAAGTGAGGTCAGTTAATCTATAAAACTGTTGGTAGTTATGGGTAATTTTTACTTAAGTACATTTCCAAGCCCATACTTCTTTACTTCTACTTGAGTAAAGGATGTGTACTTTTGCCATCTCTGATGGTTCTGTGCCTCATGATTCTTCCTGTTGTGCATCCATGAACAAGTGTTGTTGAGCTGGACAACACTGGCACCTGATATGACCATCACCTCCTGACTAAAGAAGCAGACGGCAGTCTGTGGACGCTAGCCAACACAACTGATCATGAAGGATCCCCAGAAGGGAGCATTACTTTCAAATACCGACCAATCACATGCCTCGGCACAACATGGAAGCTCCTTCATGCAATATTTAACATATTTGCAACATTTAACATTAGGGATCCAAACATCCCGGCAGTGGCTCAGTCAGAAGGGGCTTGGACTGGGAGCCGTAGGGTTGCCGGTTCATGTCCCCGAACAGAACTAAATAATTAAAACTGTCAGATTAATGTAGTGGAGTAAAACGTACAGTATTGGCTTCTTAAATGTAGTGGAGTAGAAGTAAAAATTGGCATAAAACCAAAATACTTAATTTAATTAATACAAGTATTTCAAAATACTTGAGTAAATGCACTTGATTACATTCTACACACTGCCTAACATGGCCATTTGTTAAATTCCGACAGTGACAATTATGGGCCAAAATGATCTCCCATGTCGTGGGAAATGTAGAGAAGCTTCATTTTAGCATCGACATATAACTGCAGCATGTCCAGCAACAATTACATAAACATGCCCAGCCACCTCCAAACATACGTGTGTCTGCTGCCACCTGCTGGAAAAACAAGCTGGATTTATCTTCCTCTGCTTATAACTATTCCGAGGCTGTCAGGAGTAGTATATCCCAGCATGCATCGAGGGAACACCCTTCACAGATCAAGTGTTCATTACAAAGCTAACTCACGTGTACAGACTGTCATTCACATTCACACATTTGGACAATTAAAATGATCCAGTAAGTGGGGAGAAACATTTAATCACAAAGTGTCTTCACAGTATGGAAAATCCCACCTTCTTGTTTAATTTAAAAACTAGTGGTTCCAACCCCAGAACAGCTTGACGCAAAGCACTTCAGTTGGGTTGAAAAGCTTGTTAGTATGATTTATTGCATTAATCAACTCAAATGTGAGGAAAAGGATATATCTGCATGAGAGAATAAACATGTCAGTTGGGTCGTTACTGATATATGAAGCTCATACATCTGTAATTATGGGAGCTGAGAAATAAACACCATGCTGTTACAGTATCTGCACAAAATTACATGTTTAACATTTTACAGTCCAGCACATCGTCCTTGAAACCATTCATGAAAATTGTTTCTCATCGGAAATCCTACTTTGGCACTGTTAAACTCACTAGAAGTTCTTATGTCTCTGTTTGATGCCGGAATGGCCTCTATAAGAGTACACATGTATTATGACTTTCTGTAACGTCTCTGTTGAACACCCTTTGTGGTCCGAAAGACAACCATGTTGAATGTCAAGTTTATTCAAACAGCACAAATACGGCTATAGCTAGTTACTTTTTGACCATGGGTATTCTAAACTTTTAAGATCATTACTCCTTTAAAGAGCCTATGACAGCACCCAACAACTGTTGTGCAATGAAATATTGGGCTACTAGTCATCTCGAACTGTCAGTTTAAAAAAGAAGGTGCGATACCGTTCTGATAAATATCAATAATTTCGAACATCGCGGGGAAATTCCTTCGACTCATTTTGAGGTTTTGGGGGAAGCCGGAAGTGACGTCAATGCGGGAACGCTTCACTGTGCGGCGAGAGAGCCAAACACGGACAAAGTGTGTTGTCATGCGTAGAAATGGTGAATTACTGAGTTTAGGCACGTTAATAATGTTTTAATGAAGTTGACTACAGTATATTCATATTCGTCAGTGCTTTCATGTCAATTCGGCGAACATAAACATAAATGATCGTGGTGAAGATGATGATTAAATTAGGATTACAAATCGGTAGTGAGAGCTGCTGAATTTCCTCCCGTAGGATGTGATATAAAACAAATCGATTATTTTTGTAGTTGTAAACTCAAGTGGATGAAACTACATTTATTAGTGCTTTCATGTCAATTCGGCGAACATATGATACATTAAATGATCGTGAGGATGATGATTACAAATCGTTTGTTTGAGCCGGTCTGCATTTCCTGATGAGAAAACAAACTGATGCTTTTTGTAGTTGTAGTACACCAACATGGATTAAACGTGTGGTTTTTTACCACAATGTTGGGAAATTAATGGATAAAATGCACGGATTATTATTATTATTATTCCCACTCCGATCGGGACACTAGGTCCACCGTTTCCCCGCAGCAAGGCTCCCCCCGTTGACAGTTTACGTCGGCTGGGTGCAGTGGCTGACTGGCCATCGGGACGAATCCCGATTGGCCGGTACCGAAGGGCCGGTCGGATAAATCACTATATCCCCCATAGGCGGCGCGTGAGGCTCAGGTTTGGGAAGGCTTAATAACTTGTTTTACCTGACGCTGCTCGCCTCCGGCGTCTATAGAAAAGAGATCAACTCAGTGTGCGGAGTTTTTAAATCTCTCAAGTCATATTACAGGATAAAGGAAATACAGTTTAAACTGCCGTATGCAGAGAAGACGCCGACGTGTTGCACTTATCATTCATATTATCCCATCAATCAGATCATCGATCATATAATATCATAATATTCATATATTTCCTTATCTGAGTGAGCTGAGCCGTATCTGGCCGTGCAACACTTACAGTGTCACATACTGTATGCAGAAGTATTATTTTAAGCAACACATTGTTGACGAAACACTCGAGTCAAATGTAATTAAAGTCAGATCCACTCGTGTCTTAGACGTGAACGCGCTCTCAGCTGGTGAGAGAAACCCTGGCTTGATTTACCGAGTTGATAACCAGCGTCGTAGGACCGCTTAGCGAGATCTCGTTTGTTAGTTTGTTTGTTTAGTTTGTTTGTTACTCAAACATATCCAAGGTATGTTGAACTGGCTTCGTAGTACAGGGCACAGGTGGCTAGCAGCGCTAATGTCAAAGACACAGACATCATACATTATATTTGTATTTTACCAGGATGCAGTGACACAAATATTTGGAAAGGCTTAGCCTTCCCTAGCCTACAGCACCCGGCGCCCCGACCTCTCCCACTCCCCCCGTTGACAATTTACTAGCGGTACCGAAGTGGGCCGGTCGAGAGTCCCGGGATGATTTTTAGTCCCATTCCACCACTGGCTATGACCGTATTATCGCCCATATTGACGCACCTAATTCCTAAACTTCTAACAGATACAACATAAACCGATCCTTCAGCCTCATATGAGCTCTCAGACACGTTCAAAATTAAACTGTCATCGCTGTCTGAGCTTGCTGCTGTGTGCGCCATCGTGTTTACATGCAGATGCTGGGATCCTGAACGGTGCAGCTGGAGCGCTGTGCCCGCAATGACATCACACATAATTTGGCGGGACTTGAAGAATCCCCGAGAAGATCCAGAAAATGGTCAACATTGAAGGGCAGATTAATTAATCAAAGTACAAATATCCAAAATCAGTTCAGCAACAGTTTTCAAGGGGACAATATTTACTCAAATTGATGGGTTTGGATGATGGGGGAAACTCGTGTCACAGGCTCTTTAAATTGATCACTGTACAATGGCATTTTCATCCTTGGCTTGATTGTATTGACCCACAGTGGTGGGATGAAAGTAGGTAAATGTACTCAACTATTGTACTCAAGTACAATTTTGAGGTACTTTAACTGCTAATTGTTAATGTAAGCTAGTTTCTACTTCTACTCTACTACATTTTGGAAGCTAATATTGTAGTTTTTACTCCACTACATTAATATGATTTGTTTGATTTCGCTTTAGTAACTTTACAGATTCAGATTATGAGGTAATACAACATATTATTCAGCAGCAGTTTACAAAGTCTTTTAAAAAGGCTCCACCTAAAATAGGCCCTGTTATGCTTTCGGGGTTTTCTCCTTTCCTCTAGTGTTATGTATGTTTTCGTGCATGTAAATGGTCTGCAAAAGCTCAAATCCAAGATTGGACTTCTTTGTTTACTTAATTACATAATAATATCACTATGTCACACCTTAACTAACCAATCAGAGCAGACGGTTCGGGCAGAAAGTGGATAGAAATGCTGCAGCACAGGCACAATGAGAAAGCAATTAGTGATTATACAAGCGAAAACCTTTATAATCGTTAATGATCATATAATTACTGGTCCATGAAAGTTAACTCATCAGCATCAAAGAACACATCAAACTCAGTAGGTATAACGTTTTGGTCTCTTTAGTCTGTTGTTTTCAATTCTCAAGGCCTCAACACTAAACTGTGTTGAGTTTATTGCCAAATTAAATCAAATATTTGTAACATGCCCACCCGGGAAATATTACTAATGGCACATACGCACATACTTTCAGTTGTGCGTATGTGCTCTGCTTTTAAAAAAGGGTTGGATACACTTTAGCCTTCATCCACCAACTTATTTCCACACCATGGGCTATGTATGTTCATTCTCTTTCATCTTGTCCATCAATCGTCTGGATTCCAAACCTCTGCCTGCCTTTTTTTCTCTTGCCCCCTGGCTTAAGACCTCATCTGAAACAATCAGATTCTGTATTCGATTCCAAATACCATCAATTGAGACATGCTGAGAAACTTCCATGAGAGAGCTTCCTCCGTCGTTTTTCATGTCTCAGTTTATATCTTCACTGCTGGAAGGACCATGAAAAATAGAAATGTGGTTTTGAAGGCTTTTTCTGACACCTGATCAGGTAATTTACCGGCAGTGTCTTTGAGTAAACAAATGACTCTTTCATAAAGATAAATCTGTTGGACCATTAATAATATTTCACCTTTGAATCCAAAATAGTGATTTGCTTGGCATATTTTGTCTTCATCTTTTGCTCTCTGTTCCTTTTCTCCAACTGAAAGTTACAGTAATTGCCTTTTCAATATTAGGCTCAATCCCCATAGAGCAAAAGCTACAATAGGTCAAGAGAAACTCCTATGAGAACTGAAGACAATACCCCATTTGGTCTCAAGACAAGAATTTAATGTTTCTTAGACTTATAGACACAAGGTTTTATAACCCAGCTGTCTCAAACCCTTCTCGTCTGATCGCTGCCATCTCTCCCCTGCCGATGCAATGGTGGAAAATATAGACCGCAGCTGCTTTCTTGATAGCACCGTGAAGGATGGGCAAACAGAGCTGTCAATGAAATTAAGGGCACAGAAGCAGGAAATCTTGAATGTGTGCTCAGAGAGTTTAAATAAAGAAATGGCACACATGAATAAAAGTCGAGCACTTAGTCCATAATTAGGGGCACAATCAATCTTTTGAAAGTGGATATTTAAAAGTGTTTCCTCTAAAAGCAGCAAAAAGGGAACACTTAGGGATCCTTGGGTGAATTCCAGATGGTCCCAAGAAAAAGTAGCAGTCATTTAGTTTTAATTCCCTAATTAGCCCATATTTATTTATCAAGTTTTATTCTTCCACTCATTATCAAACCATTCATTGGCTGCACATTATACCGCCATTCCAAGAAACTTTCCGGCCTGAAGGACGTTTGTGAAGATATTTTTTAATGACTTCAATCACAGCTGATTTTGTTGAAATAAGGCATCTGAAAAACGATTACATATTTCCCATAGTCGTAATGCAGCTAATCTTTATTACATTTACATTGCATTTAGCTGACGCTTTTATCCAAAGCGACTTACAATAAGTGCGTTCGACCAACAAAATACAAACTTGAAGAAAACAGAATCATATAAGTACATCAGGTTTCATAGAGCCAAAACATTTCAAGTGCTACTCAACTGGCTTTAGGTAAGCCAGTCCTTTATTAGTATATAAGTGCTTTGTTAATAGTTCTATTGCTCGAAGTGGAGTCGAAAGAGATGAGTTTTCAGTCTGCGCCGGAAGGTGTGTAAGCTATCTGCGGTCCTGATGTCAATGGGGAGCTTCATGTCCACCATTTTGGAGCCAGGATAGCAAACCCACGTGTTTTTGCTGATGGGAACTTGGGTCCCCTTCGCAGCGAGGGTGCTCTAGCATCATTTTACCTAAGCAATCTAAATCGAGAGTTCCCTTGCCATCAACTTTGATGGATTTTGGCTTAATCTACATACCTATGTTACCCCTTTCAAGAAAATGTCACTTACAAACACTAATCCTCCTCGTACTCTTAGAGCCAGCAATGAGGAGGACCATTTTAACTGTAAAGTTATAATTTCCTTTGACTTGGCAGCAATCTTCAAAATCTCTGAGCCTTTTAGCTCATTACACGGTAAAGCAGATACTTCAGTGTCTTCCATTCAACACCATGGCATCAAAGCATGCAGTGAATATTTCCGTCCGTCTGGTTTTAACTCTCTTTTATTCTCATTGCGGTGCTAGCTGTAGTCAGTGTCTTACACATTCCAAATCAATTGTCGACTTGGCACCCATCCACTCACTCTCATTATTAATTAAAACATTACTCCATCTTATGATATGCCCTGTTTAGTAGGGGATTACAGACACAGAGCACACACACAAACACACTCACACAAAAGGAATGGGATTAATTGGTTTATTTTTACATTTGATATTAGTCTCAAGGATACAGCTAATTACCCTGGATTAGTTAATACAACATATCTGTTTTCTCGTAGGGAACATGCTGAATGGAGGTACAGAATGAATAATGACTGTTATTGGAGATGAGTCCTTGAAAGAGTAATCTTAAAAAAAGTTTTCAAGGGTTATAAAAAAGTTTCTCTTTTTTGGAAAGAAACATCAGAATGTATGTTCACCCCCCTCTTTTTCTATGCTCAATTCACTAGAGGTAGAGAAAAAGGGGCATTTGTCACTTGTACACAAAGCCTAAGAGAACACTAGCTCCGTTTGTTTGTTTGTTTTGTTCCTCCTGCAGGATATTGAAAAGTAATGTGATTTGGAGGCTGTGATGGATTGGGGGCTTTGTGTTCAAACATGTGCCTCTATACTGCAAAGCATCAGAAGGTACCAATGCTTTTTTTAAATGAGCTCTGTCACAGCATGTGTTAACCGCTGTTTATACTAGCAATCCTGCTAACAGTGGAAGAGATACATCATCGAACAAAGCACCAATGCTTCTTTTCACATTTTCACTTTGATGCTGAAATAAGTAGCAGTGCAGCATATACATCTTTCTCTTGATACATCATTAATCCTGTCTGAAGTCTAAGGCAACCCCTTAGAAGTATGTTTGGATATTCAGTTTCAGTGAATATGAACTTATTTCAAGACCCCTGTATCCATTTGAGTTATTTTGAATAAGAAGGATGACTATTTTGTTGAGATTTGTCATTAAAAGATGTGTATGTACAGTATATGTATATACATATATGTATATATCTTTTGATTTGTATTCCTCGGGATGGCAGAAGAAACAGCATTTTAATATCCCTGTCTGTACACTCTAAAAACGAATTCAGGCGACCTTTCACCTCCACTTAATTAAATGCATGGTGCAAGATAAAAATGTGAGTTAATTGATTTAGATAAACATTTTAAGTTGCAAACATTAATTTATAAGTTGTTGTTGACGTAATAATGTTGGTAATTACATCAACTTTGTGTGTAATTTGAACTCTGATTTCTGCGTTAATTGACTTCAAACTAATTATTCAAGTTGTAGTAAGTAATGCAAATGGCTTGATAACTTAATTGTTCTACACCTTGAGTAAGGATTTCAAGTCCACTCCCACTTAACATGCCTGGACAAGTTCCCACAGTTAAGACAAGTAGAAATATACAAAGGACATTTTAAGGTGAGTGTCATCTTTTGTCATTCAAATACAGTAGATAGCCTTGTAGTTGCACTGTATAGGCAAATTGCTGTTTGACCAAAATAAGCAGCCTTTGAACTGTGAATAGTTCTGTGAGAGGATACAAAGTACAGAGGCTACTGTGAGAGTAAAAATACTTTGGTTACTATCGTGATATCGCTTTTTATTCAAAATTAATCTTGTGAAGCAAATCAAGGACATGCTTCTTGAGGTAGGATCGTTATTTAGAGTTGTCATTGAAATGCAAGTTGTTGGCAGTCTCACATTCAGAATATATTCATTTAAGTCATTTCTAGGTGCATTTCCTAGAATGCAATTACCTAATTCATTATCTCTTATGCACTAACCTATATTAATGTGCTTCAAAAGGACATGAATATCGCCTTCATCAGTGACCGGTCCACCCCCAGGATCTGACCATACGATGGGCAACCATCGATGTTCGAGGGAAACAAATGAATGAGCATTCTGCGTTAAATGTGGTCCTACTGTTTGAAATAATGACTGTCGGCAGTGTAAACATCTTTGTTACATCTTTTGTCAAATGGATGTGTGTGATCTGCAGATTGGTGGCCATTGAGAGTTTGTTTCTGTAGTTTTACAACAACTTTACAGATTTGACATATTTGGCACTGGTTTTAAATATGCAAAGGCCTCTAACTTCGTTGTGATGGTAGCATGTATTTGCTGTGTCCCCATGTCCCATGGTAATATGGCTAATGTGTTTATTTATTATTTGGTGGGGCAATTTAAATTGTGTTATTTATCTTTTTTTTCAAGATTGAAATGAAGCTCAGCGCAAGTTCTTTCAGGAAGACTGGGTGTATATACATTCCACTCCGCATCTGCATATAATCAGCTCATCACAGGCGTTCTCTTTAACCTATTACATTACACCTCATTCTCCAGCAGCAATCAATGTGCTGCAGCCAAACTATAAAATGGTTCTCCTCTCTCCTGCAGTCAGCTGTGATTTCAGGTGTTCATGCACCTTATCATATGGCATGTGTCCATACATGTTTCAAACTAAATGAATTCTCTCCTGATTGAAAACATCATGTGTTGAAATAAACAACTGCAGTTCAAAATAAAAAGTGAATTGCCTCATATTTTTGTTGTGGAATCAATTAATTTTCTTCTTTAAAGGCAACAACATGAAAAAGCTAAGAAAAAAAACTATTGAATACAATATATTGGAGCAACTTATTTATAAATGGTTGGTCAACTTAAAAACGTGTGTTCACAATGATGGTAATTAAGTACATACAACTTTAAAATTCCTTTTAAATCATGTGGTAAAACAAGTTGAACAACTTAATCTTTGAGTAATCAACTTCAAAACTTGGTTTATGCTCCAATTACAGTAAGTGGTAATTAAAAACACCTCTGATTGTAGGAAAAGCCTTCTCCCCTAACTCAAATAACTTTGTTGCTTTAAGACAATTTCATTAGAAGTCTGTCTTAACTCAAATAAACATCGATGCAAACTGTTGCGTTGATTTTCTTTGTTGAGCCAAGGCATTTGTTTTTAGAGTGTATCACGCACATAGAAAAATGGAAATAAAGTTGACTTTGACTTGAACAAAAAAACATCCCTCACTTGTGAGGCAGAATTTTGACCTCATGTATTTTTGTTGACAGATTGAAGATAAAAAAGATACAAAGAAACAGATATATTTAAAGCAAAAAGCTCTGTCACACTATCTAGCTCTTTCTCTTTTCAGCTTGACCGGTTTGACTTCCATACCAGAAGAACACCATGTTCTCCGCACTTTCTGAGGAAAGGAATAGCCTTGAGGGCAGATCAAGGCAGGGGTATTCAGCAGAAATATCCTCAGAAAATAAAAAAGCATGATCTTCGTTCCATTTTCGCTTACATCAAAACTCCTGCAGCTTATATCACCAGCTGGAGATTTCTACCATAACCACTAGAGTCCATAGATCAATTCATGGTGATGAGATCACAGCCTGTGTGTGTGTGTGGTGTGTGTGAGCTAGAGAAAATCCCACACGACAAAGTCAAGTTTTGATAACCTGTAGGAAAGATGTTAAGGATGTCAGAATAACATTTGGCTTCTAAATATTTCAACAAAGAAGTTACACAAAATAAAAATGGATCCGTTTTTTGAAGACCCAGAATGCATTTCAAACTGTGGAAATCAAAGTTCCAACCCTGTGTGTGACATTAAATTGTATAAATTTGAAATGTGTCTTTACAGCTCAACCAGAGTAGATGCGAAACCTACTTGTTATGTAAGAGAGAAAAAGTAAATATTATAAAAATGTATTATCTAATACACTCTACTGAACTTGAATATGTACTGTATAACGCTGAGCTCTTAGTGAAAAGTAATTACATGTGGCTTCAAGTATTGAGACCATCAAGGACCAGACTCTGCTCTTATTAATTTTAACAAATCCAATGTGGGTTGAAAATAATAATTATAAGACTGAATGGTTCTGCCCAGAGATTCCTAAGGATAATGGGGAAAATGGCAACATAGTCATACAATATTTTATTTGGAAAGCATTCAGGAAATAATTAATAAACGTAACTCAATTTTGAGGAGTTTAGCATCATGATTTGTATGCAATGCATTTTTCTCAATGTGTTTTTCCTAATTTATGCATATAAATAATTTGTTATCAGAATCAGAAATACATTAATAATCCCAGGGGAAATGGTTTTCATGACAGTTGTTCCATTTTAAGATGAATAGTATAGAATAAAATAAATATATTATATAAACATAAGTCAAAATATTAAGTCAGTATATTCGGTCCATCCAGCCACGTTTTCCTAATTTGATTGTATCTGTTTCCTGTTTGTTTTCTCAATCTGTGTCAAATCTGCTTTTACTTTTCTCTCTTTGGTTGTTTTCCCGCCCTTTTCATTTGATTGGCTGGAGCCTTGTTAGTTCCACCTGTTCCAATCAGCCCCCTGCAGCACCCTCTGTTCACCTGCACTTTATCCCCCCTATTAGTCCTGGTGCTGCAGTCGAATAGTCCATTTAGCTAGGAACCTTCCTAACCAAGTGAAATGACCCGGAAGTCCCTCAGTGGCAGTCATGATAAGTGCCGTTCGAATTCTCTAGAATAATAGGAAA
This sequence comes from Harpagifer antarcticus, assembly GCA_902827135.1. Lineage (NCBI taxonomy): Eukaryota > Metazoa > Chordata > Actinopteri > Perciformes > Harpagiferidae > Harpagifer > Harpagifer antarcticus. The sequence goes on from CADEHL010000370.1 coordinate 446,288, forward strand.
GGAGGTTTCAAACGTCCTTATAAACCTCCTTTAGCTTAGGAACACTGGACCTCCCTAACCGAAAGGAGAGGAGAAAAATGCTGCCCCCACAATGCCTTGCAGCTGCAGCATTTGCCATCACACAACAGTCGGCCGTTCACGGAAACAATCGATTATGAGGAGAAATATATCATGAAAGTTACGGTGCTTATTAAGCATTTTAAACGTATGTGGTAAGTTGCCAAAGTGCTTCGTTTTGAACGTTCATCAGATTATAATCAAAAGAGAAATATGAACGTTAGTTTTGACTGAAATGATCAAATAAAGTCAACATTTCACTGAGCTGTGTGGGGTTTGTTCAACTTTTAAAATATGTTTGAATGGTGATGTACACAGTGATAGATGTTAAGGACTAACGTTTAGAATAAATACATTTGTATTGATTTTAAGATATTTTCATAGTTCATACAATCATACGTATTGGGATCATTTGTATTAATGTGGACCAGAGGGAGAGGGTGACGAGCATAAGTTTCACTTTCCTTTTTTATTTCAATTCCAACTTTGGTCATGAAGAATATGTTTCTCTGTTGTCCACGTTCATAAAGCATAACACAACAGCATCAGAGCACGGTGCAGAGTCTCGAGATGAGTTTACAGTAGTCCCCTCCTTCTTATTAAACATCCATGTTGTAGTCCGCTGTATAGAAAACTGTAGTTTCCATAGTTTCCCCCACAGCAACAGACGCACAAAATGACGTCCGCTGCCGCATCATAAACACGTCGGATAGTGAAAGTGCAGTCGGATTCTCTAAAGCACCGCAGTCTCTTCTCCTAAATCCTTTTGAATTCTCCTATCCCACTATCCCTTAACCCCGTGACGTTTCACTCAGAGGTCAAGGAATAGGAGATAGGGTTAGAACTTAGGAGCTGCCTTGCCTTGTCTAGATCAGGCCACAAATAAAGGGATTTTCTGCACCTGCCTGTAAGTCAGTACAAACCCTTATTTCAACAGGAAATATTTTGAAGTATTTCACTGCCATTTCTCTGTTAAGATTCAGTCTTGCAAATCATGGTATGTTTTCAAATCATACTTTGACTGCACCGTACGGAGCCCTGGAGGGTTCATAGAGAGAAAAAAACAACCTGAGGCCTCAATTTAAAATAAAACGAGGCCACGCTTTATTAATTCCCATCGCACTATATACGTGTGGATGCTGCGTGACTCTCACGCACACGGCGGCGGGTGTGTTTGTGCTATGTTCAGTTCTTGTGGGAGTGTTTGTGTGTTTCGGTGTATGTGTGTGTCCGACACAGCATTGTTTTCAAGTTACATGAACAGTAATTACACACATCTGGCTAACTCCATATATGTATTCCCAAGTGAAGAAGTTCGTTTAATCTTAATTCTTGATGTAGGCTAGTGCTAAGTGCTGTCGGAGTGCACGGACCGAACGCCACTATCATAATCTCTTCTGAAATAAATGCACGCACACAACACACACACACACACACACCACACACACACACACACACCACACACACACACACCACACACAGACACACACACAGACACACCACACACAGACAACACACAGACCCACGCCTGGCGACCGGACATCTTCTCTTCATAAAAACTATAATATGGCGTAATAATCGGGCAGTTCGATGGTGTCGAACCATAAGAACTATCTGTGCGCACAAATTAATAAAACGTGGCCTCGTTGTATTTCTCTTTTCACTATGAACCGCTTCCACAACAGACTTTCATGCTAACATGCTAGCCGGTTAGCAAAACAAAGCACAGATGTGAGTTTAATCTCTTCTTTTAAAAAAAATCGCATTAACACCATATCCCCACGTGCATTGCGGCTAACTCAATCAATCACTCAATCAATGTATATTTATATAGCCCAATATCCAAACCCAGTCTCATGGCATTTCGTGTTCACCAACACGAATTATCCCCTTTTTTTCGTGTGGCACAGCACGATTTATTTCATGGAAGCACGGCATTCGTTTGTGTCGGCTGCCCTTAAAGGCAATGTGAGCGTCCATTCTCATTGGATAACGGAGAATTGTACACCCGGAAGTAAGTATTCCCCTTACTGTCGATTGATTTTACAGTGATATCTGCACTACTCATCGACTAAAAACACCAGATTATCCTTGTTAATTACACAACATTGATTGGTTTAAATTGTGTGCAATGCTTTTGTATTTTTCCACTTCGATTCGGAGAAAAACAAATATTTTAGTTAAAGGATGGCAGAAGACACTACCCAGAATCCCCAGCTATAGTTTGGACTACACCATGTGCTCTGTTTGACAAACCCCAGTTTTTTTTCACCATTCATTCCAATAGGCCACATTCACACTGCGGTACTTTTCCCACAAAGGTTCATGCGAACTTAGTTCATGTGAACTCTTTATCGCGTTCACACCAAAAGAGCCGGTACTAAAATTAGTTCATGAGAACCTTTTCACCCCCTCGAAAGTCCCTGCTAGAGAGCAGGGACTTTCGAGCGGCTCTTTTGTGAGAAAAGAGCTATATTTCTGATTGGCTGGGCGGATTGCAAACCACGCCCCGTAAAACTTCCAAAAGGTTTTGTGAAGCAGCCATTTTATTATCCTCGCATTAGCATTATTAGCATTAGCATTAGCCCAGCGCAGAAACGCAGAGAGACTAACTTATGGGCAACACAAATAAAACATGGGAGCGGTGGGAGATGAGGAGGTTGTCGGCTTTCTGGCGATTTACTCGGAAGGCTTCAGTAGAAGCTGCTGGGAGTCCAGCAACTTCTACTGAAGTCCTCTTACAACTCCGGGGACTTCCGGCCGGGGGACTTTGGGCGGCAGTATCCGCCGTGAAGTTGTTTGTAGGCCTGCCAGTAAACCCAAAGCATAAGAAGAAGAAAGTGACGTCAGCGGCTTCATTTGCCTAATCCACCCCCAGGGACTTTTTTCCGGTGTGTGAACGCGATCTGTACTTAGTTCATAGCGAACTTAAAGAGTTTTGCATGAACTAAGTTCGCATGAACCTTTGTGGGAAAGTACTGCGGTGTGAATGCGCCTATTGGCTGGCGTCTATGTCACGTGATCTTCAAATTTCTCCCTGCAGAAAAAAAAACATGGCCGAACTTCGTTTTATTCTCGGTGGAAAATGCCTATTTTAAAGTTAGTTTGGCCATTAAAATGCGTTTTGATGTCATTTGATGCGAGAAATATGAGTTGTTATTTTCAGATTATGTGTGCAGTGGATGTACATGATCTTTAGTTTGCTAGTTATTACTTCAGGAAATTACGTTTTCATTGTTACCAAGGTGGTTGCTAGGGACGCTGCTATCGATATTATTTCTGTTATGTTGTTTGTAACTGTTTAATGGTGTTATCTTTATTGCTACCCCCTTCCTCGTCAATGTCTAGTGTTGGTCCACAGCGCAAACATTTAGTTTAACAAAATCCGCATCTAAAAGATAGCCTACGTTATTTTCCCCTGTGCAATTCCAGTCTCACATCTCACAGCACATCGTCATTAACAAATACCGGAAACAGACCGAAACATTTTTTTTTTTAAAAATAATACTTTATTCCGAGTTGTGCTTGTTTTTCTCTTTGAAAAGTCATCACATAACGGCATTGTAATACACGGTTTCGGCTGCATTAAATATTACATATCTGCCGTAGTTCTGTATTTATAGAGCCCTGATGAGAAGACTTCTAGACAAACATGAGGAACTGAAAACGTGAGGTGGATCATAAATATATCAGCCAATTAAACAACATCTTACATTTCTTTGCACACAATGCGTCTCCTTGCAGTATCAACACTAAATCGGCTGACTTTTATATTTGATCCAATTGGTAGATCGGCTGTATTTACACCATAAAGGTGCACAGCTGATATAAAGGGGGCACCTAGTGGTTAAAGCATGTTATTGAATTTCATTATTTTTATTATTAGATATTAATAGAATCCCTATAAATTATATTCTTTACTCGTTATTCTCTACTAATAGTTATTAAAGACTGTATATAATGACTATTTTGCACATCCCTTTCAAGATTCAAGATTTTCTAAGGTTTATTGACATATCATATAGGCCTACACAACTATGGTGTAGTTATGCATTGAATGAAAAACTTGGTCGCAGGTTCCTCAATAGTGCATTACAAGACATCTATCAATATTTGTGCATACCTCCAGCAATGTTAACTATGTTGAAGCACTTATTTTAACTGATATTATACATAATGTATTATCCGCTTATAAGATGTATGTAGATATTTCATCTCCGGCCTTGTCAGGTATTGAACAATCAATAAATAAAGAACACAGAATTGTTAAATATAAAACACAGAATTGGTTGTGATTATACTAAATGATTTACAAATAAACACCACTGCATATTTACAGTACAACTGTTTACACATGCTGATGTAACGCAAATGTTCCAACTTGGGATCAATAAAGTATATCTTATCTTAAGCTGATCGATGGCTACTGCAATATTTGCAAAATTTGCCTCTGAACCTTGACAAGTGCATGTTTCAGGCTTATCAATGAATGTAATGTAATGTTATCAATTAACAACAGGGGTCACCAAACATAAGAACCAGCTGTTAAATAAAGCTCTTCTGACCTTAGCTGGCATGTGTGTATATATATTAATGCTGCCCATTATGGGCACAAGCAATTTTCACCCATTTATTAATTATATGTTTTAAATGTTAGTGTTTCCTATCCCCCTAAACCTCCAGGGATGTACACAGTTTAATACTGGCAACTTCTTATTATGGGAAATACGGAAAACGTCTTTTAAAACTACAACTCCCAGTAGAGACGTGCCATAGATAGAGAACATGTTGCGAAACAGAATAGCCAGCATGTGTAGTTCTGGGATGAGGTGGGGAGGGGGGGGACGCGGTGGACCCGTTCAAATCCAGTTTTAGACAGTCTGCCGTGGTTCCATCCCATTTCAAGTGCTGTTCGAGGCTCGGCGTAACCATCGGAGCACACTCTCCAATCACAGAGCTTGAGGACTATCACGGGGTTTGTCAAACAGAGCACATGGTGTAGTTCAAACGATAGCTGGGGATTCTGGGTAGTGTAGTGTCTTCTGCTATCCTTTACTCCGAAAAAATATTTGTTTCTCCGAATCGAAGGGGGAAAAATTACAAAAGCATTGCACACAATTTAAACCAATCAATGTTGTGTAATTAACAAGGATAATCTGGTGTTTTTTAGTCGATGAGTAGTGCAGATATCACTGTAAAATCAATCGACAGGAAGGGGAATACTTACTTCCGGGTGTACAATTCTCCGTTATCCAATGAGAATGGACGCTCACATTGCCTTTAAGGGCAGCCGACACAAACGAATGCCGTGCTTCCATGAAAGTCATTACCAGTAGAAATACATTGCTTTTAAAATCGTGCCTGTGCAACACGAAAAAAAAAAAGGGGAAAATCGTGTTGTGAACACGAATCAATAGATTAAAAATCGTGTTGGTGAACACGAAATGCCATGAGACTGGGTTTGCAATATCACAAATGTTACATTTGTCTGAGTGGACTTCACAGTTTGTACAGAATACAGAATACAGAATATTCATTCATACTTTCATTCAGAAACCTAATTCCAACTTTAAATGTTACCACATCTTTCTGACATTATTCGTGTTGTTTTTGTAACAGAACCCTTTAAATCTGCTTCTACTTTTAGAGATATTAAACATTGTTCAGACCTTGGTACAGAGGCCCTTTTTTCAGATTTTTAACATTAACTGAGTGCGTGATGTCACAGCTAGAGCGTAGGAAATCTTGACATTGCCTTCATATATTTTTTTTTAAACTGCCATGATTCCCAAACCCTACATTCCTGAGACATAATTAGTAGGACAAACGTAGGAAAACATCTCGTAGCTTGAGAAATGACAAGTAATTAAGCAAAACTAATTAAACAAAATGCGGTCTTGAGGGCCTGAAGTTGACAAAAACTTCAACATGTCTCCATTAAAGCCCATTGTAATTTCAGAACTGATATTTCCTCACAGCAGCAGCCATTATTGACCCGAAAGTACACAAAAAGCACACTTTCAGATACTCAAGGTCCTTGAGATGCTTCACGCTTTTTGAGATTTCACAGATATCTGTTATGGTTCTTCAACAAAACGTTTCACATGTAAGAGGTTTATCTCTCATTAGAACAATGGAAACCTTTGATCTCTGGACACCTCGTTAGCTCAAATATACAACACTTGTGTCATGGAACACGATGATGTCATCACTCCAACTGACATGCTCAGAGCAGCAGGACTTCAGATAAAGGTTAATGGTCTGCCCTCAACAGCTCTACGTCAATTATGGGGTGTCATCATATGCCGTTTCCATGGAAGATCAAGAGGGCGATCAAGAGAAGAGAGAGAGGGCGATCAAGAGAAGAGAGAGAGGGCGATCAAGAGAAGAGAGAGAGGGTGATGGAAGAGTGAGAGGGTGATCAAGAGAAGAGAGAGAGGGAGATCAAGAGAAGAGACAGTGGGCGATCAAGAGAAGAGAGAGGGTGATCAAGAGAAGAGAGAGAGGGTGATAGAAGAGTGAGAGGGTGATCATGAGAAGAGAGAAGAGGCGATCAAGAGAAGAGAAAGAGGGAAGATCAAGAGAAGAGAGAGAGGGTGATCAAGAGAAGAGAGAGAGGGCGATCAAGAGAAGAGTGAGAGGGTGATCAAGAGAAGAGAGAGGGTGATCAAGAGGAGAGAGAGGGGTGATCAAGAGGAGAGAGAGGGCGATCAAGAGGAGAGAGAGAGGGTGATCAAGATAGGAGAAAGAGGTGATAGAAGAGTGAGAGGGTGATCAAGAAGAGAGAGAGGGCGATGTTACGTCCCCTCTCTATGGGTAGAGAGAAACAACACACACCAGTTGGAATTGGTATAATTATAAAGGGCTAATTTTATATAGCAGAGTAATCAAAGTGGCAGTGTAGTGGACATTTTTATCTTGCGTATATGCTTAAACCAAAGGCTTCTCATAACATGTCCAAACACCTATATGTGCTGTTTTATTCTCATAACTCTAATGTGGGTTTATTCCCAGCGCTTCAAGGGCACATAGCTGATTGTTAGACCAGGTGAGACTCACACAAAGGCACACGAGAACTTCCCTGGTTCTGAGAACCTATCTACAGCTCAAGGACAGGGGTCTAATAACAATGAGACCGTGTGAGACAGATTTCTTAACTTCCCTCCCTTTTTTGTATATAAGCGTTGTGATTATATTGAACTGCGCACACTCCTGCAGACTATTTTATACTCTGTGAGACCTGTGACTCTGTAATATATTGAATGTTTTGAAGCTTCAAATAAATTAACCAGAAAGACAACTCTGTCCGTTTCACCATTTATTTGTTTAACCACTCTGACTTGTACTCTCCAGTATTGAGCTTGGGATTTCCATAACAGCAGCCATGCAGCCTGGAACAAACAAATAAGGCCAAAAGGGCACAGGTAGATAAATAACCAACAAAAGAGGGCTCTAAAAGGAGTCTAGTTGCATATAATGGAATAACACTATTGCACCAAATAAGAAATGAAACAAAACCTCACTTTAAAAGTGGTACAAACTAATAACGGAACTGAGCAAACACAAGCGTTACCAAACAACAATCCAATTGATGCTACGCTAACCAAAGCAAATCTAATCTCGTACAAGTTAACCACAGTTTACAGATTTAGTACCCAAACGAAGCAAGAGGTGTCTGTTCCCAAAACAGAGCCTCCAGAGTGATCATTGTCCCCAAGCTTTGTAGTACTCTCCAGCAGGTGTGCGCCGGCTGGGCGCTGCGATTGGAGTGCGTCGGGCCCGGCGTGCTCCAATCACAATCCTCAGGGGCGGACCAGGAGATGGCAGCCAATGACATGAGGGCAACCGCACAGCTCATTTACATAGAACACACACAGCTGAAAACACTCAGACAGATTAATGAGCAGGTAGAAGGCAGGATCCCGTAACAGCGATCAAGAGAAGAGAGGGCGATCAAGAGAAGATAGAGAGGGCGAGCAAGAGGAAAGAAAGAGGGTGATCAAGAGAAGAGAGAGAGTGATAGAAGAGTGAGAGGGTGATCAAGAGAAGAGAGAGAGGGCGATAGCAGATTGAGAGGGCGATCAAGAGAAGAGAGAGAGTAATGTAACCTCCTAATGTAATGTATAACTCCTATGAAAATTGTTCAAAAACTGCTCAAACTTCACATGTGCGCTAACAGTCCAGCCATGAAGACATCTACGGACAGTTTTGAGATTTCTTCAATGCCATGGCAAACACAATGCTCACCATGAAACACGGTTTTCTCATAACTTCAGTGAAAATGCTCCAAACGGCCCAAAACTTCACAGGTTTGGTAACGATGCAGCCATCAACGCATCTAAGCGTATTATGGGATGTCATCAAATGCCGTTGGCATGACGACAGATCATTCGCCATGAAGTTAGTTCAAAATGTTGCAGTTCAAATATTCTGCTGCTTTTCCTAGCCTTTTCACTTTCTTTTCTTCTCTCATCACACATTCAAAGCCCCCAGTGTTCATGTATAATTTCAATCTAAATTCTTCACTTTCTTCTTACACATTACATTTCAGCATAGCGTCAGCTTTTCAGCATAAAGCATTCCCACTAGCAATTTCTTCAGGAATTGCATTCTCTAGTTTTATTTGAAATTCAGTTGTTGGCGGACGCCAAAAAAGCCAGAGATTATACAATTAAACAAATAAATAAAAACAAGGATAATTGTGTGTTATTGTTGAGTAATAACAGTGTGTTATTTAGAAAAGAATAACAAATTAAAGGAAAACAAGATTTAGAAAATACAGATTTCAGTATTCTGAGGCTCTGAGCCCAATTTATTTTTCTCGCGGACGCCAAAAAAAGACATTATACATTATACGATTTTTAAAATAAAAACAATAATCGTGGCTTGATATTGAGTAAGGACAGTTTATATGAACCCCACAGCTTCCGGTCTTCCAAGACCCGACCGGGCAAAAAGACGTGTTGCAGGCGCTTAAACTATGGAAGCAAACAAGAGACAGAAGTATTTGAATTGTATCAGACACCGAATTTATAGCATTGAAAATAATTACTTTGAAAATCATGTATCTGAATTTGTTTTGCTCCGAATTTACCTATGTGAAATAAAATGTAAAAATTCAAGTTAAAAAATTTGAATGTTCAAATTCAGATCCCAAAAGTTCAAGTGAAAAAAAATTCGACGTCAAATATTTCGGTGTTTACAATTCGATGTCAAAAAATTCGGTGTGTACAATTGGACGTCAAAAATTGCGATTGCAGCATCATCCGGGCTACTCAGACAGGATAAGCAATCGAGTCCGAATGCAATCAACCGACTTCTGGCCTATCAAAGCCAAGCGGCAAACCCCGGGACTGCGTGTGAAGCCCAATGCTGCAACTGTAGGCGATGGATGCAGATGGGAGCAATTCCCGTAGACCCTATGTTAAAATGTCCAACTTAACATCAGAAAATGAACATGTTTCTAGCCTGGATCCACAAAACCTATTCTGTATATAGTTTAGATTCCCCCTTCATGACAACGGACTGCTGCTCCTAGCTCCTCTCTGCTAGCTCCGTTAGCTCCATTGGCTCCGTGATGCTACAGAGGCTCAGCTCATGAGGATAACACTACTTGAACTCGGCCGTGTTTGTTGTGTTGGTTCCTGGTGGACTATTCATCATGCAAATATAGGATTATCTGCGGTTATAAAACAGACCCGTCCATGAATGCAGTTTCTTCGGTAAGTCAACCCTGCGTACTTATGTATGTTATGTTACTGGTGTTTATTAAGCTAACGTTAATGAATGTTTAGAGTTGGGTTAGCATTTGAGCAATCGTAGCTCCATCTCTGCTACGATGCTATGAGTAGCATCCAAGAGTTGTAAAACATTAAGTGGGACGCTACTGTATACCAAAAGGCTTCTGTGCAGGGTTGCCTTAAATAAGGCATCCTTGTACGTTAGATAGTTAGTTTGCTAGTTAGGTTACTGTATGCATTGTTAAGGTTAATTTAAATTCGCATGCTCTACTATAGCATAAAATAGACTAGCTAACGTCAAGTATGTTGAAGAGAGGCTTAGTGTATATTAAATCAACCTCACAATGAAATGTGTGTATCTTTAAAATATGAACGTCACATTTCAAGATAATAACGCTCCCTTAGATATTGTAATATGGTTTGTTGAACTGGAGTTATTTATTGTAGCTAACCGTCTATCCGATGAACGACCCAAACATTGTTGTTTTTAATATTATTACCAATGCCTCTTTTTATTGTATTATCCTCACACTTGAGAAACAGCCTTATCGTGGCTGTAGAACGGAACATGTAACTTAATGCCTGCATTTAAGGACGATGAATAGCGTAGTCAATGCTTTAGTGACAAGGAAATTATTTGTTTAAATATTAGATACAGTATGACGTTATCTGTGACTTTAGTCAAAATGAAACTTATCCATTGCATTGCATTTGTTAAATAGGTTTGTGTCTTACCCTTACGTGTGTGTGATACATATGAATATGGCATATGAAAACAAATTAATTTGACTGACTCATGAAAACCTCATCCAAAGTAACAGTATAATGAAAAGGACCTACACAATAATACTCAATCAAACTGATACAGTATAAGGACTGTGATATCCAGCAATTTCTTAAGTATAACAATAAGATTATGACCTGTTTTTAAAAGAAGATAAAAAGTTGTTTGCATGTAAAGAAGTCTGTAAGACACGTATGTAACTTTACATCTGTTGTTCAAAGTGTCCTCAAGGTGATCCAGACAGGCTGGACCAGAGGAGGAGAGTCAGATCTGAACTCCTAACAGCAGAGAACTTCAGCACGGATTCCAAGGTACAGCTTTTTCATACTTTACAAGAATGCATAAAGTAATCACTCTAATACACTGATATACATGCCATTAAACATGACTAAATACTAGATCACCTACACAACAGTGATGTTGAGTGCACTTTCTTAGAAAAAGGTTACATTTACATTTTACCAAGCAACATCACTTTTTTGTTCAACTTTCACATTTCAATGTATTTAAGGCAAATATGATTGAACATAGTGAGAACTACGACCCTTTGTCTCTGCATATTGACTGTAAAAAAACATGTTAAAAGTTATTCTTTCAGTGAGACAACCGAACATAGCAAGCTTCTACAGTTGCACTAAGTTTTGATAACAGTTACATATTATTTTAATAATACATTTATTTCAATGTTGATGAATTTAGAACGGTTTATTGATAATCTGATTATCTTTATAGTACCACTGTTGGATTTAAAAAACACATTCAAATAAAAAAATCATTATATTTATAGCCCCTGAACAAACAAACACACCTCTTTCTTAAATAACACACTTGCTCTGCAATAATATGTTTTTGATATTTCTGTTAGGAAAGGACACTCCTGAGAGACAGGACTGCTTCACATTTTCTCTTTCTCTGAGGGTCCAGAAGAACATCCAAGAGGGAAAGGAGAGCTGATGTGATGAGATTTAAAGAGCAGTACAGGACATTCACTAAGAGGACACTTATATTGTAACACAAAGACCTGCACACTGAATAGTTTGTAGTCTAACAGGAACTTTATTTGTGTGTTGTTTTTGTGTTTTACGTTGCACCTCAGAGACAGTGTGATTATTGTCAGGCCTATAAAGTTGGCAAAAAAAAGTCAGCTGATCAAATGCATTTGCCTCACTTTATGAGCTTCACAATACTTGTGCCTTGTACCGCAGAGTTTGCAACGTCATAAATAAATGGTGCCAATCTTCAGTCCAGATGTGAATGTGTAATCTAACATTTTCGTAACAATAACGGACAAAAGGAATGCAAATACAATTATTGAAATGTGAACTAAAAGTTATCAAGCATGAACCATCACCATTTTTTTTAAAATAAAACGAATACTATACATAAGTTACACTAAATGTTAATCTGTTAATTGATTAAGTAAACACATTTTGTCAAATAAAGTGACAGGCTTGGCCTGTGCAGGTGGTAACAGCTATGCCCAGCAATGTGCTAAGTTCTGTAGGTGCAGCTGGTGCAGGTTCCTCCTCCATCAGGTCTGGCCCTCCTCCTCAGGCCTGGTCCTCCTCCCTCAGGCCTGGTCCTCCTCCCTCAGGCCTGGTCCTCCTCGCAGGGAAAGACCCTCAGCCCTCTCCGGCCAAACCAACAGACAGGACGTTCATAAGCTGAGGTTTACCCCAAAGGTCTCTAATCATCCATCCTGTGAATATGAGAGGGGAAACAATAGTGTAATAGATGCTTTGGACAATAAGAAATATAAAGTTAACTGTTGAGTTGCTCAGTTTTTTAGATTGAAAGGGTTTAATAATACAAACAAAAGGAAGAGGCACCGTAAAATAAAGATTGGTCTTTCAATAAATTGTGTGATTTTGTCTTTTCAATTCATTGTCTAAAGTCAAGTAGCCTAGAACTGTTACTTATAGTTTGAATGATACAGTCTGGTTATAATGTGTGGAGGACGCATCACAGGTAAGAGCACCATTTGTTGTGTTCCATTCACAACAAATGCACACCGCTTGATGTGTGTGTATTTATTTATTTACTATTTCTGAATCATTACTGTCAGTCCAAAACAAGAGATTTTGTTTTAGTAACATTTAAAAAAAAAAACATTATCTCTTTTCCACTACACTATCTTGAATACTTTTTACGTCACTACATTATCTAACAGCTTTAATATGTTGTAAAGGTGTCAATGCGGGACTCTGGGTAATTATGCCAGCATGTCCTAACTATTTTGAGACTTTGAACAAACCAGACCTTCATCTATTAATGTAGAAAATAGTCAGCACATTAAACCATAATGAAAGTAATAATTAGTTAGCTCATTGTTCAAAATGAGCTCCAACTACAACAGTTAAGTCAACTCGTGCATCGGTAATAACAATAAATCAAATGATATAATATAATAGTATAACTTGTGTCTACTTTAAAATACTTTTAAATACTTTCCTAATTATACTAGCATACTTTTACACACCACACACACAAAGGACACGGTAACGTTGTGATTCCTTCAATTAATGATAACTACGGAGCTTGCTAACAGCAAGGCACAAGGCTACTTCACTCATTTAGCTAGCTAATGTAAGATACAAATGCTGTCGAGCCTTCACTGCTTGTAAAATAAAGAGCACAAACTGACTACTTACCCGAGCTGCGAGCCCCACTGTTCTCCGTCATTTTCTCCGGGTTGTTGTGATCACATGACTGACAAAGCCGTGCTCTGATAGGCCAGAAGTCGGGTTGATTGCATTAGGGCTCGATTGCTTATCCTGTCTGAGTAGCCCGGATGATGCTGCATCGCAATTTTGGACATCGAATTTTACTCCGAATTTTTTGACGTGGAATTTTTTCACTTGAATTTTTGGGATCTGAATTTGAACATTCTAATTTTTTTCACTTGAATTTTTACATTTTTATTTTACATAGGTAAATTCACATAGGTAAATTCGGAGCAAAGACATTCAGATACATGATTTTCAAAGTAATTATTTTCAATGTTATAAATTCGGTGTCTAATAAAATTCAAATACTTCTGTCTCTTGTTTGTTTCCATACAAAACACACTACTAATAGAATACATTGCTTTTAAAATCGTTCTGTGTGACACGAAAAAAAGGGGTAAATCGTGTTGGTGAACACGAACCAATAGAGTAAATGTCTTGACTATAACACGAAATGCCGTGAGACTGGGTTGCAACCATGACTACACTGACAGCACAGTCATCACTCTTGACACAACTTGTTTGCTGAAAACAGCATTAAATTGATATTTAGTTCATGCTACAGAGGCTGGCTAAGTCCTGTCAGAACCTTCCTGCCACAATGGGTCAATATGCTCCCAGACAAATGACTGCAGGAAACTGTACACTACAAACTTTATTTAAAGGTCCCATGGCCATTTCTACTGATCATAATTCCATTATTGAGGTCTACTAAAATAGATTTACATTGTTCAATGTTCCAAAATCACATTGATTTCTCATACAGTATCTCTGTATAGTATGTGTATCCACTCTTTGTCCTAAACGGCTTGTTGGAGCTCCGCCAGAAAAAGCTACATAAAACACAAGGGGACGGGTAATAACAGGAAAAGCATGTCATGGGACCTTTAAGGAAACCATTTGCAAAGTTTGCACTCATGGCAACTAATAAAACAAAATATATAATGCCTGCTGGGACTGAGAGAGGTGGGGCGTAACATCACCGAAAAAAGAACAGAACTCATAATATACCTCTCCCACCTGGGTGGGGTGTCTGCAGCACTGTGCCTGTGATGATGACAAGTTGTGCTTTACGTGCATGGAGCATCAATCAACAGTGGTCAGTGAACACTTCCATTGATATTCACAATGAATTTTCACACATTGGATGCATCAAGTTAATCAGTCTGCTTATTTCCCCTCAAATTCATTTTGTGAACAGTGACTGCCTACTGCTCTAATCAACATCTTTTTATAGCAGCAGCAGGCATCTGTTTCAAGCAAAATAGCGCATAATCATCCACAGTACACTACCTGCAAATGAAAGACATGCAAATTTAGCGACTAGCCATTTTCAGGGCTCTGAGGGTAAAAATATATAAAAAGGGCTAATTTTAGATTCATATTTGAATTAGTGCATCTACAGTGATATGTTTACATGCTTTCATTTTCAAAAAGTGCTTTATTTTTACTCATATATTATATTGTGCCTCTTTTAACCCTATGTCTGAAACCAGAGTTCAAACTGCTCTGATTGGTTAGCAGGTCGGCTCTGTAGTGATTGATCAATCACAAACACAATGAGATTACCCACCCCCACCCCACTTAGCAAATCACTTAAACATGACTCTGTGACACTACTGTGTGTAGATCTGTGTGGTATGTTAGTAGGCTGTGTTTTTTGTGTCTCTATGCTTCTTTTGGAGTTTTTCTGCCACCTTGAGGACAAACCCCTCAAACCTCTAATTTAGTCAGGTAGAATAATGAAATGGAAATATTGATTTTTTTTTTTATTATAATCACATAGTTCGAAGTATTTTTAATATATTTAATTTGAATTGTTCATTTTTTTACATTAAGTTAATTAATCACTTTAGAAATCACTTTTAATCACTGAAATGTCATGTAATAATTAATGTGTGCTTCACACTCCCTACTATTTTTAATATTAAAAAAAGTAAAGCAAATGACAGGATGGAATGAAAAACGAAATGTACTTTAGTTCGGTTCTGTTCTTAAATGCTCTTAGTTACTTTAGTAGACTCTTTACATTTCGAAAATGCTATAAAATCTTTTCGCTGTATGATCGTAATTGTTAACATCTCTGAGTTTGTTTGGCGCCAGGAGACTCACTGATGCTGTTCCATCAACGCTTTTTGGCATTTACACACCAAATTAAGTTCTCACTGCTGTGCTAGTCTATTTCTTTGTATATCCAGATCCACAGAGAGTCAAACTGCATTAACTATGCTTCTCAAATTGAGCAAAATGGCATCATGTTTGTGCCTGATGCATAAAGGTTGTTTTTGTTACAAGGAATGAGATCAGATACACAAAACTACTCTTCTCAATTTTCTCTTGGATCATGTTGAGGATAACTGATCGTGCTTCACATGCAGTGCATGCTGGGATGGTCTCCAGCCCCGTGCCCCAGAGAAGGAACAGATGGGCAAAGTAATGGATGAGTAAATAAATAGGGAACTGCAGGTACGGCTGAGTGGGCATGCCCGCCTGAAGATCACTGATTGTTAAGATCTGCAGGTATAACTGCTTTTCAATACTTAGGAATTTATATATGTCCATCTTTGATCTAGTACCATGGGTATACCCATATTTCCAACTATTATTATGAGAAACATGTTTCAGAAAAAGGTTTGAAATAAAGTTCACATGAAAGGATGATAAGACTATAAACCTTTTTCAAGGCTGGTTTCATTTTTCTGCCAGAAATATGTTTGTTGCAGCTTTCAATTAACATTAATAAACTATAGTAGTAATGTAGTCATAAGCTACATTTCAATTTCAATGTAAGGCAGTAATACAACATGCTTAACTTCCTAGCACCTTAGGGCGTTTCTCTTCCTGAATTGGACATTGGACTCCTTTGTTTGGAGTCCGGACATCTCTAGGTGGTTGGCCAATCACAACAGAGCCGGCCAGCTAACCAATCAGAGCAGACTGCTCTGGTTTGAGACAGAGGGTGAAAAGAGGTGCTGCAGCACAGGCAGTATGAGAAAAAAAAGGTCACAATATTTTATAGTACACTGTTCATGTGTACATGTGTCAACAGTCCTTATATCCACATATTATATACTATTACAGTATATTATTTTTTTAAATCTTTTATTTCCTTTGTACATATTGTTCCTATTCCTGTGACTCTTTGTCTATTACACTATTTTATGTCTTTTTTTATAGATTGACGATTTATATTTCCAAATTGTTTCCGTAGCTATTGTGCATATGAATATATCAATCTCTTATTTCCCCTTTTAAATGCACTTTGTTGCTACTCATACAGATATCTACGTGAAGAAGTGAATGCAGACTTTTAAAGTGCAGGTGTTGAAATAGCCCAGTTTGATGGATGTGGTTATTCCAATGAGCAGTTCTGCAAAACCCATGAGTTCCTTTCAAATGAATCACAACGCTTTCAAAACCATGCTGTTGAATTAAATGGAGTGTGCTAAACTGTCTCTTAAACTCTCCCAATCCACTACTGGATGTGTGCACATAATAATTTACTTTAGCCTTCTAAAAACCTGGTGCATGAATACCTTTATTGACTATTTAATCCAGTATAACTTTGTTTATAATCACCTTCTCTTATTATTTTTGGAAAAAAACCTTTGTCCGTCATAGTTATAAAGATATTAATTAAAATGTGTGTGCTGCTGCTGAATGCCACAGATGTATTCCTGACTCAACGGAGATGATCTTTACAAAAGCAAAAATGTGTTTGTCACTAAGATTATGGTTTATCAGAGAGAGTTAGGAGGTGGCCATTGTTTACAGAAAAGACAGAAGATAAAATAAAAGTTGAGAATAGAGTCAACTATGTGATATCCCTCACAGGTAGCTACTACTTTCAAGCTGTGATGACATTAGTTATTTAAGAGTGTTAAGAGCCTTGACAGACACTTGGACTCAAGAAAGTTTGTTGTTCAAAAGGTCTTTACTTTGGATAAGTATAAAGTTCAAACAAAAATCACTCCTGAGAGGCAAAACGTAGCAAGGCAAACTACAAACTAAATTAACTTGACTATGATCACAAAGTACAAAATCTCTTGGCGTGACAAGCTGGCTCTCTTAATGGCACAAGGCACAAGACGAACTGGCACAGGACAAAGGGAGACAGGACTATTTATATATGAGGTAAGTGGGAACAGGTGGAAACAATCAGGGGCGGGGCAGACACTGACGATGGTGGGAAAACACACAAAGGGAGGAAGTAAGGGGACCTGAAATGAGAGACAAGAGGTAAGTACAAAATAAAACAGGAAGTGCAATGACAGGACTAGACCGGTGAACAAAAAGACTTGACTAAACATAAATCTAACCTGGGAAATGAACTAAACGTGAAACAATAACATGAACCTGATTAACATGACATGAATAATTTAGCAGACATGACGGGATGTTACAGTACACCCCCCCCCCCCCCCCCCCCCCCTCTAGGGATGGCTCCTGACGTCCCAGGAACTTCTGGGTGATCCCGATCAAAATCATTAATCATGGCCGGATCAACAATCAAACTCGATGGGATCCATGATCTCCGCCTTATAGAGTCTTTAAATTTAGACCATTCATGAAGGCATCAATTAAAGCAGGGGTGTTCCACCCACTGTCTGCTGCTAGGGTACGAAAGTCTATTGCATAGTCTGTTACTCTCTGTTGTCCCGGTTTGATCTGCATAATGACTCGTGAGGCTTCTCTGGAAGGTGATGAGTGATCAAACACACACGGCTTAGGGTTTGGGTAAACATGTTCAGTGACTGACATATGGCGAGTTTCTGACCACTCGGCTGTAGCCCAAGCAGCGGCTCTACCAGACATGTGGAACAACATGAAAGCTACTCTAGCTTGGTCTGAAACAAAGGAAGTAGGGTTATGAGCAAAATGTAGTTCACACACACAAAGGGTCGACAGTTCCCAGAGTCCCCGAAAAACCTCACCGGAGGAGCCAGACGAAGCGTCGATCCAGGTGGGGTGGTGTGATCCGAAAGAACAGCAACAGACGGTGGATCTGGCATTGCTGGAGTAGGTGCAGAGGAACCGGCTTTGAGGTGGGAGATAACTTGCTGCATCTGAAGTGCCAGGTGATTTACTTAGTTGGTTACAGCTTATTGGAATTCAACCTGACGATCAGTGAGGTCAATCATTCCTCGGTTGATGGAAGACAGCTGTTCAGCATGGAGGGTTAGGCAAGGCAAGGCATGTTTATTTATATAGCACTTTTCAACACAAGGCAATTCAAAGTGCTTTACAAAAAATGAAAGACATTAAGAAAATGGCATTTAAAATCAGTCATTAACACTCGAACCGCCAACGGGTACATTTTATCCGCAGCTGTTTTTTTGATTATATGTAACTTTTTTCAATAACATATTAAGTCTCCCAGTCCGTGACTTTTCCTGAAAAGTGTGTTATGTAGCACCCTCTGTTGTTAACAATTGTCAATATGAAGTCAGATTGAAAAAAAGAGATAGATTGAGAGAGAGAGAGAGATAGATAATGGATAGATAGAGAGAGAGAGAGTAGAGAGAGAGAGAGAGAGAGAGAGAGAGATAGAGAGAGAGAGAGAGAGAGAGATACAGCTGCTCGCTCTCTCGTCTCTTCTCTCTCTCTCTCTCTCTCTTCTCTCTCTCTCTCTCTCTCTCTCTCTCTCTTCTCTCTAGCTCTAGAGAGAGGAAGAGAGAGAGATAGTGTAACATCTTGGAGAATACAAGATCTTGAATGACTGCGCTCACATTGAGGACGTAATGCATGTGTGCAGGTCACATGCCAGTTGAATGAAGATGGACACTCGGAATGAGAGAAGTAGTCCGCGTCGTCTGTTTATGTAGACAATTATATGTCCATAGAACAGAACATTACAGATAGATTGATAGATAGTTATAAATAGATAGAGAGATTTGTACCTAAACAAAACACAAGTCTAACACCAAGCGTTTAAATCAGCACTCTTAGCGATATCTTATACTTCATGTGATCTGCACAAACTATATCATATGAAAAGCTGAAAGTCCTCAGATTCTATTGGTATAAGTTTCATCCCTGTGCAATCAAAACTGACTGTTCTGTATGATCAATAAAAGAACATTGTACCTTGCAAATCAATAGCGGGTACATTTTACCCGTTGGCGGTTTTAGGTACACAGCGACCTCTGGCGGTTCTAGTGTTAAACAGAAAAGCTAATAAAATAAACATTAAAGAAAAAATACATGGATAAATTTACAGTGCAGTCTAAGATATGAATAGTTCAATTAAAAGCAGCGACAGAAAGAAAAGTCTTCAGCCTGGATTTAAAGGTAGTAAGAGTTGCAGCGGACATGCAGGTTTCTGGGAGTTTTATTCCAGATATTTGGAGCATAATAACTGAACGCTGCTTTACCATGTTTAGTTCTGACTCTGGGGACAGGAAAGCTGAACAGTCCCTGAAGACCTGAGAGATCTGGATGGTCATAATTTAGCAGGAGGTCAGAAATGAATTTTGGGCCTAAACCATTCAGTGCTTTATAAACCAGCAGCAGTATTTTTGAAATCTATTCTTTGACACACAGGAAGCCAGTGTAAAGACTTCAGAACAGGAGTGATGTGATCCACTTTCTTAGTGTTAGTGAGGACTCGAGCAGCAGTGTCCTGAATCAGCTGCAGCTTTCTAATAGATTTTTTAGTGAGACCTGTGAAGACACCATTGCAGTAGTCCAGTCTACTGAAGATAAAAGCATGGACAAGTTTTTCCAAATCCTGCTGTGATATTAGTCTTTTAATCCAAGATATATTCTTTAGGTGATAGTAGGCTGATTTAGTAACTGTTTTAATGTGACTGTTGAAACTCAGGTCAGAGTCCATGACTACACCTAGATTTCTGGCTTTATCTGTTGTTTTGAACATTGCAGACTGAAGCTCAGCGCTAACTTTTATACGTTCTGCCTTGGCTCCAAAAACCATTACTTCAGTTTTATCTTTGTTTAATTGGAGAAAGTTCTAACACATCCAGTCATTGATTTGTCCAATGCACTTACTCAGTGTTTGAATTGGAGCATAGTCTCCTGGTGAAATTGTTATTTTGTTGTTCTTCATTATCTGAGCCAGTGGTAGCATGTAGACGTTAAAGAGAAGAGGCCCCAAGATGGAGCCTTGAGGTACCCCACATGTCATATTTGTCAACTCAGATGTGTATTTACCTATAGAAACAAAGTTGTTTCTGTCCTTTAAGTAGGATTCAAACCAATTTAGAACTGTTTCCGAAAGTCCCACCCAGTTTTCCAGTCGGTCTAGTAATATGTTGTGGTCAACAGTGTCAAACACAGCACTGAGATCTAATAATACTAACACTGAAGTTCTGCCACTGTCTGTGTTTAAGTGGATGTCATTAAAGACCTTTATAAGAGCAGTCTCAGTGCTGTGGTTTGGACGAAAGCCTGACTGGAACACATCCAAACAGTTATTTAAATGCAAGAAATTACTCAACTGTTGAAAAACAACTTTTTCAATGATTTTACCTAGAAATGGGAGGTTTGATATGGGCCTGTAATTGTTCATTACTGAAGCGTCTAGATTATTCTTTTTTAAGAGCGGTTTAATGACTGCAGTTTTCAGGGCCTGTGGAAAAATACCTGAGTGAAGAGATTTGTTTACTATTTGAAGTAGATCTGAGGCCATGCAAGGCAAAAAATCATTGAAAAATTCTGTTGGACTAATATCAAGGCAGCAGGAGGAGGACTTCAGAAGTTGTATAATGTCCTCTAGGTTTTTATCATTAATCTGATGGAATTGTGTCATGGTGTTTGAATTGATGTTAAGTGGACACAGAGACAACACATTTGCTGTTCCTGATGCAGAGGCACTGACTGCTTGTCTGATTTTCTGAATGTTGTCAGTGAAGAAGGAGGCAAAATCATTGCATGCCCTGGTGGATAGAAATTCAGAGGCTACTGACACTGGGGGGTTAGTTAGTCTGTCGACGGTAGCAAACAAGGCACGTGCATTGTTTTTGTTTTTGGTAATGATGTCAGAGAAGAACGATTGTCGTGCGTTTTTCAATTACAAATTATAAAGGCCAAGTCTCTCTTTATAGATTTCAAAGTGCACCTGGAGATTTGTTTTTCGCCACCTGCGTTCAGCTTTTCGACATTCTCTTTTTTCTGTTTTCACGGTCATGGCCTTTCTCCATGGAGATATTTTCTTGCCAGTCACTTCCTTTACCTTAGTTGGAGCAATGGCATCTGTAACATTTTTAATTTTTGAATTAAAATGATCTACTAGCTCATTTACTGAGATGTTAGCAGGGGCAAGTGTGGAAGAAAAATTCTGAGTAAACATTTCCCTAGTATTTTCAGTTAAATATCGCTTTGTGGTTACCTCTTTTTGAACATTTTTGTGAACAGAAATAGAGCTCTCAAAGAAAACACAGGAATGGTCAGAGAGCGCAACATCAGTCACCACAACCTTAGAGATATTCAGACCCTTTGAGATAATTAAGTCCAGCGTGTGCCCCTTATTGTGCGTGGGCTCCGTCACATGCTGAGTCAGTCCATAGCTATCAAGAACACAAAACAGTTTATTTTGCACCTCTGTCCTGGGGGTTGTCAACATGGATGTTAAATCACCAACAATGACTAGACGGTCAAAGTCAATACACACTATAGACAGCAGTTCGGTAAAAATCATCAAAAAAGCTTGCACAGTATTTGGGTGGTCTATAGATATTTAGGAACAGAGCTCGAAAGGAGCATTTCAGCTGAAGGGCCACATATTCAAAAGAAGCAAAGTTCCCATAAGATGTCTTCCTGCATTGAAGGGAATCATTGAACAGAATAGCAACTCCACCCCCTTTCTTATGCATTCTTTCCTGACTCATAAAACTAAAGTTGGGAGGGGTTGATTCGATAAGAACAGCTGCACTGTTATTTTGTTCAATCCAAGTTTCTGTTAAAAACATAAAATCGGGATTGTGCTCAGTGATAAAATCATTGATTAAAAATGTTTTTCTTGCCAAAGACCTGACATTTAATAAAGCTAGTTTAAGTTCATTAAACACACTATCAGTCAGGTTTTTTGTAACAAGCTGTGGCTGACATGGAATCACTGCTAATTAGGGTTAGCTTAGCCTTCTGCGCTAACACATCGGCCTTGAAGGAACCGGAGTCCGCTGAGTCCATCTTTTGGCCAGTTCGTTCTGTTAAGAGCCTTGACAGACACTTGGACTCAAACGCACGACTCAAACGAAAGTTTGTTGTTCAAAAGGTCTTTACTTTGGATAAGTATAAAGTTCAAACAAAAATCACTCCTGAGAGGCAAAACATAGCAAGGCAAACTACAAACTAAATAAACTTGACTATGATCACAAAGTACAAAATCTCTTGGTGTGGCACAAGACAAACTGGCACAGGACAAAGGGAGACAGGACTATTTATACATGAGGTAAGTGGGAACAGGTGGAAACAATCAGGGGCGAGGCAGACACTGACGATGGCGGGAAAACACACAAAGGGAGGAAGTAAGGGGACCTGAAATGAGAGAGGTAAGTACAAAATAAAACAGGAAGTGCAATGACAGGACTAGACAGGTGAACAAAAAGACTTGACTAAACATAAATCTAACCTGGGCAATGAACTAAACGTAAAACAATAACATGAACCTGATTATCATGACATGAATAATTGAGCAGACATGACGGGATGTTACAAAGAGTACCCAAAGTGTGGCCTGATGATGGTGTGGATTTCTGCTGGGAGGGTGAATGTACACAACAGCTTAGCAGTCATAAATAAAACTAAAACAGATGGACGGAAATATTCAGATAACTTTATCGATGGAGTAAAATTATAGACAAGAATACGTTTAGTATTCCCAAGGCAAAAAGGGAAATATAGAATATTTCTGCTTTAATAGATGTCTGTATTTAAGTTCTATATACAGGACTGTCTCAGAAAATTAGAATATTGTGATAAAGTTCTTTATTTTCTGTAATGCAATTAAAAAAACAAAAATGTCATACATTCTTACGGAGCCCCTAAAGGGACATGGGAAGACAAAAAAAAAAACAGAGAGAGAAAAAAAAAGTCAGGATAACGGGTTTGTATCTCGTGCGCACGCGAATGTTTCTCGTGCGCACGAGAATGTTTCGCGTGCGCACGAGAAAGTATCTTAAAAAAAAGTCAGGATAACGGTTTAAGGGACATAAAAAAAATTATGAGAAAAAAAATAAAGTCAGGAAAACGGGTTCCTTTCTCGTGCGCACGCGAAACTAATCCGTTATCCTGACTTTATTTTTGAATCCACTTCCTATTAACCAGTGCGCCAAGGAGGAAGTGCAGCACACAGTAGACCAACATTTCAATGCAGACTTGTATGTATACGTTTTGAAATGACAGTGGAAAGTTTAATTCGGGTATATTTTAATCTCGGACTTCCTTATAAGGACATTACGTTCCTGCTTGCACGTCGTCACCGTTACATTCTTTCCGAACGGCATTTAAAACGGATTTTGAAGTCTTGTCGTCTGTCCCGGCGCAAGAAATACTCCAGTTTTGAGACAGTAATTACTTTCATCTCTGAACAATTACAAACATCTGGCCAACTTCATGGGTATAGGTGGATGTTCACAAAATGCAAGGAGAATGGATTACTCGTCAGAAAAGAAGATGTACGTTTAATCCTCAAAGAACTAGATCCAAGGGGGGTTGAACTCAGAGCATCCAGACGTCTCCATCGCCGAAGCTATTTTGCCAAAGGACCGAATTATATTTGGCACTTAGACTCCTACGATAAATTGAAGCCATTTGGAATCTGTATCAACGGCTGCATTGACGGATTTTCAAGAAAAATCATTTGGATGAATGCATTCACCACAAGCAGCGACCCGAAAATTGTTGGAGGTTACTACATTGAGGCTGTCGAGAAATTGGGAGGTTGTCCGAGGATTGTGAGAGGCGACAAGGGAACAGAAAATGTTAAAGTCAGGGACTTTCAGCGTTTTGTCCGACGCAATATACAGGACGGCTCTGCTATTGACAGTTACATCGAAGGGGCAAGCACGGCCAACCAGAGGATAGAAAGTTGGTGGGGTTTCCTCCGGAGGGAGTCAATGGAGTTCTACATCTGTATGTTTACAGATCTGAAGAACCGGGGTCTATTCGACGGTGCATTTTTGGACAAAAGTGTACTTCAGTTCTGTTTCATGGGCATCATTCCTCTTTTCCCCTACTGAAAGAGAGAGTATGATAGAAGAGATACCTGAGTATAAAAACAGGAATCATACTTCTACTGATAGTTTCATCATACAATGAAAATGTGGTTGTTTATTAAGATGAATTAACTTTATTTTTCCCTTTTTGTTTATCAAAAAAATAACCTTTTTTTATTTAAAGCCCTCTCATCTAATTACCTCATGACAATATCAAATTGTATAACTGATATCAGTGAACTTGTTTTCAGACTACCTTATCAACTGTTTTCCAGGACGAGTTGGATGAGACCACCTGTGTGTGGGATTCACATGTCATCAGACCATCAAAGAATGACAGAGTACCCAGCGGTCGGCCCAAAGTCATGTACATGTTCCCAGAACTCTACACAACTGAGGACTGCATTTCCCCAGTGGAAGGAGCAGACGCACAGCTGTGTAGGAGTAACTGCACATTCAGACCAGCAGTGCCATGTGACACAGACATCTACGACATCTGCAACCTTCTGATGATGGAGTCACAGTTGAATCTTCCTGCTGATTCTTATCAAGCTTTGGATTTGTACCTGGATTTAAGGAATACAATCCGATCTTCTCTGTGATTTGAGATTAAACTACATTTGAAAATAACTAAATGAAACCAATTGATCACATTTTATTTTTACATTTGTGAGTGAATTTTGAAGCAGGAGTGTATACAGGACTGTCTCAGAAAATTAGAATATTGTGATAAAGTTCTTTATTTTCTGTAATGCAATTAAAAAAACAAAAATGTCATACATTCTGGATTCATTACATATCAACTGAAATATTGCAAGCCTTTTATTATTTTAATATTGCTGATTATGGCATACAGCTTAAGAAAACTCAAATATCCTATCTCTAAATATTAGAATATCATGAAAAAGTATACTAGTAGGGTGTTCAACGAATCACTTGAATCTTCTAATTAACTCGAAACACCTGCAAGGGTTTCCTGAGCCTTGAAAAACACTCAGCTTGGTTCAGTAAACTAAATCACAAGTATGGGGAAGACTGCTGATCTGACTGCTGTCCAGAGGACCGTCATTGACACAAAAAGACATTTCTCAAAGAGCAAGCTGTTCACAGAGTGCAGTTTCAAAGCACATCCACAAAAAGTCTGTTGGAAGGGGGAAATGTGGCAGGAAACGCTGCACAACCAAGAGAGATGACCGCAGCCTTAACAGCATTGTGAAGAAGAGTCGCTTCCAGAATTTGGGGGAGCTTCAAAGACAGTGGACTGAAGCTGGAGTCCAGGTATCAAAAGTCACTGTTCACAGACGTGTCCGGCAAATGGGCTACAATAGCCGTATTCCCATGGTCAAGCCACTTCTGAACTCAAGACAACGGAAGAGGCGTCTGACTTGGGCTAAGGAAAAGAAGCACTGGACAGTTGCACAGTGGTCCAAAGTCCTCTTTTCAGACGAAAGCAAGTTTTGTATTTCATTTGGAAGTCAAGGCGCCAGAGTCTGGAGAAAGGCTGGAGAGGAGCAAAATCCAAGTTGCTTGAAATCCAGTGTGAAGTTCCCACAGTCAGCGATGGTTTGGGGAGCCATGTCAGCTGCTGGTGTTGGTCCACTGTGTTTCATCAAGCCCAGAGTAAATGCAGCTGTGTACCAAGAGATTTTAGAGCACTACATGCTTCCGTCTGCTGAAAAGCTCTATGGAGATGAGGAATTCATTTTCCAGCATGATCTGGCACCTGCCCACAGTGCCAAAACCACCAGTAACTGGTGTACTGACCATGGCATTACTGTCCTCGATTGGCCTGCAAATTCCCCTGACCTGAACCCCATAGAGAATATGTGGGGTATTGTGAAGAAGAAGCTGAAAGACACCAGACCCAACAATGCTAATGAGCTAAAGGCCGCTATTGAAGCATCCTGGGCATCCATAACACCTCAGCAATGCCACAGGCTGATTGCCTCCATGCCACGCCGCATTGATGCAGTAATCCGTGCAAAAGGATTCCCAACCAAGTACTGAGTGCATTAATGGACATTTTCAAATGTTTGATTGTGTTTTGCTGTTATAAATCTTTTTTTTTTACTTGGTCTGAGGAACTATTCTAATTTTTTGAAATAGGATTTTTGAGTTTTCTTAAGCTGTATGCCATAATCAGCAATATTAAAATAATAAAAGGCTTGCAATATTTCAGTTGATTTGTAATGAATCCACAATGTATGACATTTTTGTTTTTTTAATTGCATTACAGAAAATAAAGAACTTTATCACAATATTCTAATTTTCTGAGACAGTCCTGTATACTTGGTGTTCATGTTATCTGACAGGTGAACTATAAATAAGGAAACATAATAACCCCAGACACCCCTCTGAGTATTGAAGGTTAGTTGAACTGAATGTATAGTCAAAGATGCTTAATAATTGTACAAAAAATAAGCATAGTGGCAAGAAAAGGATTGTGTAAAGGAATTTCTTCAGATTGACATTTTGGAACTACATATGTACCCACCATTACTTATTTTAAGCACCTGCAGAAGTGACTGCTCTAGAATCACTGCTGTGCGAGGTATTTTGTTGGGAAGTCACAGTAATATCTTTGTCATTGTTTATCAGGAAATATATGTATACTTGCATAAGAGGAATTTCATTAGAATATTGCCTTTTCTTAATGGTGCTAATGGAAGTAGACACTTTGTTGTGTATAGGACTGTAATAATAGATGTAATAATATGCTGCCTTTACATCAGTTATTAAGTAGGTGACACATGAACATAGGAAAAACAATAGGGATGAGATCAATGAGAAATTCCACCTTTTATTGAACAATGATGGATTACAATTGTTACAGTAAAAACTTCAAATAAACAAAACAAGGCCAAATATGTTTCTTGTTTCAGTTTCTTGTATTGGTACAGTAAAAGTTTTGGCACAGGCATCAGCTCTATGCTGAAAGGACTTTTTGAACCGTGTGCTTATCATTCTGTAAACTAATTTGGCAAAAACTGGAAATAATCCTTATAGAAAAAGAACCTTACTGTAAAAAGAATGAATCTATTCAACAACACAATTTTTTAATATACTTGTGTTTTTACTCCCTTCATCAACTTGCAATACATGGAACTTGTATAAGGTGCTATGGAGTTTTTAAAAATGAAGGGTAAAATATATTTTAAGTTTGGAAAATAACTTTGAATGCATTACGTGTTGGACATGTCAGTCATAAACACTTAACCTGAGTGCATGAACAGCAACAGTATTTAGCTGCTAAATGCAATATGTAGAACTTCTTTCATGTCAGCAAATGCCACAGGATTCAAAGTGCCAATATGAAAGCGAAATGTCCCTTGCAACCACTACAGAATATCCATTGTAAAGCAATCACCGGACAGGACGCTGTCTAGCTCTGCACGGAAATCTGGGTAGGAGCTGTAAGTGCATGGCAACTCCAGAACTGCCCCACATGTGTGTGCCACAGGCCTGCGACTTAACCCACACAACCTGTTAAAAGTCACTTCAATGCTGTCCTTGCATAGCACAGAGGACCCTGTGCAGAAGCGCAAGAAGATCTCCAGTTTTCTTTGGTCAAGGCTTCTCACATACCGTAGCAGGTAAGTAAGGGCAACTTTCCTGTTTGTTGGCCTCTTATTCTCATACAGTTCCATTATGCTCTCTTTTGTTAATAGCCTCGGCACAGCATTGTGAATAATGGAGTGGAAACAGTCAATGATGAACTTTGGCTCTTGAAGAAGAGCTTTGTGCGCCATGACTACAATTGCAGCCCGTATGTTGTCTTTAGAGGGCAGACAGTGTGAGCCCATTCGTGAAAAGAGGTCCAGTAAGTCCTCCTCATCTATTTCTTCCAGGTTTCCCTCTAGCACTTTCTCAACTGATTCTCGCTCGGTCACTGAAAGATATCTCAAAAAGGACATCATCAAAAGTTCTTCATCCACAGAACTGACTCCTTGACAACATGACAGAATGAAAGCTGGTGACAGTCTGATTGGTATGATATTGTGGTCCATATATCCTTTTATCCATACTCTACCAACAGCTTGCCATTCCTTCTCCGAATAATCTGGCCGCAGTCTGGGCACTCGCTCATCTTCCCCCTCGCACTGTTGCAAAAAAAGCTCCCAGAAGGCGGAGTACACTTCTCTTGAGACCCCCTCACCGTCCAAAGCTTTCTCATTTATTAACTCCATTATCAGTTGCACTTCCATTACTTTTGGATCCATGAAGACATTTAGAACATCCTGAACTATGTTTACCCGTCTGAATTTCACATAGTGGACTTCTTTTTCAGATCCCCTTGGTGATGCTGCATCGTCATTCAGTGTTGAATGCTGAAAGATAAAAACACGTTTTAATTAGGTGTGATTACAAATTGATAAGTGAATAAATTAGTTGACAGACAATTAATCCTCAACCTGACAAGCAATGCATCAATTCAGCTATTTATTTTTCATGCAAAAGCACTAATTATTCTGTGGGTCTGAATATGATGTTTTTATGTTTTATCTCACATATTCTCAATATCTTTCAACTGTTGAATTGTGGTTGGACTAAACAAGTAATCTAAGACATCAGCTTGGGCTGTGTGGACTTGTAATAGCAATTCTTTTCTTTTTTGGACATTTTATAGACAAAAACATTATTTGATGATTTCTTTTTAATTAATACAAAAGTAACACTTCGCAGCATTATTACAAAACACGTATTCCTACAATATACCTGCAAAGACTTGAGGTGATGTGGATTCCAGGGAAGAGTGTCTGTAAGGTTTCAGCGTTAAGAGTCTGTGAGCTTATTGTTTTGTGTTTGTTATTGTGGCCTTACATGTTATTTTGTTATTGACTCTACTCTCTCTTTCCAGGTGTCTACACTTCATGTCTTTGTGTGTCACCTGCCAGCTTGTGTGTCACGTGTGCTCATCATCACCAGCCCCGCCCCTGATTGTTTTCACCTGTGCCCCATTAACTGTTGTGTGTATTTATAGCCCTGCTCTCCTTTTGTCTATTGTCGGTTCGTCTTGTTTCCACGGCGAGCTATGTCTGTAAACTTCTTCACGGTTCTAATTATCCTAGTGGAACCTAGAGATCTGGTGTATGGTCCTAGTAGATCCTAGCGTTCTTTGTTTTTCACTCATCTTTTATAAATAAAAGATATTTTTTGAAGTCCACGGAATCGTGCATTTGAGTTCTTGTGAGTCCCTCGTGTCAGAACGAACCGACCTAACAAGATGGACTCAGCCGATTCCACCGTGTTCAAAACGGCTTTGCAAGTGCAAGGAACACGCTTGCGTCAGCAGGAGGAGCAGCTGACAACAATGATACAGGGGGTTCAAGACGTAAATGCTCGTCAGCACAACTTCCAGGTAACAGTGACAACCGAATTAAATCACCTGGCAGAGAAAATGCGGGACATACTTACGCACCTCGAGGGACGTCCTGCTGTTCCTGCGGCGGAGTTTTCCGGTCCAGCAGAGGTCGGGTTTTACCCCTCCGTTGATCCCAGTGCCAATATCCATGCCATCGTCTTCACTCCGCCTCGCTTCACCGGAGAAGTTCTCCGGGGATTCGGGAAACTGTCGTCCATTCCTGATTCAGTGCGACCTCCACTTCAAACATCAGCCCGCAGCATTTCCCACCGATCAAGCTAAGGTAGCTTTCATGATATCTCACTTGACGGGAAGAGCAGGAGCCTGGGCAACAGCGGAATGGGCCCGGGACTCGCCTGTTTGCCAGTCGGTAAAGTTTTTCATGGACTCAATGAAGAACATTTTTGACCAGACAGCACCTGGGAGAGAGTCAGCGAGAGCCCTGGTAAACATCAGACAACGGCAGAGGAGGGTGGCGGATTACGCGATCGAATTCCGGACCCTGGCAGCGGAGAGCGGATGGAACTCCGCGGCTCTTTTGATGCGTTTCTGCATGGATTAGCGGATCCCATAAAAGATCAGTTAGCTCTATTAGAATTGCCTGCGGAGCTGGACTCACTCATTGCCATGGCTATCCGGGTGGATCAACGTCTAGCTGAGAGACGTCGACAGAGGGAGGAGGAAGCAGCTTCCACTACACTCTCCGGACGGGGATTACAGAGGGAGCACTACGGTTGGCGGAGAAATACCCGGACTTCGTCTCCAGAGCGACCATCGCCCCCTAGCGCCGCGGAGGAACCGATGCAGCTCGGAAGAGCCAAACTCACCCCGGAGGAGCGACAGCGCCGCCTACGGGAGCGGAGGTGTTTCTACTGCGGTCAGCAGGGTCATGTTCTGGCAGCCTGTCCGGCAAAAGATCAGGCTCATCAGTGGGAAGGGGGACGCTGGTGAGCCGAATGACTTCTTTCGACCCCTCCTCGAGAAGGCTGACTCAGGTACAAATGAAATTGAAGGATAAAACTGTAACTCAGGATGCATTAATTGACTCTGGGGCTGATGAGAGCTTGTTAGACTGGGAGCTGGCTAAAGAGTTGAACTTAAACATTGTCCTCTTAGATCAGCCATTAGAAGCTAGTGCGTTGGATGGCCGCCTTTTATGTACAGTTACTCATCGCACGGAACCCATAGAAATTGTCATAGATCAGGAGCACCGTGAGCATATTAGTTTTCATTTATTTAACTCAGCTCAACAGCCTCTCATTTTGGGTTACCCTTGGCTTGTTAAACATAACCCTCACATGGACTGGCTTACAGGAAAGGTTAAGGGGTGGGGGAGTGAGTGCTCTCGTTCTTGTTTAGCCTCTCATACAGGTTCGAGTAGACCACACAGACCTGGGAGCTTTAAACAGGCGTCAGGTAGGGACAGTGTCACGTCTGCTAAGCCATCTGACTTTCCTGACTTATCCAAAGTGCCAGAGTGTTACCTGGACATTAAGGAGGTGTTTAACAAGACACGAGCTACGTCCTTGCCTCCCCATAGACCGTATGATTGCCCTATAGACCTTCTCTCGGGCTCTACTATCCCAAAGGACGGTTGTATTCTCTTTCTGGTCCGGAAAGGAAGGCCATGGAGGAGTATATCGGATCTTCACTCAAAGCTGGCTTGATTCGGCCATCATCATCCCCAGCAGCAGCAGGTTTCTTTTTTGTAGGGAAAAAGGACGGTTCATTAAGGCCCTGTATTGATTACAGTCCACTTAATCAGATCACAGTTAAGAACAGATATCCCCTTCCACTCATCTCTACGGCATTCGAACTGTTACAGGGAGCCAAGGTATTTACCAAGCTTGACCTAAGGAATGCATATCACCTTGTGCGCATCCGGGAGGGGGATGAGTGGAAAACAGGTTTCAATACACCTACGGGACATTATGAATATTTGGTGATGCCTTTTGGACTTTGTAATGCACCTGCTGTTTTCCAAGCCCTCATTAATGATGTGTTAAGAGATTTCCTGAATATTTTCTGTTTTGTGTATCTCGATGATATCCTCATCTTTTCCCCAGATGAGAATATTCATGTTAACCATGTTCACCTTGTTCTTCAGAGACTCCTGGATAACCATTTGTTTGTAAAAGCCGAAAAATGCGAGTTTCATGTAAAATCTGTGGCATTTTTGGGTTTTATGATTTCCCCTAACAAGGTGGAAATGGACCCAGCTAAGGTCAGTGACGTGGAGAACTGGCCCACGCCAGACTCTAGAAAGAAAGTTCAGCAATTCTTGGGGTTTGCTAACTTTTACAGACGGTTTATACGCAATTTCAGTACGATTGCCTCTCCTCTCCATGCCCTTACCTCTCCCCAGGTTCAGTTTGTGTGGAATCCACAGGCAGAGAAATCCTTCCTGGAACTGAAGAGGAGGTTCACTACAGCTCCCATCCTGACTGTACCTGATCGCCACCGACAGTTTGTGGTGGAAGTGGACGCCTCCAACGACGGCGTTGGAGCTATACTGTCCCAGAGGTCAGCAGGGGACAACAAGCTTCATCCGTGTGCGTACCTCTCCCGTAAGCTATCGTCTGCTGAGAGGAATTACGACGTGGGAAATCGGGAACTGTTGGCTGTGAAGATTGCTTTGGAGGAGTGGCGGCACTGGCTGGAGGGAGCGGAGCAGGATTTCCTGGTCTGGACGGATCATAAAAACCTGCAATATATCAGGAGGGTTAAGCGTCTGAACTCTAGGCAGGCCAGATGGTCATTGTTCTTTAATAGATTCAGGTTCACTCTGTCATATCGACCTGGGTCGCAGAATGGAAAGCCGGATGCACTATCCAGAATGTATGATCCTGAGCCAGTCCCCAAGAGTCCAGATCCCATTCTACGGCCAGACCGAGTGATAGGGAGTGTGACCTGGCCCATTGAAGCCAAGGTCAAACAGGCTAACGTTGGGAATCCTGTCCCTAGAGAGTGTCCTCAGAATAGCTTGTTTGTGCCAGAGCAACTTCGAGGGCAAGTTGTTCATTGGGCCCATACGTCGGTACTCACCTGTCATCCTGGGAACAAGAGGACCCTTTTCATGGTGAGACACAGATTCTGGTGGCCGGGGATGTGGAAGGATGTTGCAGAATATGTAGCAGCGTGTCCTGTGTGCGCCAGGAACAAAACTTCTCGGCAAGCTGCGGCAGGTCTTCTCCAACCTCTGCCCATTCCCAACAGACCATGGTCTCACATTTCATTGGACTTCGTGACAGGATTACCAACATCGGCAGGTAATACCACCATACTCACTGTGGTTGATCGTTTTTCTAAAATGGCACACTTTGTCGCCATGCCCAAGTTACCTAACGCCAAGGAAACAGCAGAGGCCATGTTGTCCCATGTGTTCAGGATCCATGGTTTTCCTAGTGATGTCGTTTCAGACCGAGGCCCACAGTTCGTATCACGCTTTTGGAGGGAGTTTTGTCGCCTAATCCAAGCCACTGTTAGTCTGACCTCCGGATACCACCCACAGTCAAATGGACAAGCAGAGAGGATGAATCAGGATTTGGAGACCTGTTTGAGATGCCTAGCGTCCGAGAAACCCACCACCTGGAGTAAGAGTCTGATTTGGGTGGAGTATGCACACAACACCTTACCCACATCAGCCACCGGTATCTCCCCGTTTCAATGTGTCCATGGGTACCAACCTCCTTTGTTTCCGGAGCTCGAGAAGGAGGTCACGGTACCATCAGCCCATGCTCTGGTTCGACGCTGCCGTCGGGTCTGGGCGGGAGTTCGCCATATGTTACAGAGGAGTGCCGTTCGCATGAAGGCATTGGCCGACCGGAAACAACGTCCAGCCCCCAAGTACCAGGCCGGACAACGAGTGTGGCTATCCACCAAGGATCTTCCTCTTCATGTCGCCTCCAGGAAGCTGGCTCCCCGGTTCGTTGGTCCTTTTCCCATAGCCAAAGTAATTAACCCTGTTGCTGTCCGTTTATGTCTTCCGAAATCCATCAAGGTCCACCCCACGTTCCATGTCAGCAAGGTAAAACCAGCCAAAGAAAGCAGACTGGTCCCCGCCTCCACGTCCCCTCCACCTCCCCGGGTTGTCGACGGGGGTCAAGTGTACACGGTGGACAAAATACTGTCGGAAAGGAAGAGGGGCAGAGGTAGACAGTTCCTGGTCGACTGGGTGGGGTATGGATTAGAGGAGAGGTGTTGGATCCCAGGCAGCTTTATTGTGGACAAGACCCTTATATCGGACTTCGATAGAGGGCAGTCTCAGCTTTCAGGGACGTCTGGAGCCGTCCGTAAGAGGGGGGGTACTGTAAGGTTTCAGCGTTAAGAGTCTGTGAGCTTATTGTTTTGTGTTTGTTATTGTGGCCTTACATGTTATTTTGTTATTGACTCTACTCTCTCTTTCCAGGTGTCTACACTTCATGTCTTTGTGTGTCACCTGCCAGCTTGTGTGTCACGTGTGCTCATCATCACCAGCCCCGCCCCTGATTGTTTTCACCTGTGCCCCATTAACTGTTGTGTGTATTTATAGCCCTGCTCTCCTTTTGTCTATTGTCGGTTCGTCTTGTTTCCACGGCGAGCTATGTCTGTAAACTTCTTCACGGTTCTAATTATCCTAGTGGAACCTAGAGATCTGGTGTATGGTCCTAGTAGATCCTAGCGTTCTTTGTTTTTCACTCATCTTTTATAAATAAAAGATATTTTTTGAAGTCCACGGAATCGTGCATTTGAGTTCTTGTGAGTCCCTCGTGTCAGTGTCGTCCTGATCATCACCATAATATCCAGAAATAGGTCCAACCTGTACTTCAAAGTCTTCCATAGATGCATGAATGGCAAGGGCAAGAGCGGAGTCTGACTCGTCTGCATCTTGGTTTGAGGCAGGAAACAAACAGTCCTCTTGAGATGCATGCCTGCTCCTGGATTGACAAAGATTACTGCCAGCATCATCCAAAGATGGAGAAGACATGACTTCTGTGGTAATCATCTCAGGAGGGGCAAGTCTTGGTGGTCTGCTTGATTCTCTTGTCTAGGTCAAATTAAATGAAAAAAATAATAAAGTTATCATTATAACAGTGGTTATTCATGCATGATCAGATGAAATAACATTCATTGATACACATATACACCCGTGATTGATTTAATCTCAAAATTTTTTACTAATTTCAATAAACGTAGTTGGGAGTTTACATTTAAAATTAACTTTGATTTGTTGATGAACAAAATCATGCAGTCTCTTCAACCCCATTTTCGTAATATTTTACACTACACCTGTGATTTATTCTAAACTAAGCTGTTGTCACCTGTAGATGATACCTAAATGCCACTAGAGGGCCATATCAACAACATCAATCTGTTAAGGTGTGTGTGGGAAGCAGGACCCAAATGCAGATTATAGTGACAAAGATTGACTCCTTTATTTCAAGGCTAATTGATCACAAAGACAGAACAGAACACTCACCGAAGACCATGACATGACACAAGACGAACCGACAAAGACAGAAAAACCAAAACTTAAATACACACAAGACTAATCACACAAACAAGACACAGGTGAGGAGGGAGGAGAAAACACAGGGACACCAGGTGAACACAATCGGGTAAATCAGGGAGGGAAAACAGACAAAAAGCGACAGGCAGGAAACGGGGGGTGAACACTTTACAAAATAAAACAGGAAACCAAAGACAGAAACAGACAGACAAAACACAACACGGACAGATCGTGACAGAACCCCCCCCCTCAAGGGACGGATCCCAGACGTGGGTGGAGGGGGTCCGGAGGACGGGACTGAGCTGACCGCCCAGGGGCACAGCAGAGGACCAGGAAGGGGGCCCGGGGCAAGGCAGAGTTCAAGGTGGGGGTCTCGGGCGGACGGCCCGGGGGCAAGGCAGAGTCCATGGTGGGGAACTCGGGCGGACGGCCCGGGGGCAAGGCAGAGTCCATGGTGGGGAACTCGGGCGGACGACCCGGGGGCAAGGCAGAGTCCAAGGTGGGGAACTCGGGCGGACGGCCCGGGGGCAAGGCAGAGTCCATAGTGGGGCGAAGGCCACAGCGGGCGAACTCAGGGGGCCGAGCATGAGGGCGAAGACCAGACAACTCCGGAGGCCGGGCAGGACCCGGTGTCGGCCGGACAGGAACCGGAACCGGCGGGACAGGCTTCGGCAGGATCCCCCACGGAAGAGGACCAGGAGTTGGCAGGACCCCCAGCAGGAGAGTGGACGACGGGACCTCCAACGAGACAGGACAAAGGGTTGGCAGGACCCCCG
The DNA here is from genome assembly GCA_902827135.1 of Harpagifer antarcticus. Lineage (NCBI taxonomy): Eukaryota > Metazoa > Chordata > Actinopteri > Perciformes > Harpagiferidae > Harpagifer > Harpagifer antarcticus. The sequence goes on from CADEHL010000370.1 coordinate 482,395, forward strand.
GCAGGGGAGTAGACGACGGGACCTCCAACGAGACAGGACAAAGGGTTGGCAGGACCCCCGGCAGGAGAGTAGTCGGCGGGGCCTCCAACGGGACAGGACACAGGGTTGGCAGGACCCCCGGCAGGAGAGTAGTCGGCGGGACCTCCGACGGGACAGGACATGGGGTTGGCAGGACCCCCGGCAGGAGAGTAGTCGGCGGGGCCTCCAACGGGACAGGACAAAGGGTTGGCAGGACCCCCGGCAGAGGGCTAGTCTGCGGGACCTCCAACTGGACAAGACATGGGGTTGGCAGGACCCCCGGCAGAGGGCTAGTCTGCGGGACCTCCAACTGGACAGGACATGGGGTTGGCAGGACCCCCGGCAGGAGACTAGTCTGCGGGACCTCCAACTGGACAAGACATGGGGTTGGCAGGACCCCCGGCAGAAGACTAGTCTGCGGGACCTCCAACTGGACATGAGTAGGGGCTTGAGTGGGGACTCGAGAGAGGGCTTGAGAGGGAACTTGAGAGGAAACTGGAGAGTGGACTCGAGAAGGAACTCGAGAGGTGACTCGAGAGGTAACTCAAGAGGGGACCTGAGAGGAGACTTGAGAGGGAACTCGAGAGGAGACCTGAGGGGAAACTTGAGAGGTGACTCGAGAGGACACTGGAGAGTTGACTTGGGAGGTGACTCGAGAGGACACTGGAGAGTTGACTTGAGAAGGAACTCGAGAGGTGACTCGAGAGGTAACTCGAGAGGGGACCTGAGAGGGGACTTGAGAGGGAACTCGAGAGGAGACCTGAGGGGAAACTTGAGAGGTGACTCGAGAGGACACTGGAGAGTTGACTTGGGAGGTGACTCGAGAGGACACTGGAGAGTTGACTCGAGAGATAACTCGAGAGGGGACCTGAGAAGGGACTTGAGAGGGAACTCGAGAGGAGACTCGAGAGGTAACTCGAGAGGTAACTCGAGAGGGGACCTGAGAGGGGACTTGAGAGGGGACTCGAGAGGAGACCTGAGGGGAAACTTGAGAGGTGACTCGAGAGGGAACTCGAGAGGAGACTAGAGAGGGAATTCGAGAGGGGACCTGAGAGGGGACTTGAGAGGGAACTCGAGAGGAGACCTGAGGGGAAACTTGAGAGGGGACTCGGGTAGGAACTTGAGAGGTGACTTGAGAGGGGACTCGAGAAAAGACTCGAGAGGGGACCCGAGAGGGAACTCGAGAGGAGACTAGAGAGGGAATTCGAGAGGGGACTAGAGAGGGAATTCGAGAGGGGACTCCGGTAGGAACTTGAGAGGGGACTTGAGAAGTGTCTGGAGGGGAGACTTGAGAGAGTTGGTTCGCCAACAGAACACGGGGTGCTGGAGTCGGCCGGTATGCTGACAGGACTCGAGGAGCTGGCGTCGGCTGGAGAGCCAGCAGCAGACGAGGTGCTGGAGTCGGCCGGTACGCCGACAGGACACGGGGAGCTGGTGTTGGCTGGGGAGCCAACAAGAGACGAGGTGCTGGAGTCGGCCGGTACGCCGACAGGACACGGGGTGCTGGCGTCGGCTGGAGAGCCAGCAGCAGACGAGGTGCTGGAGTCGGCCGGTAACGAGGAGCTGGAGTCGGGGCCATGACTGATGGGGCTGGTACTTGAGCCGGAACTATGGCTGGAACTGGGGCCGGAACCATGGCTGCTGGGGCCAGAACTGGGGCTGGAACCCTGGCTGTTGGGCGCGGAGCGGAAGCCTGGACCCTGGCTGTGTAAGACAGGTAATGGAGTATGGAATTAAAGCTGCGTGGGCCGGTACTGGAGCATGAAGCCATGGCTGCTGGGGCCTGTACTGGGGCTGGAATCATGGCTGCTGGGGCCAGAACTGGGGCCGGAACCATCGCTGTGTGGGCCGGTTCTGTAGCCGGAACCATGGCTGCTGGGGCTCGGGCTAACCTGGCCTTGCGACGACTCCTCTTAGCAGCCGCCTGAATACTCCGTGGACCTCCATAAGCCAGACGAGTTCCGTAATACAACTCCTGGACAGGAGCAGGAACTGGGGCAGAAGCACGGGTTGACTTCAGGCGGAACCCACCAAGGCGTATGGTGCCAGGTTGGGAATTGGGAGACATGGAGCTAGCATGCCTGGGGCTAGCAGGCAGGGGATAACACACCGAGAGGAAATCCAAAATCCAGCCAGGTAAGAATTTCACCAAGCCTGGCTTCTCCTTAGCCATCTGGCGAGCCTCTGCCAGAGCTGCCTCTCGCTGCTGAACTCCGGACGCTCCCCTCCATTCACCATAGCTGCAAGCCAGCAAGTAGGTGAATGAAAGCAGCTCCCTTTCAAAAGGATCATCTGCTGGGTCCATTATTGGTCGGTTCGTAATGTTAAGGTGTGTGTGGGAAGCAGGACCCAAATGCAGATTATAGTGACAAAGATTGACTCCTTTATTTCAAGGCTAATTGATCACCAAGACAGAACAGAACACTCACCGAAGACCATGACATGACACAAGACGAACCGACAAAGACAGACAGAAAAACCAGAACTTAAATACACACAAGACTAATCACACAAACAAGACACAGGTGAGGAGGGAGGAGAAAACACAGGGACACCAGGTGAACACAATCGGGTAAATCAGGGAGGGAAAACAGACAAAAAGCGACAGGCAGGAAACGGGGGGTGAACACTTTACAAAATAAAACAGGAAACCAAAGACAGAAACAGACAGACAAAACACAACACGGACAGATCGTGACACAATCAACCGTTTCTGTACATCCTTCTTCAGAGTTAGATAAAATGACATGCTTGGTTGAATAACTGTTTGAAAAATGTCAGTTCAAACTGATTTCAGTTAAAAGTATATAGTTCTAGGGTTTTCAAAAAGAGCCACATTGAATGTTTGAACATGTTGGAGATTTTCAAAGCAATACTGCTCTTTTCAAATTCCTGCATCAACCAATTGTAGTTGTAAAAATGACACAATTTATACAGAGGCTTACTTCTTCATCTGAATCTGAGGATCTCTCAATGTGATGCACTGGATGATCTGTTCCGATCCTCGAGGGATGATATCTCCTAGGTTGGTTCCTCACAGACAGTCTCTGCTTTCTCCTGGTCTAAAAATGAAATGAGCAGATTAGCAGATGATGGACTTGTATAGACTGGAGAGCTGTTCAATTAAATACATTTTTTGAATTGTGAATAGAAATGTAATAGCCAATATTTATACATCTGAGCAGCTCTTCTAACTCAACTATTACTCCGACTGAGAAAATCAATAGATATATTTATCTTTTTAGGATTTTTTAATGTTACAAATGGATTGCACATTACATTTAGTAAATAGATATATCTGGGGGAAAAACGGGGTAAGAGGTGAATGTGCAGGTAATCGGCTTACACTAAATACGTTCACATTTAAAAACCTTACATTTTGAAATGGGCCACCTTCATATTTGTTTAGAGTTAAATAGTGCACCTACACATATGCTATATATTACTTGTATGTACTTTAATTGAAGTTTCACATTCCAAACAAACGGTTTCACCTGTTTAGTACAATTATGTCTAAAGACTTCCACAACAATACGTTTTTGACTGAATACAAAAGTGGAAAAAGACAAAAATAGCACACCTTGATTGGCCCATGGTCTGTGGGCTCGAAGTCCGACGATGTGTCAGAGTCAGAGAGCATTATTGTGGTATCCTTAGGAGAAAGTTCTTTATCCTTTTTCTTGGAGCAGGTGTAGATGCGCAGCATTCGTAGTTTGGTTTGATCGTAAAGCTGTTGCACAGGGGTTTCAAAGTGACTAAAATCACGAACGACAAACTTGAAGTCTTTCAGCGGTCCTTTGGCAGACTTCCCATTTGGAAAAAACAAGGCTTTGCCAATATCCAGTAGCTCCTCCATGGTCATTGTTTTCTGGACTGACATGTGCCGTGTCCCACCTCCCTGTCTTGTACGGACCTGGTAATATTTCCCTTTTTGAAAGTTGAGCCATCCTATTTCCACCCTCCGTGAGTCTTTGGAAGCATGTTTATTTCCAACACCAGGGCCGACATCAGGGTCTGCCTTTTCCCCTTTTCCCTGTAGTCTGACTCTTATTTTCTCCATGAGAGATGACTTAACTGTTGTTCGTTCTCCCGATTTAACAGTCGTTTCGTTTGTCCCCGTTATTTGCCGACAAAAGGCTCGGAGTGCAAGTCGGTCACCATATCTCTCGATATATTTCCCCAACTCCTCATCAGTCATGACATTTATGACGTTAATGTCGATCTGGAGAAAGCAGAAGACATTTAAACAACGTTACTATAGGCTACTAGCAAGTTAGCTAAATTAGGCTAACAAATTGGCCTATAGGCTAAAAACAGTGTAATTCTACATTTAGCTGTAAGTGCATGCAACAGGTAAACAGCAGAATAACGTACCTTGTCATCTTTCAGTTGATTGACGATATTATCGGGTATATTTCGCCTTTTCAGGAACGTGAATATGTCCACCTCCCCTGCCATTGTTTATGGGTTGGATTTGGATGAGCTACCTGAAAATACTGAGAGAATGTAACGGTGACGACCTGCAAGCAGGACCGTAATGTCCTTAGGCGAAGTCCGAGATTAAAATACACCTTTCCACTGTCATTTCAAAACGTATACATACAAGTCTGCATTGAAATGTTGGTCTACTGCAGGGATCACCAACTACATTTGTCCAAGGGCCAAAATGTATCCAATAGACACTATCGCGGGCCAGCGGGGGGGGGGGGGGGGGGCATGAATACATGCTCTGAAAGTAATCAGAATACAGTTACGTGTCTTAAAAAAGTAACGTGTTCAGGTTACTTTTAGAATACTTTTGAAATACTTTCTTTTTCCATAACAGATGGGTATGTTTTGGTGAGCAGGAGACACTTGTTTTACTGTTTTAATGGCTTATCAAGAACTCAAACACAACTCTTGGTGTCATTCTGGACAGCTCCCTCTCATTGGCACCCCACATAACAAACATCACCCAGACTGCATTCTCCTGCTGTAAACCTTTCCTTAGAATATGTTGTGAATTGTAAGGTGTCCTTGGGTGCATTGAAAGGCGCCCCTAAATAGAATGAATTATCATTATTATTATTATTATTATTATTATTATCTGAAACGATGTAATAACTTTTAAAACTGTTTCCAGTCACTTGCCCCATGCATTCAGCAGCAGCAGGCCATTCACTTTGATTTCATCCCGTTATAAATGTCATCATTTCGACAATAAAGAAATGCTACATCAACGTTATCTTGCACATTTTATCTAACCATCTCCGTTTCTAACTTTCAATATATTTTAAAAGAGATCTCTCTCTCTCATCTGCGTGCGGGGGTGGGGCCTCACAGACGCTGCATCTCTCTCTCGCTCACAGACACGCTGCAGCGCTGTGGAGTGTGCACACAGTTCTGCCGGTAATGAATATTAAATTTTGTGAGGAAACTTTTCTACCAATAATTCCAATAAGTATTCCAAAATGTATTCACTTCAGGTTTACGAAAGTAACTGTAATCAGATTACTCGTTTTTCAAATGTAACGCCAGCTGAATACAGTTAGCCTACTTGATTTTTGTATTCTGATTACGTAACATCGTTACATATATTCCGTTACAACCCAACCCTGCTTCTAGGCTACTGTCCCGCAGCTCCTGCCTCTCTGTTGGACTCTGTCGCAGCAGGGCTGCTGCTGTGGTGCAGAGCGCACAAAGCAGACTCTTCACAACAAGGCTCACTTTTTCTTCTTCAAGGAAGGGAAGGTTTCGCAGTACGCAGTCTACTGTCCCGCAGCTGCTGCCTCTCTGTTGGACTCCGGTACTGCACCTTACTCACGAGACGTTGTAAAAAAAAAATGGGTGGGGGGCGAAGCCAACGCCACAGTCACCCCCGTCTGCGGGCCGGATGAGAATGTCCGGCGGGCCGGATGTGGCCCGCGGGCCGCCAGTTGGTGGTCACTGGTCTACTGTGTGCTGCACTTCCTCCTTGGCGCACTGGTTAATAGGAAGTGGATTCAAAAATAAAGTCAGGATAACGGATTAGTTTCGCGTGCGCACGAGAAAGGAACCCGTTTTCCTGACTTTATTTTTTTTCTCATAATTTTTTTTATGTCCCTTAAACCGTTATCCTGACTTTTTTTTAAGATACTTTCTCGTGCGCACGCGAAACATTCTCGTGCGCACGAGAAACATTCGCGTGCGCACGAGAAACATTCTCGTGCGCACGAGAAACATTCGCGTGCGCACGAGAAACATTCGCGTGCGCACGAGAAACATTCGCGTGCGCACGAGATACAAACCCGTTATCCTGACTTTTTTTTTCTCTCTCTGTTTTTTTTTTTGTCTTCCCATGTCCCTTTAGGAGCTCCGTACATTCTGGATTCATTACAAATCAACTGAAATATTGCAAGCCTTTTATTATTTTAATATTGCTGATTATGGCATACAGCTTAAGAAAACTCAAATATCCTATCTCTAAATATTAGAATATCATGAAAAAGTATACTAGTAGGGTGTTCAACGAATCACTTGAATCGTCTAATTAACTCGAAACACCTGCAAGGGTTTCCTGAGCCTTGAAAAACACTCAGCTTGGTTCAGTAAACTAAATCACAAGTATGGGGAAGACTGCTGATCTGACTGCTGTCCAGAGGACCGTCATTGACACCCTCCATCAGGAGGGTAAGACACAAAAATAAATTTCTCAAAGAGCAAGCTGTTCACAGAGTGCAGTTTCAAAGCACATCCACAAAAAGTCTGTTGGAAGGGGGAAATGTGGCAGGAAACGCTGCACAACCAAGAGAGATGACCGCAGCCTTAACAGCATTGTGAAGAAGAGTCGCTTCCAGAATTTGGGGGAGCTTCAAAGACAGTGGACTGAAGCTGGAGTCCAGGTATCAAAAGTCACTGTTCACAGACGTGTCCGGCAAATGGGCTACAATAGCCGTATTCCCATGGTCAAGCCACTTCTGAACTCAAGACAACGGAAGAGGCGTCTGACTTGGGCTAAGGAAAAGAAGCACTGGACAGTTGCACAGTGGTCCAAAGTCCTCTTTTCAGACGAAAGCAAGTTTTGTATTTCATTTGGAAGTCAAGGCGCCAGAGTCTGGAGAAAGGCTGGAGAGGAGCAAAATCCAAGTTGCTTGAAATCCAGTGTGAAGTTCCCACAGTCAGCGATGGTTTGGGGAGCCATGTCAGCTGCTGGTGTTGGTCCACTGTGTTTCATCAAGCCCAGAGTAAATGCAGCTGTGTACCAAGAGATTTTAGAGCACTACATGCTTCCGTCTGCTGAAAAGCTCTATGGAGATGAGGAATTCATTTTCCAGCATGATCTGGCACCTGCCCACAGTGCCAAAACCACCAGTAACTGGTGTACTGACCATGGCATTACTGTCCTCGATTGGCCTGCAAATTCCCCTGAACTGAACCCCATAGAGAATATGTGGGGTATTGTGAAGAAGAAGCTGAAAGACACCAGACCCAACAATGCTAATGAGCTAAAGGCCGCTATTGAAGCATCCTGGGCATCCATAACACCTCAGCAATGCCACAGGCTGATTGCCTCCATGCCACGCCGCATTGATGCAGTAATCCGTGCAAAAGGATTCCCAACCAAGTACTGAGTGCATTAATGGACATTTTCAAATGTTTGATTGTGTTTTGCTGTTATAAATCTTTTTTTTTTACTTGGTCTGAGGAACTATTCTAATTTTTTGAGATAGGATTTTTGAGTTTTCTTAAGCTGTATGCCATAATCAGCAATATTAAAATAATAAAAGGCTTGCAATATTTCAGTTGATTTGTAATGAATCCAGAATGTATGACATTTTTGTTTTTTTAATTGCATTACAGAAAATAAAGAACTTTATCACAATATTCTAATTTTCTGAGACAGTCCTGTATTAATAATGATTCCGCTGTGTCCTTTCCCTGGACAGTAAAGATCCACAGAAGAAGAAAATCGGCAGTTTTCACTCATTCTGTGGTTACCTCAATCCATTTTGATTTGTGTGATTTCACGATGCTTCTCTTAATGGATTCACTTTCATTCAAATGTTATGGTTTATGAAACACTTTCCTTCAAGCCTTTTTAAAATATTTGTGACAATTTCGGCATCAGACTCAAAAGTATTCATGCAATAAATGGTTGAAACCTTGATGTGTCGAGCCTGAAAATTATTCAATTGAAGGTCTCCTATTATGGCACGGTGTCAAATCCTGCCCGTCAGAGACATCCGAGACCTCAAAGATCCCTGGGGAAAAAGGACAGTGAAGCCCTTCAGGCGTCATGTCCAATCAATGCACTTTTTTTAGCTGTTTTGTTTGACATTAACAGATAATTGGAGTCATGAAATAAATAACCAAAGAACTCGGTTGCTCTCCACTCTCCGGTCTTTAAAGGCTCCTGCGTGTTTCCTCCAATAAGCCACTGACTCATCTTTATCTTCTTTCCTTGAGGTGCAAGAGAGGAATCAGACAAAATAAAGCTTTGTAACAGTAGGGGTCCTGACAGAGGGAAGTGCGTAGACTGGTGGAGTGCAGCACATGCAGGCACTCAAGCTGTTTCCATGTAGCCAGCTGTTTCACACTCCCTCTTAATCTGTATGCAGTGCTCATTTAGCTACAGGCTGCTGGGGATTCTTTTTCTCGAGTAGCTGCGAAGGTCAACTCAAATGTACACCATGTTGGGAAGCCCTGGAAATGGATGGGAGCCACACCAGAGAGTCATTTGGAACATGTGAAAAACAAAAAAAAGAAGTTGGACCCCAGGTAAATGTTCTCACCTCTGGTTTTCGCTTTTGATTATACTTCTGCCATATTGCTCTGCCATTGGTGTCATATAATGAAGTACATCTACTCAACCTAATCACCTAAGGATGATTTTGGGGTATAGTCCATTACATTTTAGAAGCCAATATCGTACTTATTACTCCACCACATTCATTTGACAACATTAGTCACTAGTTTCTTTACATATTCAGATAATAGGCTAATAGAATATGAATAAGTTCACTATTATAGGCTAATAGAATATATACATGAATAAGTTCACTATATAATTATAGGTTAAAATATCCAGCAGCATACAAAGTCATTAAAATGAGCTCAGCTGTGATGAACACGTTAAAAATAAATAGTGATAACCCAATCATTTAATGCCAGTACGCACAATAAGCAGGAGAATATTTTGATGACAATACTTTTGTTCTTTTACTAAAGTAATATTTTTAATGCAGCACTTTGACTTGTAACAAAGTCATTTTACACTATGTTCTACTTATACTTAAGTAAAATATCTGAGTACTTCATCCACCTCTGTGAGATGGTATTTTTAAAATAACAGTTTCTTACAGTATATAGAACCTCAAACAGCCTTAAACATGTTAGAAGCTAATTGTAATATAAAACTGGATAAATACATTTAGACATGTATGAATACCAAGTCGGCTACTTGGTTTTCAAATGTATACAAATGGGACAGTGCACATAAATCAACATTGACAGTAACAACGTCAAAGTAAATGAGCCGGGGGTTAGCTTGACAGCTAGTTTGCACCACAACAACTAAAGATGACAAATGGTGAAAGGCGTATTTTACATAACAACAGTACAATGGGAAAAAAAGAGTGAATGTAAAATAAAGACAATTTAAGACAATTTGTTCTATGATCATCTTAAACTGAAAATACAATAAGACAGAGTCACTGAAACACTTTTTTACTGTAGAAAAATAGTTACAAATATTGTTTTTTCTATCTACATTTATCTTATACTGGTTCCTTAATGATTTAAATAAATAGCAAAAATACTATCCAAAAAAGAAATCATGTCAAAATCAAAGTCAACTTTATTGTCAATCTTCTGTGTGATACAGATACAGAATGCTGTTTCTCACAATCCACAATAATATACACATACATAATCAGATATAGACACATACTGTATATACACTGCATATGCACACACTAAGAGGCATACATAAAAGGCACAACAGTCAATATATACAAAATAACATTCACTTCAAAACCGATGAGGATGAATATACAACAGTACAAATATGTACAATAGGGCAAATGACTGTAGCAGGGTATAGAAAAGTGTATTGTGCTAGATGTGTGTGTCTGTCTCTGTGTGTATGTGTGGGTGCTACAATCCAGGTCCAGTTGGGGCAGGGGGAAGAGGTGGGAGGGAGGGGAGAGGGTTCAGCATCCTAACAGCCTGGTGGAACAGTTTTTGAGTCTGGAGGAAATCGACTGGAGGCTGCGGAACCTCAGGAGGCTGAAGAGGCAGTTGGAGGGATGGGAGGGGTCACCTAGTGCTGGGTGCTTTGCGGGTGAGGCAGGTGTTTTAAATGTCCACGCTGCAGGGTCTTACAGTTGGAGGCGGTGCAGCTACCAAACCACACAGTGATGCAGCTGCTGAGGATGCTCTCGATGGTGCCTCTGTAGAACATACAGTACATATTATTATGTTAGGATACACTTTATTAATCCCTTGATTTATTTTTATGCCATCAACCTGCCAGGGTTGGCCGATAACAATTTGCCCCTAAATCTGGCACATTTACATGATGGGCTCAAGTGCTCTAAACACATTGTACCATCTTACATACATAAATACAAACTTCACAAGCTACCCTGCCACTTTAGATATTAAATAGAATCCTCCTTTACAAGCAGCTAAAACACGAAGTTATGAACACACTAATGAACCAATCACTAAAATCCAAAAACACTCAAATATATTTTTATGAAATAGGCCATTGCGCTATTTTAGTTCTCTTGTTTTTGGTACTTTAAGAATTTGTTGAGGCTAATACTTTCCCAGAAGTATGATTTTGAGTGGATGGACTTTTACTTATAACATGGTATTTCTACTCTTTGTTATTGTAAAACATAACTATCCACCAGTGATTATAGAACAACAGTTTTCTGCTGACAGGAAATATAAATGTGTGTCCTTGCTATCGATGATAACCTCCAGAGGAGGGCAGTGTACCACAGCTCCTGTGTAACTATGGCACATAGTCCACACTGAGGAGCCCCCCCCCCCCCCCCCCCCCCCTGTGGTGAACGTTGGATGGCAAACCTACTTTCAAGCATCATCTTGAGTTATTACAGACATCAGGAGGAACAGTGACGCAGCGGCTGTTATCACTTTCATATCCCCTGGCTGTTGTCGACTGGATGTGGTTTACGCTCTCCTTCTAAGTGTTCCTGTGATTGTCACTTCTTCAATGCACAGATGTTGTGTTGTCTTGAGTAGTCATTGCTTACCAAACGGCAACCAGAAGTAAACATTTCAACAACTATCCTGCTTTTGGAATACAACCCCCCCCCCACCGCCCCTTTTTTTAGCCCATTTATGTAAGCAGATTCATGCACTACCTAGCCAGACAGGTAATTGAGAGCATATTGAGCAGCTCGACTCCTCTCTATGAGATGCAGCATTGATGAATAAATAATGGTATGTCCTTTCAATTGCATCTTTGAACAGTGCTGAAGTTTTTAACCCCATGAAACCTGGAGACAGCTAGCCCAGACTATAAACCGCTTATTCTCGCTGTCTTTCTCCCTCAACACCCCCACACCCCCTTCTTTTCTCTCTTAGGCAAATTGCCCCCCACTGGGTCTCCTTTCATCAGGGTGACGTTTCAGTGAGAAGCAGACACAAAGGTCTCATACACACAAAACTTACATAGAAGCATGCATAGAGCAGACGCTGCACTTTTGTTCCTCGAGGGCCAATTTTTTGGGTAATGACCCCAGCTGCTCCCTCCAAAAACCCATTCATTTGTGCCTTCATGAGCACATTTGTCATATTAGGGAGTGAAATATAGGACTAAAAGGGTTAAAAATCCTGGCTGCATCTATGAAAAACAGCTGAACCGTGTTGCATAAGACATTGACAAGTAGCAGCCATTCAGATGAGTGGGTGAATCACATATCATTGTTACACATACAGCTTGAGCTTCAACCCCGGCCTACAAAAACACCGTCCCAAATCCTATCACAGCCCTGAGAGGCTCAATGTCCTCACATCATTACAGAAATATTGCCCTGAAAACACATTTATCAAAATCATCAAATCTACTTTCTTCCCCCAACATAATACAACCATTATTTTTCTGCAAAGGGCTAGAGTTAAACAATCTCCACATAAATAATTACTTATTCTGTCAGGCAAAGCAGACGTGTGGGAACACAGCGTTCCAGGTTATTGCTTTGACACATAAAAAGCCTTTCTAATGATGCAAGCCGAGGTAGGTTTTTAGGAATAAGGATGTTGTTGTACCTTTTAATGTTTTATACGGCAGGAGGATTTGGAGCCATCATATCCAGATTGTCATTAGTACATCAGAAGGAAATAACAAAGTCAGGTCGTCTGACCCCCATTTGGTCCTCAGACTTATGTCTCCATTGCAGAGCTAGGTACAAGAGCTTTATAAATGCAGATGCCTCTGCCTGGAGCCTTCTGCAAATGGATCTAAATTGCAAAATGCCAATGTAAGTGCATTTATTTGTTGCATACACTTTGTTATCTGACTTGGATGGCTAAACATTGTCCTTGAAAAATAGATTTGTGTTCACGATTACCACTTTTATATAACAAATGCAAGCAAAAATGAACTGCCATAAAAGTATTCAATATAACCTAAATAAGTCAAACGTAACCAAATAGCCTGAATAACAATATTAACCCTTTCATGCATCGAGGTCACTACAGTGGACAGCTATTCAAAAGGTGTTTTCTTGTATATGCATTGGTTTTTTATGCATAGTTGCACAATCAGCCACTACATAGGACCCTATTGCATCATCCCATACACTGCCACTCAGTGCCAAGTCAGTGTAAGTGCATGAGACATGTCTCTAAACCAAGATGGACGACAGAAAGCCACATGGACCAAGTCACCCATCTATATCTTGCCAATCCTTTTATGGAAAGTGTCCCCTGCAGGTATAAAAAATATGGTGACATCAAGTAACAACTAAGGAATCATATAATTCATACATGATCAAAGTATTGATTTTATGTTTGCAGGAAATCATGGTTAACCACCTGTCCACTACAGTGGACGTCATGCATCACTGGCTATATTTCAACTACAATTCGTACAGGTACTACAGGCAGGTCATGCCGACTGTGTGGGGCCTCACCTTGTGGAGGGGGCCACACCTTGCGGAGGGGGGCCTCATCTGAGGCACACCTACGCGCTTATGTGGCGCAATTAGGGTGGCGCGGCATGGTTTTGCCGCTGCGAGGCTCCACTAGCACTCATCAAATAACTGTGCGTGGGGCCTCAAATTGGCCCCTGGCCCTGGTTATTCTTGAAAATACTTCATCTGCAATATCTTTTTGGGCTGTAAATCAATATACTTATGTTATTATAATGTAATTTTAAGTTTACACATCTTTATTTATCATTTTTCAAAATGTACATCTCTTCAGTTCAAACCCTGAACAAATATCTATTTGAAAAAACTAGATTAAAAAAACTAAAGTTCAAATCTTGGTTTTCATGCCCCAAGAGCAATAAAAACATTTGGTAAAAAAATCCTGACTGAGGCTTTCATAATTCATGCATGAAAGGGTTAATACTCAAAGAACATATATAATCACAAAGTATTATAAACAATTGCTTGTTTTATTAAAATAGTTATTTTTAGTTGGTTTGATATGGTTTTCAGTTTTTACAGTGATTTCGTCGTCAGGGACCGCCCCTCGTTCACTCATTCAGCCAATCACACGTGTCCTGTGCCTCCCAGCGCAACACACAACTACCATGCAGCTAGCTTGTCAAACATGAGCTACAACAACCACACAAGTACTATGGCGGTGTCCAAACCATGGTCCAAACTCATTCTCAAAAAGAGACTAGCGAATGAGTGAAAGAGGGAGTGGTTTCGGATAGTCTTTGTGTGTTTTTGCTCTTCACAGAGTTGTTTGTCTTACTCTTGAAAACTCGTTCACGGCGCTGCAAAGGTAAACCTGAATTGACCGTCTAGCTAGCTGCCACTGCTATCACCGCTCTTCATTTTAATACTGAGTTATAAATCTACGCTAACCTAGCTAGTGAGCTGTCTAGTTAGGTAGCATTCATAGCTAACTGTTAGGCTTAATTAAAAAATACGTTAGTTATTTTACTGCTTTGTAATGTGTTTAACTACAGTTAAATTGTTGAGGAGGCTGCAAAGTGATTGGCTGAAAGGTGAGTGGGCGGGCCCAGGTGACACATCTATTTTCATTCAAATATACTTTGGGAATAAGGCTACTATGACATAATTATGAAAATAAACTATAAGAAATAATACTTTATTGAATCAATTATATAATGTCACTTTTGTGTATTTATATTTACATTAGTTTTATTATGTGTAATTCTTTATACATATTTGGCTTTCATAGGAAACAATCAAAGCAATCAAGAAAATACTTTATAAATTAAACATTACAACTCTTACAGCCTTAAATTCAAATAGATTATCTCTCATCGCTGAGTGTTGCCAGTCAGAGACCTGAATCTTGTTAATCAGGGATTAAAAGACATCTTGAGGGGTAATAGTTCTTACAGCTATAACCCTCATTATTTATTAATCAACTGTCATTAATGTCATTAACTAACTGGCCTTTCTAGGATTGCTCCAATGGTTATCAAAATGTGATGTTCATTGTTTATCAATCTCTATCCACTTCAGCCAGTCAACCTCAAGGATAATTCCAAACACTGACCAGCATTTATAGAGCATTCTCTGCGCTCTATAAACCCTGCATATCCGTGTTAGTATCCATTGGGGCTTTTATTGATGAGTTGTTTGGTCTTATAAAATGTTGATGAATGCTTGACATTATACGTCCTTAAATGTAGTTTGTCAACAACTCTAGTTTGCTTTTAATAGAGTAAAAAAACATTAAGTTCATATTTAGAATATTCATTTTTGTTTGAACTACTAAAACCAATACTAGCCTACAAATCAAAGCAAATACCATTTGATGTTATATAATAGGATTTATTTCGATACCATTTCATTTCAAGTCTAAAATGATTCCTTCCAGCAGCTTCATTTGCAGCATGCCGAGTAATTTCATATTGAACAACTAATCGAAGAAAGAAAATACAACCTCCCAACCCTTATCCAACTCATATATCTCACTCTCTTTCTCGCTCTCTTTCTCCCTCCCCCTCCCTCCCCCTCCATCCCTCCCTCTCTCCATCCCTCCCTCTCTCGCATGTGCGCTGAAGTCGGAAGCGCTCCTCTGGTATTAGCCAGTGCGCACCACAGTATCGCTTCGCACCTCACGGTCCGGACTGTTGCTGCTCCCGGAGCACCTGCAGGCGGAGGGAGCTACCAAAAAAAGGGTCGAAGAAGAAGTACGCAGGGGACATAAACAAGCGGAGAACGGAGTAGGGGCTGGACCGGCCTGGGGAGCGCACCATGGCCTCAAAGGACACAGCCACGGGCTTCGTGAACGTCAGCAGGGAGATCACAGGTGAGCACGAAAACACGAGTTTCTCTTCGGGAAAGTACGTTTTAACCTTTACTTAAGAAGCGAAGAAGACACGAATGACGTCTTTTAGGCAACATGGGGATAGTTTATCTTCCCTCAGACGCTTTTAAATCTGCTTTTCGCTGCGCTTGATAACAAAAAAAAAGAGTTATTACTGCAGGAAATGCCTTCCAGGGCAAAACCAGAGTTAATGGCTGTTCGTGGAGCTTGTAATCTCATCGATCTCGGAGCGGCGGTGTTCACTTTGCGATTGATTTTGACGTAAAGATCCGCTGTGGAATGTATCTCACTCAGGGGGGTCCTGCTAGAGCTGTCATGTAGAGTTATGTTCAAGTGTTGCCGTGCATGTGTTCGCGCCACGTAGCGTCTTCATTAGGAGTTTTCATCTCTTTCTTTTCCCCCTGCATGTGCGTGGGAGTTATTGTGCGACCGGGAGCGATTTGCGTGCAGCAGGCAGCATGGGTTCAGCTGCACACACTGAGCCTCTCTTGGACAACACACACACACACACACACACACACACACACACACACACACACACACACACACACACACACACACACACACACACACACACACACACACACACACACACACACACACACACACACACACACACATGTTTGGATGTTGTGGTGTTACAGAAGGTGTGTGTCCCTCACTGCTAATTATCCAGACGCGGTGAGTTAAATCCCGCTGTTGACCAGCTCAACCCTGGTCAAGCTCCGTCTGTCTGGCCTGGCTTTAAGCCATTATCACACTTGCCAGTGGAGGACAAGATGGGGAAGGGGGGGGGGGGGGTGGAGGTGTTAGTGAGCAGATCCATCAAAGTGTCAAGAAAGGAAGTGGGGATATGACAAGGAATTGATATGAAAGGGGGGGCTGTAGGGTCTTGGCTTGGGAACCAAAGGGTCGCTGGTTCAAGTCCTCTGCTGTGTACATGTGTGTGACGAATAAAGAGGGTTTCATTCGAATCCTCCATTGCCATTATCTTCACCCCTTTGGGAGCAGATTGCAGGGTCACTACCATACCTCGGGGGCACCTCAGAGTGTGTTAAAAGGGGTTTAAGTGATTGGGTTTTAACCAGCTTAACGTCAATATCTCTCTGTTTGTCTTCCGCTGATCCTTCCTTCGATCTGCCGGTGTGCTCTTCCCCCCGCCCCCTCCCCCTCATCCTCCCTGCATTGGTTCCTGCTCACTCAAGTGCCAGAGCCAAGTTCATGGCTGTTGCCGGATGTGGAAAAGTGAGAATCATGCAGCACTGTAAGAGAGCTGGGAGATATTGACACAGCGCTGCATCTCCATCTGCTCCGCTCGTATTTAGCAGAGGGCCCCCCCCCCCCGCTCGTGAATATCCCACAGCTTGTGGGCATATGTGCGCTTTTGCAGGCCGGGGATATAAGTTGACATTGTGTCTGTGAATAGCAGGTTGTTTTGTCTCGGTTGTTGTGGAGGAGGTGCAGATGGAGGAGGCCTCCGGTGCAGTTCAGTGAGCTTCAGCAGGGCCATGTGTCGGGGGGGGGGGCCCCTAAAGATTGCATCTCTATATCTTGTGGTCTGTTCCATTGAAATGAGCCGAGCTCCTGCTTTCTTTTCTCTGAGGCTAAAAATAGCCCAGTTATGAGTCTTCTTCAGCTGGAGCTTGTGTGTTTGTGTCTTTGTAGCGGTCTACTGGTCTCTGTGATTATTCAACCCTGAGCAGCTTTCATTGAAGGAACAATCCACCAGTGTGTCCCTAAACTCCGAGACAAAGCAGAAACAAGACAGCAGCGTCATTAGCGTCGACAACCACTGATTCATTTCCATAGGAGCAGGTCCAAAAAGTGTCCATAATCAAACGTTAACACTCTGCTTACTTTGCTACGGAAAGTGACTGTAATAGCACTTTGTGAAGATGCGTAACAAATTGTAAGAACATTTTTTTTCATTGGCATGCACTTCCAGAACGTCTTCAAAGCACCCTAGCATAGCTTGTTTTAAAGAGTAAATCCCCCAATGTAGCTTTGCACTGCCACAGCATTGCCAGACTCACGCTGGGCAGTAAATGCTTTTTGAACTAAAGGATACAACTGATGCAGCAAAACAGGAGAAATATCTTTTTATATTCGAATGGGTTACATTACCCACGGTGCAAATCAGCCTGTGATTGTTGGTTGAGTTTTTTTAAATGTAATGTTAAATTGTAAATGTGTTTCTGTTAATGTGGGTAAGAAGCAGATTTTAATGGTTCTATTACGCGTAAGCTCCCATCTTTATCTCCATCCATCTACATCTTTATTGTCTTCAGCAACTAAATATTCCTAAGAAATGGGTGACTGACTTGTTTTAACTGCAGTTAACAATTATTGTCTTAAGTCTCTTGATTACTGCTTGATTGTTTTGTTTATGACGTTTTTGAGATCCTTTATACTATCATATAAAGCAAGAATCCAGCAAACCAGCCAATGTTTATATGTGAAAGGCTGATGCCAGTAACATTTGTTTTTTACTCAAATTATGAATTAGCTATTGAATAATTAATAATTAAAAGCTGTTCATTACAAGGATTTATTTTCCATGTTGAACTTACCACATACATTTTTGATCTTAAGTTGTATCTGCTGCTGAAAACCATATATGAAATCCAACCATTCTTGGTGAATTGATTGAAGGTGGAGAGCCCTCTCTGACACTAAACACCCACAATCTCCCAAAGGAGTTCCTTAGGGTTGTAATGTGGTGATTTGTAAAGGTTGTTTCATAGGCTTGATGTCATTTTAATACACATCAAACCATTCAATGCCCCCTCATACCCTATATGGGAGCATCTGCATTCATATTCCTTCTCTTTGAACAGGAGTTACTAACTTCCTGTTATACTTAAGTGATGTGTATTATGTCCTCATGTGACCTTACACAGAGGAATTAACTAAGTGGATACATACCGTGAGATATTATTAGAGAGCCCTTTTATTGGATTGGTAATGTCTAATTTCCTTCCAGGCACTTGGTGTTTGACAGTAACGTAGGAACCGTAGTATTTTGTTGTACCTTCAGGGCTCAAACTACTGTTGCCTGGGGACGGTAGAAAATGTGTTTGAGGAAGAATATAGCTACATTGTGAACAAATGGACAAGAGGAAAGCTAATTGACGTTAGCTATTAGCAGTGAGCAACACAGTCCTGTTTGGCTAGAAAAACTGAGCTAACCGCTAACGGTACCGGAGAATTTTCCCAGCAACATAAAATAATGCCCATTATTACTTATTTAACTTCCTAAAACAAAATCCAGTATGCAAATGGTAATACTGGATTGTATGTTGGAAGAACACATGATTTATTGTTTCAGCTACATTTTTGTTATTGCGACAGCTCACATTTTCCTAGTTAGTTTATGTTCTCTATCACTGGTTTCAAAAGCAGGGTATGATTTATGGCTCCCTTGTGATTGGCAAGTTGCTAACATGTTTTAGGTGGTGTCGTGTTTTATTTTCATAAGCATCTTTATTTCAAACAGATAAAAAAAAAAAAAGAAAGTTAAACAGAATACAGAATTGGTACAGCACAGTATTTTTTATTTTATTTTTATAAATTGTCAAACAATATTTATATATTCAAAAATAGGTATATGTTTAACAAAATAATAATAATTATAATAGTGTCTAAAAAGGAGCAGGAGGAAGAAAATTCTTATCAATTCCCACCCCTTACTCAACTGCTGATGGTCTGTTCAATCATTTCGGCTATCATATTTTATATTAAAAAAAAAAAGATTACATTTATAATGATTTCTCATCTTAGATTACCTATCACTATATCTTTCCATCACAAAAGTGTTTTTGTACATCCTTTTAAACTGATTTATGTTTATGCTTTGTTAGAACTTGCAATGTATTTTGAGTTCATGAAAGTTCACTAACATCTTGGTAACCTACATATGTGTCTTTCTCCACTCTATCATTTCACTTCTGGTTCCCACAAAACCATAATGGCGACGGCAAAAAACCAAGATGGCGCCGGTGATAGCTGCCGTGTCTTTGGCTCCTGTCCAACTCTGTGTTTTTTTCGTATTATTTCAGTGTTTGTGTGGTTTTATATCATATTCCAATTACTTGTATATAGACTCTCCTTGCACTATTTCTATTCTATTTTATTGTATTTATTTGCTCTATTCTATCTGTTGTACTGTTGGGTGAGCCTGTGATCTAAGATTTTCATTGTCATATCTACACTGTAGCTATGTTCAAATGACAATAAAAGCCTTGAATCTTGAGCTAAAAATGCAAAACTTCAGGCCTCAAATCCCTAACACAAAGACCACTGGGTAACACCCACCTCTTGTATACGGTCTTTGGTTAACAAATCATAATTAGCATCATCAGGACATCAAAGATACATTCTATTATTGCTAACTCCTTTTATTCATGTGTTTTCCTCTCATGTCACCCAGCTGCATATTCAAGTGTATTGTATTTCCATGGTTCTACAGTTTTGTGCATTCCAGGGCAGCACATCTCATTCCGTAATGGGTTTACAGTATGTAACCTGCTCCCCTCTGCTCATTTCTCCAGAGGGCATCAGGAAGGTGCTGGACAAGCAGGCCATTAAGTTTGTGCGAGCCATCAAGCAGGACACCCGGAGCGGCAGGACAGAGGACAGGATTCTGGTGAGAGACGCCAACACCCTCACACCCAACACCCCCCACCCTTCTTCTCTCAGACCAGGTCCCCTGAAAGATGTCATTGTTAAAGCAACGGCACCTTTCCGTTGCGTTCGGTGTTGAATATGGAACAGAAACGGCTCCTTGCAGACAAAACGGAAATCAATGGCAGTTAATTGCGACAAATTGAAAGAGCCATAAGAAGTCACAGATTATGCATCCCGGGACACAACAGACGTACGGAAAATCGGGCTTAAGACAGATGCTGCCTAAGCAGAGCGAAGTGGACATGGCCTACTGAGTCCATCCTGAGAGTTTATTAGATGTGGCAGCATGGCCTTAATGCCACGGGCCAGACTTTGGGTTGTGTGTGTGTGTGTGTGTGTGTGTGTGTGCCTGACATGGTGTTCATGCAGGGACATCAGTTATTGTTTTATTTGAAGAAGGAGCTTGTATGCCAGAGGGTGTGTGGGCAGCATGTGATGTGTTCAAGGAGCTTGTACGAGCCAAGGCCACCTCTGTTATTGAGGAATCAGTTAGTCAGCTACATTAGTGACTGATCAGTTACTCACACACGGTTGCTATGTGCGACATTTCGCTCATTTATCCCTCTGAAGACAACGAAAAAGCATCTGATAAGTGGATAAAACAATCGGCACTTCTCCGTCTGTGCTGTTGTGTCCTCTCCCCCACCACGCCTTCATCTATCTCCATCATTACCGCACCCCCCCTCTATTTTTGTCATCTCCTCTCTTTGTTTCCTCTCTCCCTCCCTCCTTATCTGTCCATCTCGATTATCCTCCTCGTCATCACCCCCCGCCCTCTCACTTTCTCTCCGTCTCTACCCTTCGTGCCCTTTCCTCTTCCCTCCATCTTTACTCAGACCCGTAAAAGGGTATCGAGCTCCTCTTTCCATCAGAAGCAATTCAATTAGGTCTCTGCCTTACGAGAGTTTTTTACTATCCAAATGGGCCCTAGCCGCTCAGGCCGCTGCACCGAATTCTTTCAAGGGAAGGGGGTCGAAGGAGGGGGGGTGGGGGATGGGGGGTGGATATGAGAAGTCATATTGGCTCGTTGTCAAGGTCTCCCCCTCTAAAAGGCAATCTTTTCACTCTAATGGATACATTTGTTTGTATATATGAAGGATGAACAGACAGGGGAGTTTGTAAATAGTTTGTTTCGGTCTCTGGATATCATGCACTAATGTTCTGTCATGCATGAAAATGTCCTACATGGTAGTTAGAGTAAGAGGAGTATTTTAGGATGGCTTTCTAATAAGCAGTTGAGACGTCAAAATAATGTTTCTGAGCCAAAAAAAACTTTTGATCTTCCCTTTCATGTGGTTCCCAGCGTCACGCCTGGAGTACACTTTGCAGGTTAAATCTGAGCAACGTCATAGCTTTCATCCCGATTCCTCTGCTGTGTGTATTTTGTGGACTGTAGGAGTTTTTAATGTGGTACATCAAGTTAATACTGACGTGTCTTTGTTCTACTTCTTGCTCTTTCCTTTTGCCTCCTTTCCCCTCTGGAGGTGGTTGGTGTCCATGCTGATACACATACTCGTGCACGCCCACACGCCGGGTCCCCGCACCCGTCTCAGACAGAGGCAGCGGGGACTCAGCTTGACAGTCAAATGGCACCCAGGGCAATGCATGTGGGAGCATCAACATTCATGTCTTCATCACGGGGCATGCATGCACACACACACACGCGCGCACACACGCGTGAGAGGAGGGGGGGGGGGTGGACTCTTGGATGTGTTGTGATGCCCCAGTTGCCCATTTGGCTCTTCCGCCACTTATTTATCCCGATTGTTCGC
Source organism: Harpagifer antarcticus (assembly GCA_902827135.1). Classification (NCBI taxonomy): domain Eukaryota; kingdom Metazoa; phylum Chordata; class Actinopteri; order Perciformes; family Harpagiferidae; genus Harpagifer; species Harpagifer antarcticus. The sequence continues at coordinate 504,348 of CADEHL010000370.1, forward strand.
TCTGTTTCATCCTCCGTTGACTCCGGTCGGTCCCACCTAATAATGGGCCTATTACTGGCTGAGATTGGGCCTCTTTGACAGTCCCGAGCACACTCGGGCGCTTCACACGCTCATTTCCTTCTTAGGTTACGCAGAGGTCCCGCTCAAAAGACGGTTTGAGGTTGTGTTCGTGCAGCAGCGTCTTAAGACTGGGTTGTGGTTGCGTGTGCATTTCTTTCTTGGTTGTTAAGAAAGTTGGTAAAAGAAATACATCACTTTATGTACAATTCACTTTGGGAAGTTGTCTTATTCGACACATATAAAATGAAGCTATTCATTAAAAAAATCATAACAAATAATGATTCTTTGTTGGTTTTTGAATTCTCTATATTAAGCATTTCAACATGTTACAAAATGTAATTTCTTTCTAATAAATACATGTATATATATTTAAAAAATACATACATACATAATGTAAAGAATTATAAATAATACATACAAATAAATATAAAATGTATATTTAGTTATGTCCTCCAACAAATGCTTGAACAACAAATAAAAAATGTAGTAATAATTTACAACAATTTGGAAGATTGATCCCCTTTTTTGTGTTTTTTTCCCTACAAACCACTGCTGACTTGTTTTGTTCTATATCTGCCATATAATACATCTTTTAGGATCAATATTCTTTATGATTAATTGTGTCTGTTAAACTTGTCCACCTGTATTTAACCGATTGGCTGAAAATTATTCGGAACACTTTATAATCCCAAAACACTATTCTATTTGCTTTTTGTAAAACCATCCAATATACATCTCTATGGAACATGCACAGTATTTATTCAGTTCATACTAGTCCTCAGACTTTTTTGGAAGCCTAATTGAGTTTTTTCTTGCATACTTTAAAACCAGTGCTCGAAACGTTCCCCTCATCACTTGCAAGGTATCACAGCTCAAAATGTGCGTAACTAGATTAAACGAAGGCTAATGGAATGCTCTCTGGACTTTGTACCATACATCTTAATGGTTTGATATTCCATTGCTCTTACATTATGATATCATTCCACGACATCTACTTGTATCTACTCAGTAAATTACAAACAAGTCATCCGTCTTGTGTTTTTCAAATGGAATGATTTAAAATTTGGATTGAGAGTCTATCAAATTGACAGTGTTGAAGCCCCCCTGAGATAAACTTGTTTTTGTGCTAAATATTATAAATAAATTCAACCTGAATTTAACCATTGCCAAATGCAGATTCATGGACGGGCCGACTGAGCCAATCGGGACTAAATAAATATTAAAACATAAAAGTAGTATGAAGCTTATTGGTGCTGCTTCATGTTTGTAGTCAAAATTCAGCATCAACAACTTCCTTTGAGATTTCTCCCTTCCCGTAACTCAACCGTAAGAATCTCGTTGTCCTTAACTGAATTATTTTCTAATTTTGCTGCTTAAAAACAACAACTTTCTGCCCTAATTTTTTTAATGATTGACTTGAATCACGCTTTGGAATTGTTTAATTCCCTCTGTTCAACAGATCCTCCCCGAGTTGAGTAATGGTAAAAACAAGTTCATATTGTCAGGATTCTCATCTTGGACCAGTGGCATTAAAAAAAAAAGGCAATTTTACAGAACAAGGTTAGTTACTCAGCATAAGGTGTACCACTCAGCCGGTTAAAAAACATCTGTCTTCTGTTGATAAAAGTACAAACATAGGAGAACAAGTAGGCTAAACAATCATCATTTAAATGGTAATGTCAGTAAATAGGATATATACGAGACAAATAGGCCGATCAACTGCCATCCTTCCAATTGGTGCATCTCTAGCAGTCTAGATGCCGTCAAGGATAGTTTAGAGGGGCTCATTGTGCTTTTTGGGGTTTTCCCTTTCCTGTAGTTGTGTGTTATATATGTTTTTTGTGCATGTTAATGGTCTGCTAAGGCTAAAATCCCAAAGTTATCTCCCCCTCTGCTTGGAATACCTAGTTTAGACTCCTTTCCTACTTCTGTAACATGATGACATCACTATGTAACACTTGCTCTTCTATTGGCTAGAGATCCAACACATTTTACTTGATAGGCTAAGGGGACTAATTCTATGTGGTTGACCAGTCCCAACTGTTTTGGCCAGCTAACCAATCAGAGTAGACTGGGCTCTGGTTTCAGACAGAGGGTGAAAAGAGGTGCTGCAGCACAGGCAGTGTGAGTAAAATGAAGCATGTTATGAACATTAAAGCATCTAAACAGGACACAGTAAAGGCACAAAATATGAAACTGAAAATGAGCATATGTCCTCTTTAAGTGATCTCTTTGAATTAAAGCGTTTTTAAATCTGAAGACGTGTCATCAAATCTTTGCTCCTCTATGTAAAAGAACACAAGGTAGCCTTTTTCCTAAAGAAACATTATCTCAAAGAGAGTTAATTATGAAGCACTTGCTATAGCTTTCAACTGATACGGAATAATAACCTGTGCTATCTTGGTATGACTCAGGGTGTGTTTCACTTCTCTTATTTTTCATTTCCTCGCTCCTCGGTCTCTGTATCACCGGAAGTTGATTTGTCTGCGCCATCTTGAGTAGCGTCCCAGTGGCCTTATTTGTGCCGGAGGATCGAGGAGCGATAACGGAGGAGCAACAATCGAGGAACTACCAGACCATCCTCCGGTGAAATCCTCAGACACTTGCCCCGCCCCCTTACTGATCTGGCTGCTGTCAGACGATCAGCTGTGCGGCGTCATCACAAACGGACGTCGCTTCACGTGACGCTCTGGAGGAAACGACGTCCCATTGCTCTTAAAACTCATTTCCCTGCTTCTCGTGGTTTCCTTGCATCTCTCCATGCTTCCCTGGTGGGAAGGACTAGTCGCAGGGAAACGGGAGGAATCCATTTAACCGAAGTGAAACGCACCCATAGCCATACAGGACCAGAGTAGCTATGACCAGAAGAAGAGCCAACAGTAACAAAATCCAACCACAAATAAAGGAAAGCTCTGTGCTGTGTTCACTGCTGAATACTGTACCTGCACAATTCCACCTACGCTATCAAGCTTAAAGTGGACCTATCATGCTATATTTGAACAATATATTGTAGGGCCATGCCTATATAAATATATATATATTTTTTTTCAAAATACCAAACAGGTCCTGCAATTTAGCCATGCCTCATTTCGCTCTATTTGCTCTTTCCAGCCCTGTTTTTGCAAGGGCTGATTCTGTGACGTAGCTTTAATGCAAATGAGCTGCAGCTGACCACGCCCCCCTGCAGGAGAGGGGAGGGTGCTTTGAGATCAGCTGCTGGGCTGTCAGAAGAGGGGGAGGAAAAGAGATCTCCATCCTCCGTGTTTTATTCTTATATTATTATATAGTCATTATTCATTTGTTTTAAAGCTCAATGAATAACAAAGAAGACCTCTGACCGGCACTTTTCTAATTTTGTCCGGAAGATTTAAACTTTAACGGACATATTGACCGCCGCAAAATATCTAACTGAAACTCTGCCGCACGGTCCCCTCGTTCCTTGGAAGAGGCGGAGAGGTGGGTGTTTGTCATCTGCTGGTGGACTAACCGGAGAGAATTACAGTGCTTGCCTCGACGGGAGGGATTGCAAATGTGTATCAGTCTGTATCAGATCCGTTGCAGCCCCGTTTTTAGAGATTTGGGTATGGAGGAAAAGAGAGGGTTCAGTTCCCTGACACACCGGGGACACATATTCATTTATAAAAGACGTACAAAAGTGCATTTTGCATGATAGGTCCCCTTTAATTCATTTGTGTCTCCATCTACTTTCTCATGGCTCTTGCCTCTTGTCATTCAACAACAGTCTAATCGGACCTGCTTTGCTGCATTTACTCTCAGCTTTATAGTTTCTTTAGTTTCTTCCTTCCTTTTTTTAAACCAGACTCTACTTTGTTTAGCTTTTTTCAACAGTCCAGAATGTGTACATTTTCAAACTCGTACCACCTAATTGTATTTCAAAAACTGCAACAAATGTGCACACTTCTAATGTTTAAATAGATGTTAATGTTGTGGTAGTTCGGTGTATATTTAAGCAATAGATCACGCTAAGGGGGTTGTCGACCCTCCGCTTCGCCTCGGGCCGAACCACGCCCCTTAGCTGTGATATAATGAGCATATATCACAGCCTGAAGTATTGCTTTTATAAAACAGTTACCAAGTGTGGCAATATGAAAGAAAAATACACACTCTAATTTAAATAGTTTTTTATTAGTAAATAATGATGTTCAAAATAAGGTGGTTGCTATTAGGGCTGCACGATTTTGGGAAAAAATGTAATTGCGATTTTTCTGACGGAAGTTTATTGTAAAATGCGGCCATATCTCCGGCTAGGAAGGTCGTATCAACATGCTCCTGTCTCTAGCACCCCCGCAGCCCGAGCTACGAGTGAAAAAACTAAACTTACATGAAACTTCCGTTGAGTTGCTTTAAAGTCAAGCTTCAGTTTAAGATTCACCCTGTACTAGATGTGAAACATGTGATGGAGCATTACTAACCTGACTCAGATGCTTTGTTTCACCAAACCATCTAAAGCTCCATTGGAAGCCATTTGGAAAGGGCAGGCACTTTCAAAAGCACTTGGCAGGTGATTGGATCAATCTGTCTATCACCTTCTATCATGGGCCACTTCTGATTGATTAACAATGGCTGGTACATGTGGAGCACAGCACTTCTGATTGGTGTGGATGACTGACACACAAGAAGAAGAAAAAAAAATGTTAAGAAAAATCATAGGCTTTGCGATTTCATAATCGCTTCATTTCATAATCGCATCATTTAAAATCGCGATTTCGATTTAAAATCGATTAATCGTTCAGCCCTAGTTGCTATGCAACAACACTAACAGCTAGCGAACATATTAGACAGAGAGCGTTGATCCATTATTTGGCTATTTACATTAATTTGTATGTTGCCGTTTATTGTGCACCCACTGAAAACCTGTCCAGCATCAGTAGCAAGGTACGTGGTTACTTGTATAGGTTGAGGTTGTTCTAGGCTGTTGTTTGGCGTGGCGAGAATATTTATCCACTTTCTCCGATCCTCGAGATTCGGCTTCCAGTAGCTCTGGAGAGAGCTTTCGCACCTGTGGCCACTAACGGTCATAATTAGGCGCATTCACACCGCAGTACTTTTCCCCACAAAGGTTCATGCGAACTTAGTTCAGTGAACTCTTTTATCGCGTTCACACCAAAAAGAGCCGGTACTAAATATAGCTCTTTTCTCACAAAAGAGCCGCTCGTAAGTCCCTGCTAGAGAGCAGGGACTTTCGAGCGGCTCTTTTGTGAGAAAAGAGCTATATTTCTGATTGGCTGGGCGGATTGCAAACCACGCCCCGTAAAACTTCCAAAAAGTTTTGTGAAGCCGCCATTTTATTATCCTCGCATTAGCATTATTAGCATTAGCATTAGCCCAGCGCAGAAACGCAGAGAGACTAACTTATGGCAACACAAAATAAAACATGGGAGCGGTGGAGATGAGGAGGTGTCGGCGTTCTGGCGATTTACTCGGAAGGCTTCAGTAGAAGTTGCTGGGAGTCCCAGCAACTTCTACTGAAGCCTTCCCCAACTCCGGGGACTTCCGGCCGGGGACTCCGGGCGGCAGTATCCGCCGTGAAGTTGTTTGTAGCCTGCCAGTAAACCCAAAGCAGAAGAAGAAGAAGTGAAGTCAGCGGCTTCATTTGCCTAATCCACCCCCCAGAGACTTTTTCCGGTGTGAACGCGATCTGTACTTAGTTCATGCGAACTAAAGAGTTTGCATGAACTAAGTTCGCATGAACCTTTGTGGGAAAAGTACTGCGGTGTGAATGCGCCTATTGATCTGCTTTGTTTCAAGACCCCATCAGAAAGCTTTTGAATGGTGGTACTTTCCCAGTTGGTCTACCTGCTCTTCACGTAGCTCTGCATGTCGTCGTTTAGGTGCATTTTTTTCTGGAGATAGGCACTCCTCAATCCACTCCTCCATAGTAAGGCCACCCTGGAGGTCGAAGTTAATCTTAAATGTTTCCATCTTATGCTTTGTAAGTTTGTTTCGTAACGGAAGAAATGTAAATATATTTATAAAACGGACAAGTCAAATCAAGCAATCTGATTGGTCAATAGCGTTTTTGCGGACCTCTTTGATTACAGATTTGAAAACATCGCTGCTTGCTTTAAAAGTAGCACAATTAATTATGTCAAACCTCGGAAAGTATCTAGATATCCCTGCCCTAATGCCAAAGGAACTGCACACTGAATATGTTCTGCAAGCAGTTTGCTTTTCAGCCCAACATACTGTTTTTCTCAGACGCGGAGGGATACTGACTTGTTGTGAAAAGTAATTTATAATTCTACCAGTGATATATGCTCAGTATATCACGGCTAAGAACCAATCAGATTGCTTGATTTGACTTGTCCGTTTTATAAAACGGGTCATATCATTTTTTGGGGGTCAGAGTGCCTTTTATTAGAGATACAGAGTTGCCCAAGGCTCATCACTGTTATCCGGCTGCCCTATTATAGGCTATATAGGGTAACTTTTTTTATTTGATTCTATATTGTGTATCTACTCTGTAGAGGTTAATGAATGCCTTTACTTTGTATTTTTTACTTCTGCTTTTCCCTAATTTCCCAATTCGAGATCATCAAAGTGCATCCATCTTTCGATCCATTTCCAAATGATAGAGAATGTGACTAATCAGCTTCAATGTGTATTTGAGCCTAAAAGACTCCCAGAGGTCCTTTTTCTGACATAGGATGACCATACAAAAAAGATATTGGTTTTCAGGTCCCAGTCCTGATTCCTGCTCAAGATTGTTGTACCATAAATGCTTCATCACTAACATTGAGGCTGCCTTTGTTGCTTTTTAAGCTACAAAAAAATGAATGTAAACAGACTTCAAAGCAAAAGACTGAACCACACTGAATTATATAATCTACATCTGAATTTTGAATGGTGAAACTGGGCCTTTCGCTTTCATCTCCAGAAGACGCTTTGTTGAGACTCCAGCTGCGCGGTGGACTGTGAAAGGAAGCCGAGCAAAGCAGTAAAGCACTGACGGCTTGCGCTAGCAGCGGAATCTTTTGTTCTTTTAGCCCCGTCTTTATTTCGGCAATCAGCACCACCATCATCGGCGTATTGCTTTAATAGCTTTTCACCGCAAGGTGCTCAGAGTGGAGTCGTTTTACGAAGCAAGTGTCTGTGATTTTCCATCTGACGTGCAGCTCTGCTCTGTAATTAGGACTGAGCTTTCTTTTGATTATCATAACACATGTTGATAGCCTATGGCAGAGGCTATGGAGTGTGGCTGCTGACCTTCTCTCCTCCCCCAGGAGAAGGAGGGAGACTGAAAGTGTGTTTGTTGTGAGGCCCGAGAGGCATCTCCAAGTGCATCTATTCCTCTATTTATTTCTTCCTTTTCCAACTTAATCTCATTGTCCTCATCTCTCCCATCATCCATTTGGCCTCTCCCACACTCACAGCTTGTCTCTATCTCATCCCACTTTCTCACATTTTCCCCCCCTCCCCTTCTTTTTTCTCCTCGCAGCCCATTCACCCAATCTTGGCCACTCTTCAGCCCATTCTCGGCTTTTTATACACTCTATCTCATCTCTTACTTCCATCTATAGTACAAACCCTTTCCATTATCTGTCTCCTTTTCCCTATGTTCTGTTTTTAAGGAGGTCCTTTGGGTTTTTCAGACTACTCTCTTTTTGCCATTTCTTTGATTTAGACCCTTTGGAATGGTACGTTTTAGGAGAATATTTGGAACAAAGATGTGTTTTTTTGGAGTTTTGCATTTCTTTCCTCTCATTTGGCTTCAGCCTCCTTCTTTCTCTCTTACAGCCACTCTCAAGTCCACTTTGAAAGCAGGACCTGGGGCATCTGTGCTTTCAATCCAGTTGACACACACACACACACACACACACACACACACACACACACACACACACACACATGCATGTAAGCTGACAGATTGACTGATGGCTGGGCTCTTGTGATGCTGAGTTCACTTGAGTGATGATGGCCGACTGCGAGTGTGTGTGACAGCGAGAGGAGTCCAAAGCCAGCTTAGCGGGCGATTCTGCATCATATGTGCATGAGGGTCCAAACTGAGTGTTTGTGTGTATCCTACTAGCAGGCCGGACTCATGCTAATGTTTGTATCGGAATGTTCCTTATTCCGTGTGTGTTGTGTGTTTTTTAAAATGCCCTTGTGGTCGAGCCAGAAATACTGCAGGCGTTGAAATCTGGCACTGATCCTCAGCTTGTTTCCTCCGAGGCAGCACTGCCACACACACGACCCAGAGACACACTTTGATTTGCACCATCTCGTTTGAAGTGCAAGACCCAGAGCCTGACAGCTTATGATTAATATAAGCCCCCCGCCCTCTGCCCTCTCAGATGCGTGTGCACGTGAACACACACACAACCGGAAAGAGATACATTTGAGTTTTCTCCGTTCACAACATACTGCCATCCTGCCCTCGCGGCCCGCTGGAGGGGCCGGCTGGCTGGCTCTTTGAACTATTGCTGTGCTGTCACAGCAAGGGCACCAGAGTCCCTTCCCATTGCATCATCTTCACCCACACCTTCATTCGACACTTCCTCATACATTTTTGAGATTGCCACTCACCGTTTTTTCTTGGCTGACCTGGTCAAAAAAAGTCGACAATCTCATCTTGGAAGATTTCCCAGACAGAAAGTGAATCTTTTGAGGGGCTTTTAGGATTTTTCGATTGATCTGTGGAGGAGAAGGTTGCCAGGATTTCGGCTGTGGCTAGTGGGGCTTGATTTGAGCTTAATTTAGCTATTTGTGCCCATTTTAATATTAAGAGCAGGTTAATTTGCCCAATTATACAATTGGCTGGATTGGTTGCTTTTACTTTGGAAAACCAGATACACCAAACCCTTATTAGGACAAAGGCTGATAGTGTTGTCACCTTACATTGCCTTTGAAAAAGCCATTTAATTGGATGATTCAAACAATCCCTCTGATTGGCTGATCGAAATATGCCATTTGATAGAGCTGTTTAGCCAATCGCAACGAAACATTTGATTTGCCAATAAAGACGTGCTCTTTGATTGGCCCATTGAAATGAAGCCTCTGAGTGGCAGACTGAAATTACCCCTTGATTGCCAAATTCAAAGTAACCTTCTGATTGGCGGATTGAATTAATTGGTCTATTTGAAACCAGCCATAGATTTCCCCGATTAAGAAGAACCATTTTATTGGAGATTTTTGGAGCATTTTACCGGCCTCAATACTTTTCATTTGTAAACAAAAGAATAATGATTCCTGCAATTTTCAAAAAAGGTAATTTGACCCGACTTTAATGGTGCTTGGACCCTAAAGAAAAAGAGCCATGCATACATTCATGGATGTGAGTGGTAAAACGTATGAAATGATATGGCACATCAGTATAACACAGAGCGTATGTATCAGCACTCTTGTGTAGACACGCTGTGAAAATGAGGAGCCTACTCACAGCATTGATCCTGCCCTTCATGTTATTGGGGGCAATGGATCGCAGGGAGGTTGTAGCGAAGTGACATTTTTATTTGGAAAGGGAGACATTTGTTTCTCTCATATATTGAATGGAACTCCCCTAGATATGATTCTTCATTTCTGCACAAACCCCATCCGAGTGAAAAAGAACTGCCTGGAGTATTGACTGTTATGATACCTCAATGGTCTGTAAATGATATATGGAGAGAGGACAAACCCTGCGCTTGTTCAGCATCAAAGGATGAAGTGTGCACCCGTCAGAGAGCCTGCATTATTGATGCCTCTGTTAACATTATGAGATCATCTGTCTGCTTGCGAGGCTTTTGAAGCAAGAAGTTGCTTCTGTCTTTAATTGTTTCTTCCCACCTCCCCCCCCTGCTCCTCTGTTCTGCGCTGCCTCGAGTTCCCACTACGCTCCTTCCTGGATTTATGTAACAGAGTTTTCAAACTTGTCAAGGCGTTTTGATTGGACTAACAATCTCCTACGAAAAGGCCCCTCCACCATCTTAGTGCAGAGATCTTATTCTCTCAATGGGGGTATCGTTCCGTCTCCTCCCTTTTTTCCTCTCCCTCTCCTCCGGCTCCTCTCTGCGGGAGTCTGTTATGGACGTCTATACAGTTAAGACAAGTAGGTTGATCTGCGAGGGTGAGCTTCTCAGGGATTAGGTGTATTATCTGAAGACTTCACTATCAAGAGGGGAAATCTGGTGTCTCCTCCGTCCTTCCATCGCCTCCTCTAACTCTCCCTTCTCTCTTTGTGCGTTTCTTTTCCCTTTCTTCCTCTCGACGCCACACAGCAGGGCGCCATTAGCCATGCAGCGCAGAGAGGCCTTGAGGAATTGAAAGCGACGGAGCAGAAAAAGAGAAACTGAAACAGGAAAGGAGACAAGGGGGTTTGTTGGGGGGGGAGGAGAGGGCGAGAGGGGATGGAGTGAGGTGTTGAGGCGGGAGCAGACCCAGACAGAGGCACACTGGGAGATGGAGGGATTAAGCGAGAAGATGGGGAGAACAGTTTTCAATGGAGATGAAGAGAAATGACAGAATGCAACAACAAAAAAGTAGGGCCAAGGATCTGAGTAGGAGTTGGGGAGCGATATAGATCCACAGTGCGTGCATGGGGTATGCTAATTGGGGATTTTTGAATTATGAATGAGATTAATTACATAGGCAGATGCAAATATATTCATATTTTCTGTCTCTTACTTTACCCTGGACCCCTTTTTTAAAAATGGTATTTCTATTCCAAAAGCTCACCTCTTCCCTCCTGTCTGTGTTTTTCCCTCCAATCAGGCACATGTTGAGTAAGTGCTACTTGGTTCCATCAATACAACTTCAATCGGACAGCGTCACCTGACTCTCAATCTAGCTCGTAATATTTCTTTCCCACACGCGATCACCATGACCCGGCTAATGTCGGCGGTGCTTAGCGTGACTTACGAGTCCTCGGGACGAGCCGCGGAACATGATTTGCCCGGTTTTATGGGGCTGTTTGTGCCGTGCTATTTTCTGCTGCCATTTGCATGTTTTGTGTTTCCTGCTCCGTGACAAAAAAATGAATATGTTCTCCCCCTCAGGTCCTGGCAACATGGAGACTGTATCTCTTCGCTGTCAAGGTGCCCACCAAGGTAAAATGTTCCTACCCCCACTCTCTGTGGAATGTGATGGCTCTCACTTGCCAGGCTTGATCTTATGGTAATTCCTAAGAGATGTGACAAAAAAGAGCTGCAGACTTTCAGAGGAGATAATAATGATGACTGCGGGGATGATGTTTTTGAATGACAGGGATTACTACACTGATGATGATGATGATGAAGGTGGCAAGCCCGGTGGCACGATGTTAGCTATTTAAGGCAATAGTTTGTCATTTTGGGAAATATGCTTATTCAACTTATTGCAGAGGCTGCTTTAAAATATCAATACTATTTAAATACGAAGCTACAGTTTGTTTTCTTAGCTTATTATTGTTAACTGTCTTTCTTTCAACTTCCTGTTTGTTTAATCCACACACAATCACATGAGTCAACAGGCTTTTGAGGTGCTTGTCAAAATAGCTATCTTTTATCTTGATATTGGTAATTCCTTGTCTTGATAACTATATATCACAGTATAGCATATTTACTAGTAACATAGTAAATAAATATTATATCATTAGTCCAGGAACTAGTGTATTGTCTTGTCAGATAATATACTTACAAAATGAAGTTTGAAGTGAAATGTATTAAAAATAAATTCAGAGAAATTCAAGCTAGCTAGCATGTGCCGGTTATAATCATTATTTGGACTCTATGATTGTTTTAAATGACACGATACGAGTCCATTGAAAGACAACAAATTATTGTAGTGAATAATCACGATTTGTTTGCCTTCCTCACTGTTCACAGTTTTTATGCTTACACTTTGAACGAAAGAAAACAAGCTAATTTCCAAAAATGTCCAACTACGTTTAAATTATATGTTATTTACCATGGGTCCTATTTTGATGTCGTTTTGGCATTCCTTATAACAGTCATTATAACAGCGCACACATCAGAATAACTGATGAGATCTGGGACCACGGTAACATCACAACAACAAAGCCTTAACAGGCCAGAAACAGGAGCGCTAAATCATACAGGCTGTAAATAAGGCAACAGTTCAAGAGCTTCCTTTTGTTCACTGTGGCACAGTTCCAGTTGAACTATCATTCCACACCCAGCTATAGCTACTCTTAGCGATGCACAATCCATTGAATTCGCAAAATACCTGTTGAATGAATATCATTAAAAAAAATAAGGGCTGTCCTGAGTTGCTACATACATGACATCAGCAAAAACTGGAAGTAAGCAAGCCAACAGTTTAAACTGAGGACTCAACATATTATGAACCCGTCAGTGGGGCGGTGTGCACGACTACAGTCAGCACCGTTAGTCCCCTGTGATGAATGTTAATAGCTAACAGGGTTGTGATCTGCTCAATGTAGCTTACCTGGGGTTGCATACAGCATGAACGATCCTTTGACTGTTCATGTTTCTTAAAAGTGTATTTCTGAATGGTAAATCAAGGTTATGAACGTTATTTTCTCCATACTTTACTTTAGTTATCTTTCTCAAGAGGCACACAAAACTAAATGTTTTCTGATACAAGACTCAACCATTATTAATGAAAACAAATCACGAAACATGTTACAGTTAAATTATAGTACATTGATCAAATCAAAGATATTGTCAAACTACACCATGTTTTGTCCTAACATTTAAAGGAATTAGCCTTTGAGGAGTCTTCAATATGATGTTTAAGAAGGTGTGAGAACCCTGAATATGTCGTGTGACAATATAATAAGATAAGCTTTTGACAGCATGTCAGCGTGAACCACAGTGATATCTTTCTGCTGTTTCAGACGGAGGTCACCTTCAACTTCCTGGAAATCCGAGCCATGAACACCTATCCGGAACACCAGGTGACACACCGACAAACACATCCTGCTGTTTCATAGCAGCATGGCATATCACTATTAAAATCATCATTTGTCCATATACAGGTCGTCATCGATACAGACAAGACCACCTACTCGCTGAAGCTCCAGAACCAGGAGCAGCTGAACCACGTGGTCAGCCACATCAACTACTCCCTCTCCCGAGTCTTCAACAACTCCATTTACGCGTAAGAAATCCTGGCACACCCCCTCGCCTCGGGCCGAGTAACAAGTCTTTTCAGTTTTGTGTTTTGTACTGGCCTAGGAGAAAAGACAAGTTGACGGGCGTTAACAGCGCTCGACAGTCCGCTGACGAGTTGGCAGCTTCACTTTCCGAGGCCGCTTTTCCTCTTCAGCGGCCAAATGCATCCTCGTATTGCTGTCGTTTGCATCCGAACCCTTTTTTTTTCTGTGTCACGGTAGACTTTAACACCTGGCAATCAGCGGGATTAAATCAACCAGCTGACAATGAGGAGGCTGTTACCTGAAGGCAGCTTATTTTGTGTAAGCAAGAAACACACAGTCAATGACGGAGCAATAGAACTCCAGTCAAAAAGACTCTTACACGGATGAAAAACCTTCAAGTGGGCCGTGTACGTCCTCTGTACTTCCTTAAGAGTGAAGCACAGAGGACACACACCAAAATAAAAGCCTGTTAAATCCACCCCTTGATACTTTTTGTCCCCATTTACGATTTCTAAGAGCAACGGGATTGACTCTGCTCCGCCTATTGACCTGCACAAGGCTATCACCGCACTCCATCATCTTTCCCAATGGCTCTTTTCCATTAGGGCCGCAGCAGATGATTGCTGCCAGTGAGAACATTTAAAGAGTATAACGAGAGAGGGGAAGAAGTTGTTGTGGGTTTCACTGCGCAGCCTTGTGATGCTGTACACAATGCAGATAGTGTCGAGATAACGTGCACACATATATATACACACATGCCTCCTGGGGCAGGTGATGATTGTGGAGATAAGTTGGGGATTAAGGTCACCCATGTGGTTAGGTGTGTGATTTGTTGACAAATGGGATTAAGGACTGAGTGTGTTGAAAGCGACAGTATATTGGTGTAATCCGATCAAAAAGCCAAAGCAGGTAGAGCACGGTGTTATGAACAAACAGTGTATTAACTTCCTGATCCCTGTCCTCACTGTTTTCTGCTTACGGCATGCGGTTTTCCAAAGGAAACAAGCAGTAAGCACAGGAATATGTTTTAAAATATAGATCAGCACTAAGGACGGTAGCTTATAAAAGCATCACAGGGATCCAAATGTACAGTTGACGTGTTATTTATTCAAAAGCAAAGCAATGTCATGAGCAATTTCCGACAACATTGCAGACGTTCACTTCAATCCTAATTCCACTGTGGCCGGCAGGTGCACACGCTTTTCAACGTCCCGAAACATTTCCAGTTTTATTATTTTAAAACATTTTATGCTGCTGTGTTCTGTTTAGTAAGTTCACCGTTTGGATTTAAATGTTAATTTCTTAGGTGTATGAGAAAGTATTTTTACTCATATCATTAAAGGTTGGGTATGTAATTTATTTCAGAAAATATTTTGTTATATTCCATGGAATGCTCTTAACATCCAGATAGCAATGAATATATGAAATGCTTTGACAATAAATACATAAAGAAATGTCATCTGTGGAAGCCGTGGTACTGTAAAAAGCACGACCAATCATCTGAGCCGGCCCGGCTAAAATAACTGGATGGCCTACCTGCCTGTCAACCTTCCATCTGTGCACAAACTTATCTCGTGCCCTCATTGGTCATGTGCGCGTTCGTGTGTGTTGGAGGAGGGGCTCTGTGAGGAAGTGGCAGATTTTTTCCAGCTGTGTATTTTCAAATTCTAGTGCACTCGAGCTGGTTTCTCCAAAATGACCTACCCCACCTTTAAGGGTGCTAGCAGGCAGTTGAAAAGTTAAAGTCTTGATTATTCTCACCTGGGACTACTGGTGTTGGGAGTTCAGTGCCTTGCTGAAGGGCACTTCAGCAATAGGAACTAAGGGAGTGGGAAGCGTAATATTTACCTTCCTCTCATTCCCCAGCATGTAATTGGGACCAGAGGCTTTCATAACACTGCTTCTTAAAAGTCAAGGTAGTGCTCCTCCTGAGTGTGCTGTAGGGAAGCTTCACTTATAATGTTAACCATTTTAGTTTTTTTCATTTATTTAGACACAGTAATTTTGCATAGTTGTGTATAAAGATAATGCTACACTATTGTTAATAGTATACTATGTGTTGAATTGGATTACGATGGTTTCCAAGTTACTCTTTCCAATAGTAATAGGAGTGTTGTTAAGATCAAAAGTTAACATTAAAATGAAATAAATAGATGTGATAACTTTCAAACTTCAAAACATCAATAAGAATATATTTCATTCAGCAGTGTCCGAATGAAGCCCACTTGGACTAGGCTGGAGTATAATGGAAGTCATTAGGATGTATCCTCTGGGCACCATGAATGTCTAAGCAGAATGTCACCCCCATTCATATTCTAACTATTACGATAGTTCAGTCTCAACCAAAGCTACATCCTTTTTTACTTCTTTTTGACTTATGTGATCCACTGATTTATTTTCTCTATGGTCTGACACTGTGGGCATCCCCTCAGTGTGCAGTGCATTTCCTTCTGAGACCTTGGTTTCCTTGCTTGCTAATCTCCTACAGCACTCTCCTCTCTCCTGGTAAAACCTGCAGTCTCCATATGTGGCGCTGGTTGCTCGTACTATCTACCTCTTTACATCCAAAAAAGTAACACTGAGGCCGTCATTGTGCATGTTAGCACGAAGGACTTGGAACGTAGTTCATAGGTTTGCTGTACCTAGGAACGACTTTAAAGAGCTAGTAGCATGGCTGTAGACTAGTTTTAAAGTTGTTTTTTTGTGGCCTCCATTTTATTTGATTACCTGTTTCCAACTTTACATTCAACATGGAAGAGAACCCCATGTATGTCAAATCAAGCATCTGAAATAGGAAATACATGTACGTTTACAAATGTCTATACATCTACAGGAACAAGTTGCATGGATTTAAATACAAAACTAATGGTGTCAATAAAAAAAGAAAATAATGTGAACACAGGACAACCTAAGATAATGACATTGGTTTGATCTGCTCAGGTCAGGAATTTCAAATTAAGTACAATAAATTGTAACTTTCAATGAAACATCCTATGACCTAAACTACTGTATAACCATCATGCTCCCATCCATCGATATGCAACCTTCCCCAGCTACCCAGAGTTCATAGTTCTTTTAAGATATATATTTATAATTGGACCTATATATCAATGTTTTTCCTTTTTTTTTGGGGGGGGGGGGGGGGGGGGTTATTGAAGTGTCAGTGTAGAAAGGGAGAGACGGCGGGGTGACGCCAGCTGTAACAACCGAGCTATATGGCCGATTCCTACTCTCTTTTTGTGTTAAATGTTTTCCCTATAAACTGTCAATACATGAAATACAAAAATAATAAATGATGGGTGGTTACTGGTCCCTTTAACTTTAACATGATTAAATGTACCCGTTCACCCAGTGCAGCCCACATTGGTAGATTACAGGAAGCATAATGCAAACAAATTGTGCAACATACAGTATAAGCATATACGAATATACAAATATAGCCATGGCTGTAGACTCTTTTATGGTTTCAACCCGTTCTCTCCGTCTTCCAGCCCTCCAATCTGTCGAGCAGAAGGAGACGTGACCGATGAAAGTATCAAGTTTTCAGCCAACTCCGAATCGTCATTGGATCCCCAGAAAACATGCGGTGAGTCTGCTAACGTCTACATATTGCACAAAACCCGATCGGACACAGTTCAGAGTCCATCCACTCCCGCTGACTCAGGGTGAATCTTTTTGGAGACTCATCCTAAAGTGGGTCAGCAGACCAAAGTTGCTGAATGCTCTCCTCTCCTGCTCGTAATCCCATTAATCTACAAGAAGTGCTCTTTCATGCTGCAACACTTTCATCTCACCTCAATATTTACTGCTAATCTCTCTCTGCTCTTTCTTCCTTCCTCTTTCATCTCTGGCCTGCTTTCATCCATACTTCCATTACCCTGCTTTATTCTGTCCTGATCCATTGTGACCTTATTATTATAATTATTCATATATGTATAGTTTTATTATATCTTTAAACCCCCAATTGATAGTTTGTGTCGTTTCTTTTCACTCATTTCCCCCCATAGTGCACGTGTTATTTGTGTTTGGGCTAGAGACAGCAATGGGTGAAGGGAATAGTCTTATAGTCTACGGTGGCCGACAGGTGCAAACACTTCCATTAGGAAATGAACATCAACATATTGTATTTCATTCTTTGCATATTTCTATTCCTTGTAAAACATTTTTTTATAATGGTTTATATAATACCTATATTTCCATGGCTTGGATATATCTTACAACATTCTCTTGCATTTTTTATTTCTATTCTGTTATTTATTTTACCATTTTTAATTGGTTTGATGTCCTATATATATTCATGTTGCACTGTTAGAGGAGCCTGGGACAGTCTTTCATTGCCATATCTACACTGTACTTACATGACAACAAAGCCTTGAATCTTGAATTCTCAAAAAGCGCTATAAATATTCATTTATAGCGCTTTCATAATATTCTTCGCTATATTTTTTAAAGTATTGCTATATTCTTCCCTGGCTTTAATGTTTTAAGTGCTATAAATATTCATACATACCTACAATTCAAATAATGTTTTTGATGACCCCCGTCTACCATGTGTCACTACAATAAGAAACATATTTCACTTCCATATATAATATGCCTTATTTTTACATTTGAATTTATCTTAGTCTGTTATGTTATGCAACTTCAGGAGGTTTTTCGGAGACCTATGCCGCCCTTTGTGACTACAACGGAATCGGCTGCAAAGAAGAAGTGCAGTGGGTAAGGACGTTTATACATCAAATATATCATTTTTTTCTTTTACTGTCTCATATTTTTCAGTAACAAGTACTTTGTTTCCTTTCTTGTCATCCTCCCTCTCTTCCCTCCCCTCCTCTGCTCCAGGATGTCGACACCATCTACCACTCTCAGGACAACAGGGAGTTCAACCTAGTGGATTTCAGCCACCTCGACAGCAGGTGACACACTTTGTTAACATTTGCACCACATCCAGTCTGATTACAGTTTGCCAGCATGCACTCATTGCAAAGACACTATGAATTGAGCCAAATGTACACTGCAGCAGCCCTCAGTGCAATGTGTGTGTGTGTGTGTCTGTTCCAGAACATTACATTTGAAATGAAGCAGTGAAAATGAGGGTTAAGTGCTGACTTTCAGCGTTTATTTAAGGATGTTTAAATTCACATCAGTGGGCATTTAGGGGACAGGAAGTAGTTGGAGTTAATGCGTGGCTCTCTGTAACACACAGATATTTGGCATTTTCCTTTGTGATGCTTCGTCAGATTCTTAGCAGCCATTGTTTATTGTCCGATTTTTTACTTTGTTCTCCTACTTATCGGCATTGGGGTTTCAATCCCATTCACTGGCTCCTTCAAAGTTTATGTAATTACTTTACAAGTTTAATGATGTGCTGATAGTCTCAAAAGTTTGAATTTTAGACAGAATATTTTTCCTACATTACTCAAACTTTCCACATCACACTTATGTAAAGCCGTCGTTCACTCATAGGAACTTTGTCTTCTTCTCTACCCTCGGATGTTTGTTTTCTTCTGATTTCAAGCCAGCCTTGAGAGAAATGGCATTAACACGCCCACTTGCTCGCTCTGCATGCACAATGATTTACAAAATTCACGATCAGGGTCAAATTGAATTCTCATATACGTGTGTTGTATAGAGTATGTGTGAGCATTTACCATGAATGTCTCCAATCTAAATTCGATGTCATGAAGTCCAGCCGGTACATTTTTGATGTGAGAAAAACGTTCGCCTTTATCGAAGGAATTTGAAAACAGCCTTCTTTTTTCAAACTCTGCACATCCACACATCATTCTGCACAGTGAAGGTCAAACTTCAGAGTGAAGCAACAGTGAGAAAAAACTTTTCTGAGACGACCGGGACTCATTTTCGGAACAATATTTGGTCAGTGTTCTTTAGTAATTGCCAATCTATTGTACCAGGTTATTTTGTAGAAATATAAGTTAGTTTCAAGGTATGAAATAAAGGTGCTGCGCTGTACATCCGCTCCTAATAATGTCCCCAGCAGTGGAACATATTGCACCCTGTTGTTCCAAGGCAACTACCAGGAAAATATATCAGTATCCACCATACTGTGCAGGCAGAGCTGTTGTTGTGAATGTAACTATGCTATGGACCAGTGTGATTATTCTTCCCCCAGTCAGAGTTGGCTAAAAAATCATGTTATTCATGACCCCTCTTGTTTGTTGCATTGCAAAAGCTCTTCACCTTAGCCTTCACTTAAAGCAGAAGTCTTGTCAAAGTAATTCTTCCCTGGGAATTATTTAATTTGAAATGTGTACTGTATACAGTGTTGAATTTACACTCTCGTGGCACTTGGTCCAAATGACGGGGACGTATCTTCCTTTAGATTCCGGTATCAAGGGTTAGGGTTAATATATTCCCAAAATTCACTTTCCCTGGCAACATTTTCCTAGGGAGGCAGGAAGGTAGCATCCTTACGAGGTGCCCGGACCAACTCATCTGGACCCTTTCTATGTAAAGGAGCACTGGCTCTACTCGGAGTCCCACATGGATTACTGAACATTTCACTCCATCCCTAACTCTGATGCCAGCTGCAGCTTATATTCACAATCTCTTTCTGTCGGTCATGACTCACTCTTCAAATCCAATTCAAGACATTAACATGTGTAGCTGGACGATTAATTCAGTCAGCCTTCTTTATTCAACTAATACACTTTATTTACATCCCATTTTTGTGTCGGTGCACAAACTGATATATCCTCTTTTATTGCATTTCTGATAGAATATCTGCTCAAGGAGGTTTTAGGAGTGGCTTTCTTTGCCCCCAGTGGTCGATGCACATGCCATGGGACCTGTAATTCAGCCTCCATATGCCATCTTTAACAATCAACCAGGACTGAAATGTGTGGGATTGTAACTGCAGCATTTCATTTCAAACCCACTGTGTAGTCCCAAAGCAATAACAACATATCATTGTCCTAATACTTTGAGACTGAAGTTTTGAAAGACTTTCCGTCCTCATCCTGCTTCACGATGTTCTGCAAGAATTGCTTTCCAGACTTCTGTCAGCCCTGTTCTTATCTGACAGGAGAGTGGCTGCTGGTTTAACAAGACCCTCCCTGGGTAAAGTGTTAAGTGTATTGGTCTGTCGTTCCCTTTCTGGCTCACTTGTTGTCCTGTTTCTCTCCTCAGTTTTTTAAGAAGTGTTGACAGATCACAAAGAAGTGGAATGATGAGCTTGTCGAAGGGAGAATCCATCACTCACAAACAGCTGTAAAATGCCATATGTCGTCTCCTCTACTCCCCGCTGGTATCTTTTCAAATCCCCCATTTGCTTTCCCAGACATATTGAGGAAGAGTGTACGTGCCGTAGAGTGCTGCCGATCATAACAACATTTGACAGCTGACATGCAAAGAGAGCATTCAACATAGCTTCCTCAGCTTTTGATTCGAGGAATGTTTTGTCCAAAGGCCTTCGGGAATTATTTATACTTTTCCGTGTAGAAACAACAATTCCAACTGGAGGGGATGCATTCCTATTTAAAAACGTGTTTCTAATAACACCGTAGAAGCGAAGCCTTGCTATGCTGCTAAATCAAAAATCCATTCATAGACGCGTGATTGCAGCAGTGACTCATGAATATATTAATATCGTTCATATTGAAAATTGCGTCCTCGCTGTTGTTTATCCTCCAATATTTTAAATAGTGTGATGAAGAGAGAGCCTTTGCAGGGGAAGCTGCATACCCAATGCTTTTTTTACATCTTCCTATAAAACATTGTTCCCTTGAGCCCACAATAGAATGATTAAGACTCTCTCCCTGCTTTTCTACCAAACTTGTATCAAAGATTTAACAAAAGTACTCACAGAAAGGAATCACAAAGACATGCAGAGAAACAATACAAAAAAAAGGTCTTTGCATGATGGTGTGCCAGAAACCATTTTGGTGCATTACTTTCCTTCCTCCTCTTCTTGTCCTTCCGTATATACATCCTTTCAATCTACCCTGATCGAGCCCATCTGACGTTACCGCGGGCAACAAAGCAATGCCTTTTTCTGCTGACTGCTGTGCTGTCCGTCCAAACATCGGCTCCACTCATGCCTCCTGACTGAAAGCGGACACCCTTTTTTCTGGTCTCGTCCTGTTCATATTCCCTCCTTCACTATTTATTTTCCCCAGCTCTGTTCTTCTAGCTGTCTTCTCTCTGAATCACTCCTCTCATCACAAACAAACACACACGCACGCTTTGCCTGTCTCTGCGTCTAGCCACTGCAGGTTTACACAATATTGCAGAATGGACTTTCACCGTGGCTAATTTCTCGTACTTTGCTACTTGCTATTGCGAGTTCATAAGTGTGTCCCAGTATGAAGAATTGCAAAAATGAAGGGCACTATGAGAAAGGGCACTCAAAATGGTTAAAACTTTAGTTGGGAACACTCAAGCCCCCAGAAATTCTTCGGACTCTGAGGAAAATATTCGTAGTGGCCAAACGGCAGTACTACAACTTCTGTATCTGTCCGTGACGTCACCTGGCCCAGAAATACTTTTTCCCACTGACTTACATTGGGAAAGAGACGTCTCTAAATCAGCAGATACTTTTTTTTAAACAAAAAAAACGACCCAGTATTAACAGTTTATTGCCCTTATTTAAATCATTACGTTTAAAGGTGGGGTAGGTAACTTTCAGAAACCGGCTCGAGTGCACTAAAATGTAAAAGTACACAGCCGAAAGGAATCCGCCCCTTCCTTCAGACTTCCTTACAGAGCTCCTCCTCCAACACACATGAACGCCCAATGCACGCCCAATGACGGCACGCCCAATGAGGGCACGAGATACATTTGTGCGTGCACGAGATGAAAGGCTGACAGAGTCGGCTAAACGGATTGGATGTACTTTTTACAGTATTACGGCTTCCACAGATGACATTTTTTTATGGATTTTTTGTCAAAGCACTTAAGATATTCATTGCTATCGGGATGTTAAGAGCATTCCATGGAATATAACAAAAAGTGGATCTCGAGCCGGTTTCTGAAACTTACCTACCCCACCTTTAAAATGTGCTAAAAGCCAATCCAGATGTATTTTCTCTATCCCTACATTCTACTGAGCCGAAAGCGTGAGATTGGGGGCAGGGCTTAAGGGGAAACTCAACTGGGCATGCTCTGTGTGTGCACATACGGGTACTTCTGCTCTGACAGCCAGGCATGACAGGTAATTTGTCACGCTGTAGCCAGTTCTGATTATGTATCCATGGGAACGATGAACACTTCAACGGTCGCCATCTTGGCTACATAACGGAAGTTGTGCAACCAGCTGCAATTGCGATTGCTCAGATGAACACGGCAATATAAAATAAAGTTATAACTAGAGGGAAGTATCTGAATTGACACACATTATTTGAGTGTGTTTGAATTTAGGTTGAGATTGTGGGCTTGCATATATTTCCGTTTGTTTTCTGTGTGTGTGAGAGAGTGACAATTTCACGACATTTTGCCCCAAGAACTTGTTGGTGCACTTCTTGGCTTGACAGTCAATCCTGTGAGTACACACACACACACACACACACACACACACACACACACACACACACACACACACACACACACACACACACACACACACACACACACACACACACACACACACACACACACACACACACACACACACACACACACACACACACACACACACACACACACACCCTAATAAGCCTGGATGCCTTGTCCAACTTCTCTATCTGGATTGTTCGTTCTCTTACTGGAGCAGGACTGGCGCTCTACAGCTCACTGCTACCGTCGGCATTACCTGTCAATGTTAGAGGACAGAGTCACTGACTGTCCGGGGTTAGACTGTAGCGTTGATTTATTACCATACAGCCGCTTTGCGTGCTTCAAAAACTAATCATCTTCCATCTGGCTATGAAGGGTGGTTGGATCAACCATCAGCCAAATTGCTGTCAAATCTATTTTGAATATTTATAATATAAATGCATGATTCCAAAGGAAATTAGTGCCTTTTGACCTTTCTGCCTCTAGTGCCAACAACTAGGTCAGAATATCCACCTTCGATGGCCAGGATATTCTCACAAAGAGCCATACATATTCATTCTAAGGTGAATACAAATGTTTTGCCGACCCCTGGTGACCTTTTGTCTAACACTACAACAAGAAACATCTTTCACTTATTTCACACAAATCTAATGAGCACATAGCCATGATTTTTACACTGCAGATCAATTCTCCTGAAAGAATGTTTTGGATGCCTCATGTCCTTCCCTCAACTCAAATTCACAAGCTATTACATTATCTAATAGGCTTACTGCCATGAGATGCTGTGAGCACAGTCATGCACCCAGGGAGCCTTTGATTCAGAGGACCCTGTGACCTTTTCGCCTGTGAAATCTCAGGATAAATTATCTATCTTAGCCTTTTTCAAGGTCTATAGAATATTATAATCATAATTCTCTGTAATACATGGAGCCTTTAAAGTTTCCTAGAAGGTCAACCTCGGATCATAATAACGTTAGTTTTCATCCATTCATGATTGTTGAATGGCCAGTAAAAGCCTCATAAAGCTCCGAAAGGATATAGTCAGCTCATGCTCTATCGGTTCTTTTGATTTCCAATGTCTGCTCGGGTGGACATGACTTCATGTAGATCTCTTTATGGTAAGGCTGCACAATATATAGTTTTAGACAAGACATGGCCAATTACATCGCAAGAGGTGCAATATCGGCAGATGAACTCACTGTGGGAAAATTCTCTCCCATGTCGTGACCAGCTGAACGTCCTGGGTTAAGGTGGCTAACAACCTACCTGACCCCTCTTTAACAACAAGCCTGTCAATTTATATGCTTTGTGAGTGTGACCTTGTGCTGTCATCTTATACAACCAATGCTTTTACGATTAATTTGGTTATATAAACTCTTATTTTGTCGTCAAAGTGCCCCAGATCGATGCAATTACATTTTTTTAAATAAACTATTCTATGTTATGTGGAAACAAATGTATTTATACAGCAATGTCTATTGCAAAAAAAGTAATACTATGTTTCTTTTTTTGATATTGCGTCTGTACAGAAAATATGGCTAGCTTAAAGGTCCCATGACATGGCCATTTCTACTGATCATAATTCCATTGTTGAGGTCTACTAGAATAGATTTACATTGTTCAATGTTCCAAACTCACATTGGTTTCTCACCTATGGCAGCCTGGCTGTGAGTTTGTGTGTGTGCTCAGGCTGAGAAATCCGTGGAGCCGCAGCTGAGAAAAGGTGTGTGTGTGTGTGTGTGTGTGTGTGTGTGTGTGTGTGTGTGTGTGTGTGTGTGTGTGTGTGTGTGTGTGTGTGTGTGTGTGTGTGTGTGTGTGTGTGTGTGTGTGTGTGTTGTGTGTGTGTGTGTGTGTGTGTGTGTGTGTGTGTGTGTGTGTGTGTGTGTGTGTTGTGTGTGTTGTGTGTGTGTTGTGTGTGTGTGTGTGTGTGTGGGTGTGTGTGGTGTGTGTGTGTGTGTGTGTGTGTGTGTGTGTGTGTGTGTGTGGTGTGTGTGTGGTGTGTGTGGTGTGTGTGGTGTGTGTGTGTGTGTGTGTGTGTGTGTGTGTGTGTGTGTGTGTGTGTGTGTGTGTGTGTGTGTGGTGTGTGTGTGTGTGTGTGTGTGGAGAGGTCCAGGGTATGGAGGGTATGGTCACGTCAATGTACCCAGGAAGAAAATCTCCAACGAGGCGTTCTGGGGCAGCATAGACAGGTCTTTAAACTCTAACACAGTTTTAGTACAGGGTGTACTTTGAGGGTTTATGACTCTGCAGACCGTTTACATGCAGAAAAAGCTACATAAACACAAGGGGACGGATAATAACCAGAAAAGCATATGATGGGACCTTTAACATCTCATAATTTCTATAGCAAAACAGAATAGCTAATTGGCTGCTGGTGGCCAGAGCTTTTCATTGATAGACATGAGAGGGGTATACATTTTCTCTGCCAGAGAGTGGATAGGCATATTTTCCCTATATATATATTTATATATATTTCCCTGGCAGCCTTTGACCATACACAGTAAACATATACATCAAAGTAGGGTCTTTGTTTGCATTGGTTTATATAAAACGTGTCATTCACCTTGTATACACATACTAATGTGTATTTGTAAGCACTGTTCAAACTAGAAAGTTCTCTAAATCCCTTACCCCCGATTTAATTTGTACCTTTACCCTAAATCTAGACTATTTATTATCTGATCTTATCTTAAGATTAGTGTCCTGTCCCAAACCCAAGTAGATCGGAGTGTATAAGTGTAAACAAGTGACAGATTGACCTGCAGTTACATTACATTGCATTTAGCTGACACTTTTATCCAAAGCGACTTACAATAAGTGCATTCGACCAAGAAGATACACATTTGAAGAAAACCGAATCGTATAAGTACATCAGGTTTCATAGAGATAAAACATTTCAAGTTAGAAAAAAAACTAGCTTTAGATAAGTCAGTCCTTTGTTAGTATCTTTTTATTTGTATTTAACCTTTATTCAACCAGATAAAAAGCATTGAGATAAAATCTCATTTGCAATGCTGACCAGGCTAAGAAGGCAGCAACGTTACACATAACACAGACATGTAAAATACAGAGAACACAACTAAGAAAACAAAAGACGAAAAAGCAGTCACTACATTGTGCACATTTAGGACAGTAAGAAAGGTGCACTGCTTATTACTATATATATATATGTGTGTATATATATATGTGTGTGTATATATATATATGTGCTTTGTTAGTATATAAGTGTTTAGTTAGTATATAAGTGCTTAGTTAGTATATGAGTGCTTTGTTAGTATATGAGTGCTTTGTTAGTAATTGTATTGCTCCAAGTGGAGTCGAAAGAGATGAGTTTAGTCCAAGACGACACATGAACACCAACTCGCCGCATGACTGAGTGAAACCTCATAGAGGTCAATTACATGTCCTGCTGTCAAAACATGAATCAACAGTCAGTGTTGATGATGAATCTTGACATCTTCTGCCCTCTCACACACACACAGACTCCGATGGGTCAGTCAGAATGAACTGGTATGCAGTGATGGCTTTTCCCGAAAAAGGAACACAGCCTGAAGCCGTTTTTACTCCACGGAGATCTACACTAATGTCTGGCTACTGCAGTTACTGGCAACAGGACCCCTCCCTGGCTAAATTACAATTTCTCTTCCTCTATTTTTCACTTTGTAGTTTCCCTATGTCTCTCCTTTTTTCCCTCTCTCTGGGCTTATTCTCTTTCCCTGCTTGTTTGTCAGATGATATATAGCAGGTGTGGCATTAGTTGGACCTCGGAGGATTCTAAAACTCTCGCTTTCTCCTCTCACAAACACCCAGAGGATGGTTTCAGTGTAGCAGTGGATGTAGGAGTGTTTGAGGTCTGCAGCTAGGATCAAACTGTGGCTTTATTGAATGAGTAATCCACTGACCCCGGCATCGATCTTTCCATCTTTCTCTTCCCCCCCCCCCCCCTTTTCCTTATTCTCTGCATCTTCTCCTCCTCCTCCTCCTCGGCAAGGCTGCAGTATCAGTCATCTTTTAGAAAGCAGCCCTGCCCCGAGTGTACTCCCTGTCACAATGATGAACTGCTTTTTACTAAACGGGGAGTAAAGAAAAAAAAAGTTTGGCCCACGATAATGTGAATTTATGGATCAATAACCTCAAATGGTTTGGAGCAGATGGAGTTTGCTAATTTAAAGATTTGAATCTATCTCTAATATGTGTGTGTGTGTGTGTCTCCATTTCAGGGACTTGGCGGTAATCGTGGCATCCATTGCGTACAACACCTGGTTCACCAAGCTGCACTGCAAAGACATGCGCATAGTAACTATTTTTTTTAAAATCTTCCTCACTATTGCTAGATGGTTACAGAATGGTTAGCATTTTCAGTCAACATTAATCAATATGGCTATGGGTTTGTACCAATTCATCGTGTATTGTACATAGATCCTCACTGTATTGTCATTACTTCTCTTGAGATGACATACTAAATGAAAGCAAGTTAAGAAACCCATGATTGAAAGAGAACGGTGAGTCAGCATTGTTTTATGTTCCTATTAAAGAGGATGTGAATCTTTATTAAATATTCATATTGTGCATTAGAGTGAGTGGTATCCATCTTAAGTGAAAACACTCAGTTAAACAAACAAGTATTATTTGTAATGTAATATCAAATATCTTGATAATTAATGCCCCTCATATGTGGTTTCAAATTTCAAAAGAACCGTTTAAAACAGATGTTGGCACCTAGAGTGACTACCAGTCAACAAACAAACCAAAAAGGGCAACCAGCAGTTTTTTGGTTGGCTGCCTCGGTCTGAAAACATGGGAGTCAACAAGCCCTTCCGATTTGTCTCCCATTCCTGAATCACATAACGGCTTATAAGAACCGTTCCAAATTTGAGTCTCTACCTACACAATTTCTTCATTTGGCAGCGCAAGGTTGAGTATTGCAACAAACTGAACACCCCTCCCTTTCAAGACTCATACATCTCTGTAGTTTGATTTCTCCTTGTTATTTTAGAGGGTCTGAAGTGGACAGGGCTTAGCTCAAAAATTGTGATGATTATTGATTTTTTTCAATACTTGGTTGACTGAAATGTTCATAATAATCTGATGACAAAATGTGGTATTTGAAACAAGCTTTAATGAAAGAAATAATAGGGAGTAAATATTTTGACCCGTAAATACTTAAAATTGATAAAAATGTAAACTAAAACAGTACAATATTTCAAGTTCGATTAAAACTTAAAATATTACATAACAATTACAAAAATGTGCCTAAAACTACTGTAATAAACATTTTCATTATGAGACTGGACTTCTTTGAGGCTGAAAAAAAGGTTCTGATTATTAATTTTGACATAATAATAATCTGACAACCCAAAAAGGTAAACTACATTTTAATTAAAGGAAAAATCATTTGACTAGTAATGACCAAAAGATGTCTGGAGTTTCATGACATTTCATGACATGTTCTTTCTAACGAGTCAGACTAAATCTAAAATATGTGATATCAACTTTGCTCAATACGTCTAGACATAGTCCTTGAGGCTATTTCTCATTGTGCATTTAGCAAATTGTGGCTTTCACAAAACTACTTTGAAAGTGTAAAATCAGCAATCCATTAATCAGGCTTTACCGATCCTAATCAGACTCCGGTTGCTTCAGACTACTTCTTGCTTTTACATTCTCTTCCTTTTGAGCCCCCTCGTCCCAGGAGCCTTCAGGTTTTTTTTTTCTTTTTCCTCCAGGGGTCCGAGGTGGTGGACCAGGTTCTGCACACAGTCAGCAAGTCCAACACTCTGGAGGAGCTCACTCTGGAGAACGCAGGACTGAAATCGTAGGTTTGACATCTTCCTTCCGCCCTGTCACCTCTCTGTTAATCCAACTTCCTCTCCTTTTCTTCCTCTCCTCCCACCTTGTCCTCTCAGACAACACCTATCCCTCTTCTCTTTTGTCCTTTTTATAATCGCCCCGGTTTTTTCGCTTCCCTTTTCTCTGCTTTGCTTGTACTCTTTCTTCCCACTTCCTTCTCATCTCACCTCTTTACCTCAGCCCTTCCCACCTCCCCTCCTCACCTCAGCCCTTCCCACCTCCCCTCCTCCCCTTGTGTGTTAACCTTTCAAATTCTGTCTCTCCTCTTCTTTCTCCCTCTCACACCTCTGTTAACCTTCTCCAGATAAAGGTCTCTCCTGTCTGTGTGTGGTTATTTTCCCCACCTTTGAGAATATTTTTGGTCTTCACCTGGCGGGAAATCTCCCCTTCTATGCATCGTTAGGATCATGTAGCGAAGTCTTTTTCTTTATTACATATTCATTGAGATCAATTGGCTGCCTCAAGGCCACAGGATTTATTGCCGAATAATAATGAGGTACCAAATGTTTATATTTTCAATGTGTTAAACCTAATAAAGAGGGCAATTTGTATTTAATGCTCGAGACAAGCACTGCACCAAACTCTAACAGGGAAGAAAGAAATCCCTTTTTATACAAAGATGCTCAAAGAGTGCAGTGAATGTTAAAGTATGTGACTTTATAGACTCCCACCTAAATACCATACTTCCTATCACCTTTTCAATATGTGATTTAAAAGTAATTTGCGGGCACAAATAAGACAGTACAGCACAGTAAGAAAAAAAGTGTCTTTTCCATTCAAACACTTGTTTGCAAGTACATAACGTTCTTTAAGTTCAAAGCTTCTCTCAAAGGAAACAGCTTTGAACGACGCGTCATGTTTTATTATGTAGTCACTCGAATGAAAAGATGAAACAAAAGGTGTTTTTGTTGTTTACATGTAATTTATAGTGCTG
The DNA here is from genome assembly GCA_902827135.1 of Harpagifer antarcticus. Lineage (NCBI taxonomy): Eukaryota > Metazoa > Chordata > Actinopteri > Perciformes > Harpagiferidae > Harpagifer > Harpagifer antarcticus. The sequence goes on from CADEHL010000370.1 coordinate 533,762, forward strand.
TTAGACTGCCTTCTTTATACAGGTGCGTACGCGATGCAAACTGTTTTATAAAGGCAGTTAAGGTGTTGTTCATTTAAAAGGTTTACCCCCAACAAATATGTATCAAAGGAGAGTATTTCATGACAACAAACACATTGTGAATTTGGGGTTTTATCGGTATCGTCAAAATATATGTTTAATCTTTTACTTCTGGAGTTACGGCCCCTACACACGGCGGCGTGCGTTGTCGCTTGCCGGTGGGCATGTCTGAAGCTAGACCAACAACCAATCACTTGAATCTCCCGCCCCGGACACACAAGCAGCGGTTTCATTGGCTAGAGCTTGTACTGGCATATGATTCGATTGGCTGACGCTTCCGTCGAAGCTTCAAAAGTAGAACATTGCTCTACTTTTGCAGCGAGCACCGCGAGAAAAGCTACGCTTTGCTCCCACAATGCAGTTCGGCGAGGCGTGACGTCACCCCATTCAAAGTGAATGGGCAGAAGCGTTGAAGCGGCAACGCACGCCGCCTTGTGTAGGGGCCATTATTGGAAATGTTTGAAACTATCCAAATAGTATAAGACTATCAGTATTAATGTAGAATCATCTCTATCTGCAACTGTGCAGCAATGCCAGATTAACAGAGTAAATAGACGAGATAAATGTATTCAAATGTCAACGTTGGGAATAAAGCTGCAAACTATTCAATGCAGCCCTCGAAAATATGTTTTTCTGCCAGTCCTGACTTCACATGCTCATGCTTGACGAAATATTTCTAAGTGAAGTGGGATTGATCCCAAATAAGTCATTGTCATCTGCAGTTACATTAGCTCCTAGCAAAAATATTAATATATTTATTTACGGACATTTCTAGAATATCAAAACCTTTGTCTCTATTCAATATTATCATTGAAATTCACACCAATGACAAAAATCATTACCCAGCATATCAATATACATATAGTGAAAACGACCAATAATGTACAAGCATTTTTAAATACTTAGCTTTTATTTTGAAATGTATAGTGTGAGTATATCTTAAGTCAACTTTAGCACAAAAGTTGTTTTATATCAATAAGGTAGCGTCAGTAGCCTTTGTAAAGGTTCACCATGTGTACAGGTTCTGTTTATGTATGCATTTGTACTGGTGTGTAAAGACTAACAACAACAAAACAAATTTCCCCTTGTGGGATTAATAAAGTGGCTTCTTCTTATTTTCATCTCTGAAAAAGGGGCACCTTCTTGAGTATTTCATTTATTAACAGTAGGTTTAATAATGAAAAATTACCATGCAATTACCATGCATTGCATAAAGTAAATCTATCTGGCAGATGTTACACCAGTATTGAATCAGCAATTTTCACAATAGCCTCATATTCCTTCTTCTATAACGTTTTGTCTCCAGGGACTTTCCGCAGAAGATGGCGTCGGCGCTGTCTGAGAACCCGGCCTCTGTGATCCACTCCCTGAACCTGGCCCACAACACGCTGGACAACCAGGGTAACCCCTCCCAATCTGCGGCTGTGTCTCTGAGGGCACCGCTGATTGTTCTTGTGCTCTTAAAGAATTCAAAATCTATGACTATCCTCAGAGAACCTTTACTTTCTGTTCCTCCTCCTCATCTATCTTTCATATAGGACTATATAAGGTCCTCCTCTCTTGAGAAATCCTTTTATTTGTATCGTCTCGCCAACAACTCGCCTCACTAACTGAACCTCTTACAGAGCAACGTGCATCATAACCAATAATGTTTTTCTACTATTCTTAATTCATCTAAGTTGTTTTTTTAATGTAATGTTGGAAGCAGCGTTTCCGCCGTCTTGCCGTCATTTGACAAAAAAAAAAAATTCGAGAGAAGATCGAGAGTTTTTATCTCTTGAAGTGACGAAAAGGACATCCCTCTGTTGGAGGGGCCAAGGAGTCTGGTGGGATTCTTTTTGCCGCCAGCAAAGCGTGTTCCTGTGACGGAAAGTGTACTGCCGGCGAGCCTTGACGGGGGGTGCTAGTGTAGCACGCGAGTGAACTGTGAGCGCCGGAGCCTCGCAGCGGCGAAACTGAGGCTAGGGTAAAATGAAGAGCCGATTAGGAGCCGAAAGAGCCGGAATTCCCATCACTAATACGTAAAGAGATAGTATCTATAAGGGACGGCTCAATTCAAAATTCAAGTCAAGTCACATTTTATTATTTGCATCCCTTCCCTATACACCAGGGGTCTCTAACCTTTGTTCATCTGAGAGCTACTTTGAAAAAATGAAAGTGGCCATAAGCTACTTGCATCACATCGCTTACATGTATTCACATAGCGCTCATCAGTTGAGTTAAGCTACTTTTGTACTCGTGTGAAATTGCAATACCCAAAGCTTATCAAAAATCTTTACTTCACATCAAGGTCCCAGAAAACGACAATTTCTCACATATTATTATGGCCCACATAGTGCAGAAAAATGCAGAAAAAGCTGCTTCACAAAGGTCTGTAGAGCCAAATAAAGCAGACATTTTCAGTGCTGCTTGGTGATGTTCTTATCGTTTTCTGGGTCTACAAGGCTCCAGAAATGTTCTGAGTTTTGCTGAGACTTAAGCCGAACATGATTTTGGAGATTTATAATCTCCATCTCCACAGGATTGACACTGAACAGTTCAGCCATCTCTTCTTCTTCTTCTTCTTCTTCTTCTTCTTCTTCTTCTTCTTCTTCTTCTTCTTCTTCTTCTTCTTCTTCTTCTTCTTCTTCTTCTTCTTCTTCTTTCTTTCTTCTTTCT